>JALIGW010000001.1:230913433-231195933 GCA_023053685.1 Diadophis punctatus similis | reverse complement strand
CACTGCAGGTCTGCAGATGAGTCAGAGGTAGTCAGTCATGCCTTTGTGCTGAAGATTGGTTGAATGTGTTAGAAAATACGTGTGTGGTGACTGGTAACAGCTACTCCACAGTGTGAAAATTGTCCATTTGAACATTATGAATTAGGACTATGCATGCTTTGAAAATGAGTCACAGAAGTGTTTCAAATCTGCAAGTCCAGCTCATCTCTGCTATTCATTGAAACAGCCATGGTTTTCTCTTCCTCTTCCTCCTCCACCTTTTTTTTATTGCTAAGCTTCTACAAACTGCTTTAAGAATCACATCAGTCATTAATGCATTAAAGCAGCTGTAGTTTTTTCTTTTTTAAAAAAAACAGGCATGACTGCTGGAATTGTCACAGAGAGAAACTGAAATCCATGCAAGGTGCTGAAAAGCATTTCTGAATAAATATGAAAGTATAGACTGCCATAATTGCTTTCTGAGTTGGTTGGTTGGTTGATTGAATATAATTTCAGTTTCTCTTCCCTCAGTGGGGACAGGAAATAGATCCTCAGTCTTGAACCAGTGTGATCATTTCCCAGGTATATCCAGGAGTGGGCTTCAAAAATTTTAGCAAAGGGTTCTCTGCCCGGTTACTGGGTGGGTGTGGCCATGGTGGGTGTGGCTTAGTCAGCCTTCTGCACCACAATGGAGGGGCATTTTTGCCCTCCCCGGGCTCCGGATACTTTCCTCGAGCCTCCAGGAGGGCGAAAACAGCCTCCACAGGCTCCGGAGGCTCTCTGGAGGCCCTCTAGGCCCATTTCCGGCCTTCCTGAACTTCCAGTAGGCCCTCCCTGAGCCTCCGTGTCAGTAGTGGGTTCTAAAACCCATTGCTACCGGTTCGCACATACGCTCGTGTGCATGTGCGATGCTTCTGCGCATGCGCGACACTTCTGCTGGAGCCAGGTGAGCGGAGCCTCCTGGCACCGGTGCTACTGGTTCACAGAACCGGGCCGAACCGGGAGCAACCCACTGCTGCTCCACGTGCGCCTTGCACTTACCTCCATCCAAAATGGGCCGCGTGGGTGGGGCGGGGCGGGGCCAGCCAGGAGTGGGATTTGGGGGCTCTCCAAACTGCACAGAATCTTAACTAGAGGTTCTCCCAAACCCCTGTGAACCCCCAGCAGCCCACCCCTGGGTATATCAATCACTATGTATAATTCTAAAACTGTTATCTTCAAATCCTTCCAGATTGCCATTTTTCAAGATAGATAAATTTTTTAATGTTGGCTAGTTGGCAAACCTATCTCTGGAATGTGTAAAATGCTTGCTATTCATGAGTACCAAACAATTTCAATCCATCCAAAAGAAAAATCTGAAAAACTAGCTCCCAAATACAATAAGCAGAATCACTTTATACCATCAATATCTTCATAAAGGCTACAACTATTTTTAGTGGAAAGAGAAAGTATCATAAACTAGCCTCTTACTCTGAAAGATTGATGTCTACAGATTTGATTTTAAGAAAAGGAAAACGTTAAGATCTGCTTGCATAGCCAATTCCATCTATTTTATGTATTAACTTACATACTCACAATGCTACATTTTTATGTTTCTCACCAAGGCTCTGAATGACTGACAATCAGGAAAAAATTTTAAAAAAATACCTCAGTAAAAATACTACCCTCCCTTAGCTCAACATTTATTCAGCCATGTACCTGTCATTTTGAAAACATAAAAGGGAAGTTGGTAGTTAGGAAACAGCACTGACTGGAAGGGAGTCTTTGCAAATCAAGATGAAGTCCTGCAAAGACCTTGAGACTTTCTGTCAGATAACACCTAAATATATTTGTGTTGCAAAACAGCTTTCTTTTACTAATAACAAACATTGCTTTTTAGAATGTTAAAAGGAGGAGATTGGTAATAATCTAATACCAAAAGCAAAATCCAGGGACACTTGAATCAATTCACTGTTGTTATGATTCCAATCTTTATCTCAAGATTAAGTGAATTATCCATTGGGTGCTTTAATGACTACTTTGCAAGGACTGTATTTAAAATGTTAGCAAAATGATTGATCTGTTGTTCTACTTTTGGTTTTTATTCTTACTCCAAGTCACTGATTTTATGCAAAACCTATAGATATACAGTATTCAAGCAAAGTAGGGCATGTGACTGATTCTAATCGTCTATTCCAAAATGTTACTTTTCATTCATTTGTGATGAGGGGCCAAACCCAAGGCTTGGGCCTATAATACTGGAGGGTCCAGGGAATGGGTTTCCCAAGGGCCCTCAAGAATCAAGTCTGTTGAAGAATGCCAACTTGGTTAAATGACAAATTAATGTGTGCCCAAAGTTCACACCCATAGCTTTTTCATTTGCACAGTGGTCTTTATTTGATGTTTCTTTGCTCATAGGACACCACTATACCACTAAATCTATGCTTACAATTACAAAGACACTCATAAGAGGAAATCAAACAAAATCTCTTCCTCTTAAGCCCTTGGTTTTCAAGAAAGATCCCCATCTAGGGTGGGGATCTTTCACTATTACTGGGTGGTAATAGTGGAGGAAACTTTTCATCAAGATTGTAATATGGAGGGAAGATGGTGAAAACATTTTTCCTATCTGACATGCCACAATTTAAGTCTGGATCATTTTCTTCTTGCACCCAATAGGCGCTACCTTAAATCTACCCACCCGAAATCATGAGTACATGCAAACACACACAAACAAGAGAAGCATAGCTTTGCATCTGAATTTTCAGAATTGTGATGAGAAAATACAATTTCTTCTCCATTAAAATCAATGCTACTAGGGAAGACAGGCACACACATACTTAAGAAAAGCCAAGACTGCAGTGGGACTGTAACATCATGAGCATCTTCACAGTCATTGCATTTTTTGAAATCCAAGGCTGACATCAAGAATTTGAAAGGCTTAAGATTTGTAGCTGTATTAACTTCCACCATGCTGTAAGATGCATAGCCACTCTATGTCTTATAACCATTAATATAAGACTCAGACTAGGCATCCGATTTTTAAAAATAGATCTCCCACAGTCTTGCTGAAAGTGAGAAGCCAATGTGAGGAACACAGAGTACAGAAAATTCTATCTCCTGCCCAAAATATCCACTCTGGAGCTACAGTATTCCCTATTGCTTTCCCATCAGCACATTGTAGTTTGCATAGTATGGAGTCTAGCTCAGAGAAAAATGGTATCAGGGGCAACGGGCTGGTTCATTTCCCAGCTCCCATACAATCCTCATGGCTGAGGTTTAAACTTATCGTGTCTACTGCTGTGACATCTAATTTGTTCCTAAAAGCCAGAATTTAATATTGAATACTGTGGAAGAAGTACAAACTGGATTCACATGAAATACAGATCAGCCAACCATATCTTTGTCTAACTTGTTGTACAAACCCAAACCAAGTGGTTAATGTGTACCCAGGAATTTGGGTTAATTGAGTAAGTTACCCTTAAGAGTGTCTTGCAAGCTTGCAAAGGAGGCCAAAGTAGCAAAGAAGCTGGAGCCTAGATTCCAAATTGTTTACCTGATATACCTCTGGATTTGTAATTCCCCCTTTCTTCTAAAGAGTCTCATTTTATCTACTTTAAAGGGGAAAAAATCAGAAGAAAAAGCGATTAACAATTAAGCTGAATTTCCCTACCTTTGGGTCTCTCCTTCGGCACCTTCCTGTTCCCCGATTTCACCCTCAAGGTCTCTCAAACATTGTTGCTCATCAGCCATTTTCTTTGCTGGGTTAAGATTGTGAGTTGAGTCACTTTTCTCTCCAAACTGTTTTGTAAGAATGATAAGAGTGCAGTTGTTCTCTCACCACTCTTCCTGTATTGACTCTAAAGCCAGATGCACCGGAAACCATGTGGGACTGGGGGTGTGAGTTTACTTTTTAATCAGAAAGAATCATTCTTTTTTTAAAAAAAAGTCTTAAAAGAAGAAAACTAATCCCTCCCCTCCCCAAAAAAATCTCAAGTACTAATGCAGGCCATAAGGGGAACAAAGCATAATTGCAGCTCACAGAGCAATCTTGGTGTTTAAGTCAAACTCACAAAAGCGGCAGCACATCTGTACTTGCAACTTTAGATACTTCACATTCTTCTTTCGGGCCTTATCTGTGTTTTGTCTGTGTAAGGATCCTTAGAGCAAATAACAGGGTTGGGAGATTGGGCAGTTGCAACACAACTTCAAGTATCTACAAGCTGCATATTTGAAGGGATGGAAGGAACAAGAAATCCAGTCTAGCAAAAGAAAAGAAAAAACCTGACCAAGAGATATTGTTCAAGTTAATGGGGGTTAAAGGTTTAATCAGTATTAAGCAACCCTAACTACCTATAATGCATCTAACCACATGAAACAGTCCTTTTCTGCCAATGGGCCAAGTGACTTCCTTAAAAGGACAAATAATTTCAGTGTCCTGATAGGTCAATGCACGATTAACTGTTTGGTCTTATTTTAGTGTTTTTACTTTTAGAAGAAGACACGGACGAGACGAGATGTTTTAGAAGATTAAAAATGAAATGAGCATTGTAAAGAGAATATGCTGACTCAAGAGAAGGAATAGAAGACTCCCATGTACTAGTCTACTCCAGACAGCAAAATATTTTGGATTAGTCCACTTAAAGATGTCATTTTTCCACCCATTGATCCAGACAGATTTTTTTTTCTTCAGAGAAGGGAGTGAACCAGTTTATGAGAAGAGTTCAAGTTTTATTTTATTACTACTGACCTGGTATCTATAGAACCTTTCACATGTATCCAGAATGCCACATTCATACATTTCTAGGCATCGAAAACATTCAGGGCCACAAAACAGAAACAACTTTCCCTCCCCTCCACCATCTTCTTATTTCTACTGGGGAAAAAAGAGCAATTTAACACGTCCCAGATTCTGATCTCCTATTCATTGTTCTCCAGAACGTACAGTAAATGCATTGCCAGATACTGGTCACGAATCACACTGAATTTCAGCTTTATGCTTGCTCCGTTCTAAAACAATCCTATCTCTCACCTTTGACTACATCGGGGGTGGGTTGCTCCCGGTTTAGACCGGTTTGCCCGAACCGGTAGCGACCCGCTGGTAACGTCACGATGACATCACCAAACCGGATCGGTTGGTACCAGTCCATGGGCGCCGCCATCTTTTTTTTCTGATTTTTTTTTCTGATTTTTTTTTTCTTCTTCTGCGCATGCACAGAAGCCGAGTTTCCGGCACTGTGCATGCAGTCACCATTTTGTTTTCGGTGTTTTTTTAATTGGGGGGGTTGTACTACACAGGCGTATGTGCGCTTTGCGCGTGTGCGGCCACGCAGCACAGGAGGAAGCGAACCGGCAGTGAGGTAAGTTGAAACCCACCCCTGGACTACATAGCTAGCTAAAGTATGTAATCTGATAAGAAACCTTAGTCTTAATTTAACCCATGAGCAATGGTGTTAAATCTTAGACTGAGTTTTCTTCTTTTCTTTCTCCCCAACCCATAAGAATTGTGTGCATTTTTAATATTAATAAAAGAGAATATCTGTAGGTCAGAAGTGGGGTCTTTGATGCTCTCTGAAATGTTTGCTTTCTTCCAGGTTTTCATTACTCAGCTAGGTAGCATCTTCAGTGCACAATGAAACAAGAAACAACCAAGCTCAGAGAACACCAAAAACTCCACATACATAGCATTCTTTTCATATGACTTTATTCCAAAATCTGCTAAAATGAACTGCAGGCAATAATAAAATTGTTGGTTTTGTTCTTTTTATCAGAAATAAATCCTATTAATAAGTTCAGTGAGATCTACATCCTTTTGGGAAACTGTGCATAGAATTGCTGTATTATATTATTAAAACTTACGGCCTTAATACTTTTTATTCTCCTCATGTGAACCTGTACGTAGATTGCTTCTGTTTAGTTGAAAAAAAAAGCCAGGAAAAATGTTTTTGTACTTTAAACAAATTCTCCAGTTTTTCAAACTAGAATCCTGGTTTGCTCCATAAGTATGGGCATGTCTGTCAAATCATAACAGATTTTCTATGTTTCAGTTGCTCTTAGGAATTACCAACCTTTCTGACAAAATCTATCCCATGAATTGCATTAAGATGTGATATTTTGATCACATGGCTTTGGCTGCCATCTTGACTTTTTTGATATAACTAATGACTGTCAGATTTAACTGTTGAAAATTGTCATTATGTACCGATAAGCATGAGAAAGCAAATTCCCTCAAAAGTTTTTTTTCTTTTTTACCATATCATTGTACAAAAATGTTTTAACCAAGGAATTACATATTCCATGTGAAGCTAGGTATGATAATGCAGAGGTTATAAAGAAAACTTTGCAATATAGAGGAAGCTTGGTGTATAATTAACCTGGATGGAAGAAAATGTAATTTTGATTTTAAAAAGAAGCAGTGATTACTAGCATTCTCAGCATGCCTTGACTTTCCCGATAGGATTTCTCCATAATGTTTTTCCCTAATGCAAATACACATTGTATACCTGGCTTGCTAAGTTAAACTCGTAAAGTTAAAATGTGAGAAATGCAATATTTAGTTTTATTAAGAGTTTGAAGTTTACCCCTTCTAATAAATCTGTTTGTATGTTTTGATTAAAAGAGATGCAAATTGCTTTCATTGTAATTTAATAACGTAGCTGATTCTTTTACCAAAGTCATGAGCAATCGAAATATAAATGCAGCTGTGGTATAAAGTGCAACTAAAGTGTACATGTTTTTAAAGGGTAAAATAGCCCAATTATTTTCTAAAATGTGTTTGGAAATCCACCTGGAGCACATTAACCGCATTTCTATAACCTTTTACCTGGGAAAGCTCATCTGAACTCAACTTATTTTTGAATAAATATTAGGATTGCCCAGTAAAAAATTACTTGCCTAATCACACCAAGCCCAGATAAGAAACACTGTTGCTAAGAATTGCTGATTGTACTCTGTTGCATAAGCACTGATCAATACTCCTTCAGTGCTTGCACAAGTCAACGTATGGAGCGTTAAGGCAAAATGGTGTAAATGCTTATCTGTGTCCCGTAGGCATTTTACAAGCATCTCCTCCAAAGTATTCAGGGCTCAGAATGAAAGAACTGTGGTTAGAAGTAGATGGGGTGGGGAAAATGAAACTGCTTCATTGGAACAGCTTGTACACAGATAGGACTCCATGGAAGAGGAAATAAGAGCATGAAGCAACCATGCTCACCATTCTACCACTTCCTCTTGATGTCTTCTTTTTTTTTTCTTCCTTTGTGTCAATATCTTCCTCATTTTTTTTCTAAGTTCATACATGAAGCAAGGCCTTTAACGCACAGCTTGAACAGTGCAATTTACAGTACCTCGGGTGGTTGAAACCGTGAAGTTATGTATTGTTTCTTGAACAAAGTTAGTGAACAGAGAGAGATTGCCTTTAAGCAAGACTCCTCGGATTAATCAGATTAAGCATGTGAAAAGCTTGGAAAATGTTAAGAAGCCCATATTTTACATGTCTGTTGAGAAATCAATTATTCCTGGTTTATTGTGCATAGGATTGCAGTCCGAAGCACTGAATAAATGCAGAAATATTGTATTCTGTAGGCAAATGGTAGCACTTTAAATGATTCTCCACAATCAAATATTTCTCCAAAGCCAATGATCATCTTGAATCTGCTCATTTATCCCCCATGTTATGTTATGCTGTTTACTTAATTTGTATGCCACCCAATCCAGAAGTCTTTAAATCTCTGTGGAACCTCATAAAAGGGTCTGAAGATGTGAGATGTGCTTCTGATCCCACCCACCCCCTTGCATGCTAATGTTCTCTTAAACAGGCCATTTCTTGTTTTACAGAAGGACAGCCATAGGGAAAGTCTTTTGATTCAAGCAAACATAGCCATATTGTTTTCTTGACAAGAGCATAGAAGTGTATTCTTCTGCTTCACTGCCTTCTTCCAGTCCATATCTTTTAAATGTCTCAGTCACGTCTGTATCCCTGGAATTCTCTGGAGGTCTCCCATCTAAGAATTACCCAGACAGACCCTGACTTCGCTTCCCAGACCAAACTAAGTTGGCCAGGTGCTGCCACCTGCTGAAGATGGCCCTATTTCTCTATCTCCAAGATATGGAGAATAAGTGGCAAGATATTGTACAGTGTTGTGATAAATAAATAACAGTTGAATAAGCCTTCAGCATTTACACAGTGTTATGTGTAATTCCAATTTATGTACCCATCATTAAGAGTTTCGTCATAGGGGTTACACACAACCCTCCCCTTTCAAGTATGTACATTTACCACCTGGTTTCAAATTCTTGTATTGCACAGTTTGCTGAACATCACATTCTTTGTACTTGATAAGAACTTCTGTTTGGCACAAAATGGCTCATTATTCAATGGGACTCAAAGAAGTATTTAGTATAAATCAGTTATAAGCATGCCAAAGTTTCACAGTTTGGTACAAATTCCCTGAAAAATCCTTCATTTCAGTTCCTAAGTTTCACATTTTAGATATATCTTTAGCCATATGTGTTTTTTATTATTATTATTATTATTATTATTTTGTTCTGGGGTTTCAGCCTGACAAAGAATATAGTCAAGTCATAATTCATAAGAGTAGTTGTTTTGTCATGAGCAATTGGCTTCAACTGAAGGTGATGGCTGCTGCCATTTTCTGTTCTTCAACTCTCTTTTGAAGAGTGATTTTTCTAGCTAGCCCAGCATCCTTTTAAGTTTTGTACGTTGCTTCACACATTTAAATGGGAAGCAGCAATCCATTTTTGGGGGAAAAAAACCTAAATCAAGAAACATTCTGCTCCCACTCAAATTGCTGTTGATATATGAAAAGGTTCAAAGAGCTGTGGAGTTTTGCCACAACCATCACTGCTCTTCAAGGCTGGGAATGCATTTGTGATATTGGGAGCTGCCTCAATGAACGGAATGCAAACAAAGGTTGTGGTGCATGGGGCAAGCATGAATAATCCCAATACATCCCAGCACCAGCAGCTCAGAGGTATGGGTGATACTGTATATCATGATTTCTTCGAAACAAAGCATAGTCTAGAATTAAAAATGCAGCCTATAGCTGAGGGCCCTTCCCACTCTTGAGTTCAAGTTTTTTTCCTTCTTGAGACAGCATAAAGTAATAATGGCACAAAATGTGCTGTGCACATTGCTAACCCTTATCCTGCCTCTGTTTATATATGACTCATTGTCAGATAGGGTTGCCCTGATGGATAAGTTGGCTACTTATTACAGGCAAAATATTAATTTTTCTCCTACAGTTTTTCTATCACTGACATAGAGGAAAGATCAACCAATGCAACAGAGCAGCACAAATAGAATTTACCTGCTCCTTCTCTCACCTCTCATTTGGACATAAACATAAGAGAATACACCAGTGCAACAATAGTTCCAGAAAGTTAAAGGTGTGTGTGTGTGTGTGTGTGTGTGTGTGTGTGTGTGTTCTTGATAGGATTAGCCAACTGGCTAGTTTCTGTAAAAAAAAGGGATAATTGAAATTGAGTAGCTGTTGGCAAGCTGGTCTCTCATTTCAAGGGGAGCTTCTGGATGGGGAGAGTTTATAATACAATCCAGGGAATCTAGCAAATAAATAGCAAAGATCCAAGTTTACATCTCTTACTATTTTGTGGACATTGCAATGAGGAAATCTGTGGTTGCAGTTGTTAAAAATAAAGATTCCCATTGATGCAACTATAAAGTAATTATAATATGGAGATGCAAAAATATGTCCTCTTTTCCTTCCCAAATAAGCAATTCTGCAGAAGTTCATGCCATGCATCACTATTATGACACTACTGGTGGAAGGGTGGTGCCATTTTGCTTACTCCACTCTTGCTTTAGTAGCACCCAAGGACCAATGTGAGAATTTGCTTTACGTGTGGTCCAATCTCACATTCCGGCACTTGCGTTCCCATTCTCTGGCAGCCAGGGAAGAAGGCAAGTTTGTCACAGCTGGATGGTTTATGGAAAGTGGCAGGCAGAACCTGTGTTCTGCAGTGTTGCAAACAGTGGAAACAATGGCATAATGCAAAAAATATCTTGAGACAGCAAAGGATGAGTTTTTGATTCCATGTAACTGTTCCTTATGCTTCACACTGATTTAAATTTAGTCTAAGCAGATGCTTCTGATTATGAAGTATGTAGTCTGAGAAGATATTAAATGAAAGAGAAAAGGAATTGCAAAGAAAAAAAAGTATGAGTGAGGAATGATCTCAAAAGAAATCATTTCTGGCTACATTCCTAACATTTCTTCAAGCTTAATTTATACTTATTGCTGCATTTATTTGTTTTATTAGGTTTATAATGAAAGCCACTCCAATCATTCTCAGCAATATCTACAAAAACAGCTTTTCTCTTGAAGGGACTTCTAGGGAACAAATGGCAAAGTAAAGACAGCTCCACAATGACCATGATGGAATGAAGATCGGGTGACTAGACTAACTCATTCATAATTTCTTTCTGAACAAAGAGAGAAATTGAGATTACCCACAAATGTTCCAAACAGTTCCTCTTCATGAGGAGAGCACAAGATAGTGCTGGATTTAGAGTTTTGAGAGATGAGAGAATAAATATCTTGCTGAAACTGTGGTTGACACCTTCAAAAGACACTGGGTTTGCATACTTCCTTTTCTAATCACTTTTGGAAATAGCTTGTTAATTGCTTTTCATCTACTCGGAACCTCTGGATTGACATCAGGGGCGGGTTGCTCCTCCGTCGCTACTGGTGCGCTGCACGCACATTGCCATGTTGCATGTGTGTGCGTGCCCTCTATGCGCGTGCATCCCTTTGCATGATTTTGCTTCTGCGCATGCACGGAAGCAAAATCTCGCTGAAATCTTGCAAGGGGACGTGTACACGCAATTTCGGCAATTTTTTACTTCTATTATTGATAACCAATATGGTATTTTCAAATAGTGTTTGTCTTTTATCTTTTCCCACACTGCATATAAAGAGTTCCTTATACAATGTCTCTGGAAATAGCTATGTATTTTACTTCTTCCATATCATAGAAATACGTGCCATCCTATCTGTAAATCATGTCCCTCCAAAACCAAAAGTCTTTTATTTCTTAGCAAAACCCATTCTCTCAGCAATGTCAATACTGCAGCATCATAATATAACTCCCAATTTGGAAGTCCAAATCCATCTCTTAGTCTTGCATCTTGTAGCATTTTTTATATTAATCCTCGCCTTTTTCCCTTGCCATACGAACTTCAGTATCATTTTATTTACTTCTTTAAATAATTTTTTCTCTAATTTTATTGATAGTGTTCAAAATAAAAAACAGAAATCGTGGCAGTATGTTCATCTTAATTAATGATATTCTTCTCATCAGTGATAATTGAAGATTTTTCCATTTTTCCAGATCTATTTCAGTTTGTTTCTTTAATCTATAATAATTATCTTCCTTAATTGTCATACATCTAGCTGTTAGATTAATCCCTAAATATTTTACTTTTTTGTGATCTGCACATTTAATTTCCCAACTAATTACTTCTTTTGTTTTTCTGTCATATTTTTCACTTAAAGTTTTGTTTTGTCTTTATTAATTTTTAATCCTGCCACCTCTCCATATTTTTCAATTATTGTACTGTATTAATTTAAATCCAGTCTCTAACGGTTCTTCCAATATGAACACCAAGTCATCTGCAAATGCTTGTAGTTTGTACTCCTCTCCTTTAATTTTCATTCCTTTTATATCCTCACTTTGTCTTATATTTCTAGTTAGTACTTCCATCATCAGCACAAATAACAATGGTGATAAAGGACATCCTTGTCTTGTTCCTTTCATGATATCCACCTTCTCTGGCATATCTCCATTCACTATTACTTTTGCTGTTTGTTTACTTTAAACTGTTTTAATTACATTAATAAATCTTTTTCCAAAGTCCATAGTTTGAAGTTGCATTGTCATAAATTGCCAGTTCACATTGTCAAATGCTTTCTGTGCATCTAAAAACATTAAAGCCATTTGTTTTCCAGGATGCTGTTCATAATATTCTAATGCATTTAAAATCATTCACATATTGTCTTTAATCTGTCTTTTAGATAAAAATCCATTTTAGTTATGTATAAATTCACTTAAAATTTTTTGAGTCTATTTGCCATTATTGATACAAATATTTTATAGTCTGCATTCAAAAGTGAAATCAGTCTGTAATTTTTAATTTTCTGTAAATCACTCTCTTCTTTCGGTATCAAAGTTATAAATGCTTCTATCCATGATTCCGGTATTTTAGCTTCTAATAGCAATTCATTGTATAGTTCCAGCATCACAATTCCTAATGTTTCTTCAAATGTTTTATACACTTCTGCTGGCATCCCATGCTGGTCCTGGTGCTTACTATTTTTCTGTCTTTTTATTGCCTCTGTTAGTTCCATCATTATTATTTTTTCCTCCAACAAATTCTTATATTTTTCTGGTATTTTAGGCAGCTCCATTTCCTCCAAGTATTGTTTTATATTCTTCTCAGTTATTTTCTCTTGTTTATATAGGTCCTCATAATATGCCCATGGTATCTTTTTTATATCCTCATTTCTATGTTGTAGATTCCCATCAGCATCTTCCAATTGCTTAATCCATTTGTTTTTCTTTTCCTTTTTCATTTTATAAGCTAACCATCTCCCTGTTTATTTGCATGTTCAAAAAAGTTTTGTTTAGCTATTTTTATTTTCCTTGCTACCTCTTCATTTTCCATCATATTCATTTTATGTATCTTCAAGTCCATTATATTTTTAATCCTTTTGTTTTGAGTATCTTTTTGGAGTTATTTTTCTAATTTCTTATAATCTTCTTCCAGTTGTTTCTTGGCATACCTTCTTTGTTTATTTCTTTTACTCATATATCTCATCACCAATCCTCTAATATATGCTTTTGCTGTATCCCATACAATTTGAAGTGAAATGTCACTTTTTATTTTCTTTAAAGAAAAATCCATTTATTTTTCCCTAAGTTGTTGAAATTCTTTTTCATTCAATATTTCTTGATTTAAAGTCCATCTAGTTATTTTCTTTTGTCCCTTCCAAATAGTTGTAATCGGGTTATGATCAGCCCACATACCAATTTCAATGCTTACATTTTGTACATTTGCTAATAAGTCTGTTGACATCTACAACATATCTATTCTTGACTAGGACATATGCCTGTTGGAGTAAAATGTAAATTGTTTCTTTGATGGAAACTTCCCCCTCCATACGTCAAATATATTCAATTCCTCTACCATAGTAAAAAAAAGATTTTGGTAATATCTTCCTTAACTTCTTATTCTTTTTCGTCATCTTATAGTCCAATTCCACCTCTACTATAGCATTAAAGTCTCCCATCATTCAGATATTCTCATAGTCTAATTTGATTATTTTAGCATGTAGCTTAGAATAAAATTTATCTTGACGTTCATTTGGTGCATAGATCGCAACTAGTAATGTTTTTTTAATTATTCAATAGTATTTCAACCATCAAAATCCTTCCATCTTCATCTGCATATATACATTTGGGATTCATTTTTTCCTGTATATATAATACAACTCCTCTTTTACTTTGATCTGCTAATGCCGAATATAAATCTCCCAATTTTACACATTCTAGTAATTTGTTATGTTGTCGTCTAATATGTACTTCTTGTAAGGATATTACATCCATTTTTAGTTTCCCCAATGTATTTAATATTCTTTTTCTTTTTATGGCCGAATTCAGTCCATTTCTATTTATTGAAATAATCTTTACCTCTTCTTCCATGTTTATTTATTTTGTGCCTTAGCTGATCAGCATCATGTCTCTTTGCTCCTTTACCTCTATACCCATTGCTCCTTCTAGTTCTTTCTCTTCCCTCTTTTTAACATATTTACTTGCTTGTTGCCTTGTCTCATCCCTGGTATCTTCTTGAAATCTAACCTCTCTTTCTCTTCTCAACTCTTCCTCATTCTGTTCAAAGTGTTGTGAATAAAATATTTCAGCTTTTTCCACTGTGTCCAATCTGTACCTTTGTTCACGCCACACCACCATTATCCCCTCTGGATTCAGCCATCTAAAGTTTGTTCCTTTCTGAATCAATCTCTTCTTCAGAAATTGATACTCTCTTCTCAAATCTCTGACTCTTCTTGGAAAGAGTCAGCATATTGCCCCCAACAATCTGGGTCCTCATTTTACTGACCTCAGAAGGATGGAAGGATGAGTCAGCTTTGAGCTTCTCGTGGTATATAGTTATTCTGATAGCCATTTTTAATTATCATGTCTGCTGATATTGCTTTGGTCTCATCCCCAGCTACTCCTTGCTACTCCTCCATCATTCTAGTGATCTGCCATGCTAGTTATTTTTGAACAAGTGTCTACTCACCCTTTTGGAAGATCATTTAATCTATACTTCCAAATAGCCTAGCTAACAGGTTGATGGAGTAAAGAAAGGATGCCAGATGAAATAAAGGGAGTTTTGTCTAATGAACCAGGAACCGTCAATTCTCCTTCATACTGCATTCCTCCCCCATTCCACCAATCTTGTCAGCTGGGCTATTTTAGGACATAGATTTAATACTCTTCCAGAGCAAAAAACAAACAAACCAGACCTGTGTTCTGAAATGGCCTGAGTGATAGGTCACTGTGGTACAGGGAACCTTCATACCAATGACCTATCACTTAGGCAACTTGAAAAGGGGCTAAAGCAGTGGTTCCCAAACTTTTTCAGTCCACCGCCCCCTTGGTGCTACAAACTCATCCTCACCGCCCCCCACCCCACCCCCTCAGGTGGGCGTGGCTTAGTGGTCAGGTGATCGGGTGGGCGTGGCCAACTTGTAAAATGTGGTGAAACTCACTTAACAACGCTCTTGCTTAGCAACCAAAATGTTATGCTCAATTGTGGTCATAATTCTTTCTTTCTTTCTTTCTTTCTTTCTTTCTTTCTTTCTTTCTTTCTTTTTCTCTTCCTTTCTTTTTCTCTTCCTTTCTTTCTTTCTTTCCTCCCTTCCCCTTCTTTCTTTCTTTTTCTTTCTTTCTGTCTTCCTTCCTTCCTACCATCTTTCTTTCTTTCTTTCTTTCTTCCTTCCATCTCTTTCTTTCTTTCTTTCCTTTCTTCCTTCTTTCTTTCTGTCTTCCTTCCTCCCTCCCTCCCTCCCTCCCTCTTTCTTTCCTTTTTCTTTCTTTCTTCCCTCCCTTCCCTTCCCTCTTTTCTTTTTGACTGTCTTCCTTCCTTCCTACCATCTTTTTCTTTCTTTCTGTCTACATTCCTACCTACCTTCTTTCTTTCTTTTTCTTTCTTTCTTTCCTTTTTCTTTGCTACATCCCTCCCTTTCCTTCCCTCCCTCCTTTCTTTTTCTGTCTTCCTTCCTTCCTACCATCTTTTTTCTTTCTTTCTTTCTGTCTTCCTTCCTTCCTACCATCTTTCTTTCCTTTTTCTTTCCTTCTTCCCTCCCTTCCCTCCTTTCTTTTTCTGTCTGTCTTCCTTCCTACCATCTTTTTCTTTCTTTCTGTCTTCCTTCCTACCTACCATCTTTCTTTCTTTCTTTCTTTCTTTTTCTTTTCTTTTCTTTTCTTTGTTTCTTTTTCTTTTCTTTTCTTTTCTTTTTTCTTTTCTTTTCTTTTCTTTTCTTTTCTTTTTTCTTTCTTTCTTTCTTTCTTTCTTTCTTTCTTTCTTTCTTTCTTTCTTTCTTTCTTTCTTCCTTCCTTCCTTCCTTCCTTCCTTCCTTCCTTCCTTCCTTCCTTCCTTCCTTGCTTTTTCTTTCCTTATTTTCTCTCTCTATATATATGTGTGTGTGTATATATCACACACACCGCGGGACTACATTGCGTCCTCTGGGCTCTGCCTATGGCAATTTAAAATGTGCTTCTGTCTGCGAGGAAGAGGGGCGTGTTTGAAAAGAGGGGCTGGAGGTGGGTGGGAAATCTATTCCACATTGAGCCACTGGATGTGTGTGAGTGTGTGTGTGCGTGCGTGGCCGAAAACGTCCAGGTTTGGGAAACTGGGAGGTTTTGAAACCGGTTCCCCCAAACATGGTTTGTATTTGGTTGCAAAAACAAACAAACAAACACACAAACCATTTTGGTTCCTCGCCAAGGCTGGCTCAACTGGATGACCAAACAGAGCCTGGAAAGGAAAGAAAACTGCAGAAGTGGTCAATGGAGGGGGTGGGTGGGACAGATGCACATGGGGGAGGGTCTTCTCCCCCTCCCCCCACGCTGGCACATTCAAGGGGCTTCCTGGAAATACACCCCCTCCCCTGTGGGAAGCGCTGGCAACCTCCGAATTGCCTTCCTTGGCACAGAGGCTGGGTGGAGGGGGGGACTCCTGTACCCAGCAGGCACAGCTAGAAAGCCCCCTCCTCACCTGGTGGTGTATCGTGCCTGCCTAAATTGCTATCCATCCGGGGGCAGGGGAAGATGGCATCGCAGGGACGAACGAGAGCAGTGTGTTAGGTGGGCAGAGGAGGCGAGGCCAAAGGCCACATCGTGAGACGGGCATGCGGAGAGGTTGCCGGGGGGGGCAGGAGGCTGGGCACCTGGGATCTTCAGTGGGATGGAGAAGGGGATAGTATTGGGTGTTTGGGGTGGGGTGGGGAGTTATGGTTTTTAGAAGATGAGACACACATGCACGCACAATGGCCAAGGGGAGGATTTAACTTGGGGTTGTTTGGGAGAGAGAAATAGAGGGAGGGAGGGGAGAAAGGAAGGAAAAGAAAGGAAAGAGAAAGAAAAGGAAGGAATGAGAGGGAAGGAAATGGAAGGAGGAAGGAAGGGAGGGAGGGAGGAAAGGAGGGAGGAAAGAAAGTAGGAAGGAAAGAGAGGGAGGGAAATTAAAGGTGAAAAGGAGAGGGAGGAAGGAAAAGGAAGGGAAGGAGGAAGGAAGGGAAGGGAAGGAGGAAGGAAAAGGGGAAGGAAAGGGAAGGAAGGAAAGTAGGAAGGAAAAGGAGGGGGAAGGAAAGGGAAGGAAGGAAGGAAGGAAAAGAGACAGAAGGAAGGAAGGAAAGGGAAGGAACGGAGGAAGGAAAAAGGGAAGGAAGGGAAGGGAAGTAGGAAGGAAAAAGGGAAGGAAAGGGAGGAAGGAAGAAAGGAAAGGAAAGGAAAGGAAAGGAAAGGAAAGGAAAGGAAAGGAAAGGAAAGGAAAGGAAAGGAAAGGGAGGCAGGCGAAGGCAGCAGAAACACTGGCAGGCAACTGTTCCTGATCTCCCCTGCCATCGCTGCCCTCTTTCTGGACCGACTTTCTGGCCGTGGTGCCTCTTGGCCGAAGGAGCGGAAAAGAGGCAGCTGCGATTTCCCCACAAGGTCTCCCTCCTCCTCCTCCTCCTCCTCCTCCTCCTCCTCCTCCTCCTCCTCCTCCTCCTCCTCCCGCCCCCCCAACCCAACCCCCCAACCCAGCCCCTGCCCGCATTCCCCTCCCAATCCTGTGTCTTACAGGTTTAACAGCTCCGTGTTTCTGTCGGCTAGTCTCTAGGGAAAAAAGCTTGCAAAATACAGAAACACTTCTTGCTGCGAGTTGTTAATTGCTCACCCTCGCGAGAAGAGTTTCTGTATTTTGCAAGCTTTCCAGGGGTCTCCAACCTTGGCAACTTTAACACTTGTGGACTTCAACTCCCAGAATTCCTCAGCCAGCTTTGCTGGGAGTTGAAGTCCACAAGTCTTAAAGTTGCCAAGGTTGGAGACCAGTGCAAAGAGACCAGACGACAGATACACGCCCGTCTCATGGCCCGCCCAGTCCCCGCTGGGAAAAGAGTGGCAGGAAAAGCGGCAGCAGGCGATTGGGTGGACATGGGTGGCGGCACGGGGACAGGACCGGTGAACCACCTACCGCCCCCCTGGACCCTCTCACCGCCCCCCTGTCGCCACCCTTACCTCTCACCGCCCCCCTAAGGGTTCCCACCGCCCCCTGGGGGGCGGTACCACCCCCTTTGGGAACCACTGGGCTAAAGCCTCCAATACAATCCTTATCCATCTCAGGTAGCTTCTTGGATTGCTCCCAAGCATGTTTACACCAGTGGTGGGATTCAAATATTTTACTACCGGTTCTGTGGGTGTGGCTTGGTGGGTGTGGCTTGGCTTGGTGGGCATGGCAGGGGAAGGATACTGTAAAATCTCCATTCCCACCCCACTCCAGGGAAAGGATACTGCAAAATCTCCATTCCTACCCCACTCCAGGGGAAGGTTACTGCAAAATTCCCATTTCCTCCCGATCAGCTGGGACTTGGGAGGAAGAGAATAGATGGGGTCGGGGCCAGTCAGAGGTGATATTTACTGGTTCTCCGAACTATTCAAAATTTCCACTGCCGGTTCTCCAGAACTGGTCAGAACCTGCTGAATCCCTGGTTTATTCATTTCAAGGACACTGTTGTTGGCTGTTCTTTCTTCCTCCACCACCTTCCACCAGCTGGTGACAAGGAGTGAGAGGGGAAACACATCCAGGAGAACCCATCAATCACTGCACCTAAATTGTCCTGCATTAAAAACTATAAAGACAGCTCCACTCACTGTTTCAGTAATGAAGCAGAAAAGGATTCAGCCACTGGGGCAGTTTAATTTGTGCCGGCATATTTTCTCCCAGTTCAAGGACTAGAGGATAAATGTCAACACAGTCATAAGGAAAAGCCTCAGAAATATGCATTTCCTGTCCTCAAAGTTTGAAAAGTTGACAAAGAACCCTTTAGTTTTAGAACATTATAATTGATTCTTCCAGATCCCTAAACATGAAAAGGGTTTGTTTCATTATCCTATATCTGGATGTTTTCTTCAAATGCTGTCAGTGAAGCATAAGGAAGTATTCAGCTTCGGAAATGTTTGTTTTCAGCAGCATACTAAATTATCTCTTTCTAAGCAGAAAACATCTCAGGAGACTAATCATCACCAGTTGTTTCTGCTGTGCTTGTTCATATATTATAAAGCTGATCCTGCATGGCAGTTCTGGATCTGGTTTTATGATATGCAAGTGAAATCTCCAAGAAAATATTACCATCTGTATCTACAACACAGTTATGCCTTCTTCCAAGGTGGTCTCTTCCACTACAGCCTCCCCTGCCTAACCTACCTCTACTTCATGCCCACTAAGCATGCTTTTCTCCCCTCCTCTCTAAAAATTCCTTGTATAAATGTGATGTGTTTTTTGTACTTCTGCAGATCTCATAATTTTCCCCGAGCCTGCTGATATTCCCCAAGTGCATGAGAAACGCCACTTTGGCTACATATGAAATGGCAGACAGATAATTGAGTTCCCGTAAAAAAATGATCACATGGGAGAACAAACAGTAGAAAAGAGCTCCAAAGGAACTATTGGATCTGTAGAAGAAATGGGTATACATTTAAGTTGCCAGCTATGTTTTTTCAATAATAATAATAAAAATAAAAATTGGTGATCTGAAAGAAGCAAAACTAACCATTATTTTATTTTATTGCTGATGATGGGTTGCTTTTCAGTCCCTTTCTTGATCCTCTGCACCATTTCTTTTTGTTGCATTTGTTACTGAATAGAATAGAATAGAATAGAATAGAATAGAATAGAATAGAATAGAATAGAATAGAATAGAATAGAATAGAATAGAATAGAATAGAATAGAATTCTTTATTGGGCAAGTGTGATTGGACACACAAGGAATTTGTCTTTGGTGCATATGCTCTCAGTGTACATAAAAGAAAAGATACATTTGTCAAGAATCATGAGGTACAACACTTAATGATTGTCATAGGGTACAAGTAAGCAATCAGGAAACAATCGATATTAATATAAATCGTAAAGATACAAGCAACAAGTTACAGTCATACAGTTATAAGTGGGAGGAGATGGGTGATAGGAACAATGAGAAGACTAATAGTAATAGTAATGCAGCCTTAGTGAATAGTTTGACAGTGGTGAGGGAATTATTTGTTTAGCAGAGTAATGGTGTTCGGGGAAAAACTGTTCTTGTGTCTAGTTGTCTTGGTGTGCAGTGCTCTATAGCCGTGATGGTGAACCTATGGCAGGTGTGCCACAGGTGGCACACGGAGCCATATCTGAGGGCACGCGAGGCATTGCCCTATGTCAGCTCCAGCATGCATGTGCATGCTGGCCAGCTGATTTTCGGCCTTCTTTTCAGCTGTTTTCGCTCTCCCCATGGCGAAAATGGGCCAACGGGCCAACCGGAAGTTTACTTGTGTGCTCACCCTCAGCTTCCTTTTCGCTTTCAGAGGTCTTCAGGAACTTCTTCGGCTTTGGACAGTTGCAGCCAGGCCTCTCACATCTCACCCCATTTCTTCTGCAGCCGGGAAGGCTTTCCTAAAAGCCTGTGTAGCTGATAACAGAGCTCCAGATCAATCCAGAGCTCTGTTATCGGCTACAGAGGCCTTCAGGAAAGCCTTCCCGGCTGCAGAAGAAATGGGCTGAGGTGTGCGAGGCCTGGTTGCAACTATCTGAAGATAAGTAGTAGGGCAGCTCCACTTCCTTTCATTTCCAAACTTCCAATTGGCCCGTTGGGCCATTTTCCCCCGTCCCCAGGCTTCAGGAGGCTTTCTTGAACCCTGGTGAGAATGAAACACAGCCCAACAAGCCTACTGGAAGTCAAGATGCTTCAGTGAGGCCTGTGCACATGTGCGGGATGGGGGGCGGGTTTGTGCACATGCGCAGGGCATTGCATTATGGGTGTGGGCATGCGCGCACATACTATGGCATGCACATGTGCCCTTTTGGCACCCAAGCCAAAAAAGGTTTGCCATCACTGCTCTATAGCGTTGTTTTGAGGGTAGGAGTTGAAACAATTTATGTCCAGGATGCGAGGGGTCAGTAAATATTTTCACGGCCCTCTTTTTGACTCGTGCAGTATACAGGTCCTCAATGGAAGGCAAGTTGGTAGCAATTGTTTTTTCTGCAGTTCTGATTATCCTCTGAAGTCTGTGTCTGTCTTGTTGGGTTGCAGAACCGAACCAGACAGTTATAGAGGTGCAGATGACAGACTCAATAATTCCTCTGTAGAACTGTATCAGCAGCTCCTTGGGCAGTTTGAGCTTCCTGAGTTGGCGCAGAAAGAACATTCTTTGTTGTGCTTTTTTGATGACGTTTTTGATGTTAGGTGACCATTTTAGGTCTTGATATATGATAGAACCTAGAAATTTGAAGGTCTCTACTGTTGATATTGTGTTGTATAGTATTGTAAGAGGTAGAATGGGAGGGTTTCTCTTAAAGTCTACCACCATTTCTACGGTTTTGAGTGTGTTCAGTTCCAGATTGTTCCGGTCATACCACGAGGCTAGTTGTTCAACCTCCCATCTGTATGCAGTTTCATCGTTGTCTCGAATGAGACCAATCACTGTTGTATCATCTGCAAACTTCAGTAGTTTAACAGATGGATCGTTTGAGATGCAGTCATTGGTATATAATAGGTATATTATAATATATAATAGTTTCCCTTTTTTTCCTTTAATTCTAGAACACGTCCATAAAACAAAATTAGGATTTGTTTTCCCCTTACAAGACTGCAGATTCTCAGGAATAATCTATTAGGTCCATATTTGGACAGGAGGCAGAACCAATGCTTGCTGTAGTTAAGAGCAAAGTTAAAACTAGGCAATGTATCCTCATCCTCTTTTCCATCTCTCTTTCTGATTTTCACTCTCTCATCTTTTTCCTTTCTTCCTTTAGACCTAGTGTTGATGGATGTACAAGTGCCCAAATAATTGTGCAAAATCTTTTACAAAACTATCTGTTCTTGCTCTTTTCCCAACTGGCTGCTCCTTTCGGATAATCAGATATTCTCTCTCTCTCTACCCACATACCAACCATAGACAGTATATTAGGATTCAGATATTTAAAAGGAAAAAAAGTTTAGGAGCTGTTTTCATTGCCACAAAAAAAAAAGGACCAGAAATAGGCTTAATGGGTATAAATTGCAGCTACCTGGGTTTTGTTTAAGTATAAGGGAAAACATTCTAAAGCTAATGTCTGCACAGCAGTGGAAGAGTCTATCTCAGTGATGGCGAACCTATGGCACGGGTGCCACAGGTGGCACCCGGAGCCATATCTGCTGGCACGTGAGCCGTTGCCCTAGCTCAGCTCCAGTGCGCATGTGCGTGCCCGCCAGCTGATTTTTGGCTCGCACGGAGGCTCTGGGAGGGCAATTTCGGCCTCTGGAGGGCCTCCAGGGTGGCAGGGGTGGAGCGTTTTTGCTCTCCCCAAGCTCCAAGAAAGCCTCTGGAGCCTGGGGAGGGCAAAAAAACGGGCCTACCAGGCCCACTGGAAGTCGGGAAACAGGGGAGTGGGATGGGTCGCGCACGCATGCGCAGGGGGGTGGGGCGAGTGAGGGGCTTTGAATTATGGGTGTGGGCACGCACACGCGTGTGATAGCGTGCGTGTGCACTATTTTGGCACCTGAGGAAAAAAAGGTTCACCATCACTGGTCTATCTATTAAGGTTGTAGCTCATTTTCCATCTCTTTTTTTAAGTTTTTTTAAGAAGCTAGACAACTGCCTCTCATAGATAGCTTAATTAGTTTTCCTGCAAATTGCAGAGGGTTGGACTAGATAATGCTTGCTGTCTCTTGCAACTCCATGATTGTATGATCAGAAGGACAGAAAAATAGACAGATGTAGACCGTGTAAATCCCTGAATGGATGCTTCAGTTCAATTGACCCTTATGTAATAAAACCATACTTTGCTTCCAATATTACATCAGAGCCACTCGAATACATGGAATCTACCACTTTGCTGGTCTTGGCAAAGCAAAGTGGTCTGTGTTCAGAAATGTGTTTTATTGATGCAAGACTACCATAATGCAAATTATACTATTGCAATTAATATACTGTAGCAATTGAACCCATTAACAGCCTAAAATATAGACAACCAATATGTTGGGATAAATTACAACTATTGCCCTGAAGGTGCCAGTCAATCCCCTTTAAGGAGGACTTTCAAAATCGTGATTTATGTGTTATGACATCCCTCTCCTGTGTCTTTAAATAATTTCCTTCGGACAATGTACCAGGGGTGTCAAACTCGCAGCCCGCAAGTCAGATGCGTCATGCGCTGGCCTCGCCCACCCCGGTTCAGTGAAGGGGGGGGAATTGTGATACGTCACGTGACAACAATGTGATGTCGCGAGTTTGACACCCGTGATGTAGGCAATTGATGAAAGGCCAACAACCCTATAATAAACACAAACCTGTATGAGAAGAGGTATTTGAATGTTAAACTATTTAGGATTTAGGGTAAATAATATTTATACTTTGAAATGAAGTCACAAGAGAGAAGTAAATGAGGTTCTTGCAAAGGTGATGCATTTGATTATACTTGCCAGAATTCCAGCAGTCATACTCTTACGTTTTCAAATCATTGTCAAGAAAAGGCCCACAGAGAGCATCCTGCAGTAAGCCAGCTGGGAAATTATTAGAGCATGGATGACTGTTGCAAAATTGTTCCTGTCCGGCGTTGGCTATAACCTGACAAACCGGGCAATGTTAGTAAAAGCATTTAACACTGCTGAGGCCACCTGGTTCTCTGGCAACAAAGTTGGTTCTAGAAACAGCTCCCAGCTGTGGACCTGCTGTCTTATACAACCTGCCCAAAATAGATTGTGTATGTGTGTGTATACATATATATACATACTCCAGATTTCATCCAACCATAGAACCTCTGCCTTCTCACCTTATCCAGGCATCTTCACATCTGCCTTTATCCAGATGATAGAAAGAAATGATATTTGAAAGGTACACCCTCTGAATCACATGGAAATTTGCCCAAGAGTCGATGGGCAATAACTCCACAATAAATTGCTGAATGAAATATTGGGATATACCCTTCATGCTGTTCCTTGTTAAACCCTTTGAACTGATCCAGAAGAATGGAGAATTGAAGCAACCAATCATCATCCTAATGCCAGAGCAAAATAGATGCCTGTTTGTTCTGACTATTCTCAGTGCTGGCACTTGTTCAGTCTACTCCCATGGACTTGCTTCCCATAGGAGAAGAATTCTTCCATTAATATGTGAATGCATCTGAGAAACTATTCACCCATTCATGAACAATTCCTGTCATTTTTATGATCATCCTGTTGCCACCTACAATTACCCTCCATGTTTCAGAAACATTTGATCGTTTGCCAAAAGTTTTAGTGCAAGAATAAATCTGAGTGCAACAGCAAATTTGATGGCATTCAGCTTTGGAAATATTTCTCAGTGGTACAGTTAATTTCCTGACGAGTTCTTTATGTTGCTTTCCTAAACATCAAAGGTAATTTCTATCTATCAGAAATGTATGTACGATTCCCCGATTAGGAAATCAAAGCCCATGTGACACACAGCCCTTTCATGCCTTGATTTCCCAAGTCTTAAGATAACAGCCATACTTTCAAAGCTTTATTTACAACAGTTTTAGTTCACGTTGCAACACCAGATCCTACCAAATGACAAGAGTTAATGAAGACTGAATAGTTGAAGCTCATGCAACTACCTTTGTTGTACTATGTATTTAAGGATCTCATCACCTAGTGACCCAGAAATAAAAAGGGGTCAGGCAGCAGGTAGGTTCTGTATGGTGGACTGCATTATGAATGCAACTGTGGCGTGAGGAAAGTCATCCCAAAAACAGCGCTGTGAAGGTTTGCAGAAGATTTGGATAGGCATTAGGACTGGATTATAGAGTCGAGCAGATCTCATTACTCGCCTTCAAACATCTTCTTCCTGCCCTCCATTCCAGACTTTTCCTCAATGTTTTTCCTCCAGTCACCCACATCACGCAGGTCCTTCTCCTACGGAAAGACAGGAGATAAAATGTTATGCTTGGATAGTGCCTTTAACAGGCTCATGCAGGGGGCAACCCTTGCCTTATTGATATGATGTCTCCCTGGACAGAAAAACCCTTTGTTCGCTCACAGATGACTGCCAAGTGTGCTAATATTTATTGTGGTGGTTCACAAGTTTTCATCAAGAAATCTGGAAGCTTACCAACACATTCCAAAAGAGTGAAATATTCAACAGACAGTAAATTGGAAAGTAATTAAAATTGCCTACCCTGCTGAGAACTCCATAGTATTTTGGATATATTACAGTCAGAAAGCCCATTTTTACCGTCACTGACTGCATTTACAAACTTTAGTAAGTTATAGTTTGTTTAATGATCTGCCATGGTTCATACAGTGCACTAAACCATATATTATTCTTTACATTCCACAATGGTTGAGTTCACTCGTTATAATGGTAAAGCTGCAAGCTGAATGTCTCATGTTCCAGTTTTCTTAACACCATTTTTGGAATCTTCACTATTAGAGGTCTTTTAAAAATATTTGATATCTATCTATCTATCCATCCATCCATCTGTCATTTGTGTGTGTATCTATCTATCTATCTATCTATCTATCTATCTATCTATCTATCTATCTATCTATCTATCTATCTATCTATCTATCTATCTATCATCTATGTCCATCTATAATCTAATGTCCTTGTGTTCAATATGTTATGACACAATTTGTAGCTGCTGCCACTCTAGAAATCTGCATGACAAGCTTCCTGGATGCAATCTGGAAAACTCATGGGAAGACTTTCTTGAAGCGAAGGATCTATCAGTTCTGATGGAACCTAAAACAATTATTAATATCTAATTTTATTTTGTGTTTCACTTATTTTAATAACATTATTCTTCTAGCAAGAAGCCATAAATGACAGTTAGGCAGGAGGAGGAGTTGATTTTTTTTTAAAAAAGGGATTATATTAACTATGACCTCTATCTTAAATTATAAGTCATTTAGTGTATTGTTAAATATTTCATTTTATTTTCAGGGCAGTCTAATATTGTCAAATATCTAGTGACCATGATTGGCCTTACTTAGACAGCATAGGATTCTACTTTGACCTTGATTTGAAAGACTTCCTTAATCTCTTGCATACCCAAATATAGCATACAACTTACACCTTCAGTATTAGAACATAGAATAACAGGGTTGAAAGGAGCCTTGGAGGTTTTCTAGTGCAACCCCCTGCCACATGACATGAGAATGACATGGTATGACAGCTATGACTGTCCAGTTTTTTCTTGAAAACCTCCAGTGACGGAGCACCCACAGCTTCTGGAATCAAGCCGTTCCATTGATTAGTTAAGTGTCCAGAAATTTCTCCTTAGTTCTAGGTTGGGCCTCTCTTTAATCATCTTCCACTGGTCCTGCCCTCAGGTGTTTTGGAGAATAGGTTGACCCCCCTCTTCTCTCTGACAGCCCCCCAAGTACTGGAGGACAGCTGCCATATCACTCTAATTCCTTCTCTTTATTACAGACCCAGTTTCCTCAAATATTAGACTGAACAACCAAAGGTAAATATTGAGGATGATAGATGGCTAAGCATAGGTTTAATACCCAAGCCATCAAGATACTTGATGGTTGCAGTGAAATTCTTGACAGATGCATCCACAGAAACTACTACTTTTCAACTATCTTGTTACCTTTTCACTGTCTTCCTTCTTGACTTGCTTCAGATTAGCTCTAAGATCCATGCAGACTTTGTGTTTGGAACCCAGAAGGGCCCTCAGCATAGCATCAGCAGACATGCGGACTCTACGCAGGGGTGGCCTCTTGAATTTGCCCCTCAGGTCAAACAGTTTCTGGCTCAAATCTTCAAGCTACAGTCAGAGAGAGATGAAAATACCCGAATGATGAGACCGAAGCCAAGAATGGTGAAGGAAGGCAAAATCAAATTTTAAACAAAGAGGTGCCAGAGGAATCCAATCCATAGTCAGAAGAGAATCTGACTAAAGGTAAATATATTGAAACTATAAGAGGAAGTGCTTGTGAACACAAAGGGAAAATAATGCTAGAAGTGTTACAGAAAATCACACACAGGCAGTTCTGCATCAACTGAAATAAAATGCAGAGCCCCTGACTTTGCACCTTAACTTCAAATATCTCCTTTATAATCCTGTGGTTGGAATTTAATTATCTCTTCAAATAAATACGCTCACAATTAATCTGCGTATTATAAAAAGGCTTGGACTATTTTCTCATGGCTCTTTCTCTGGGTTAACTGTTTTGCTTCTGTGTATTTTTTGTAACTAGAATATTGTGTGTGTGTGTGTGTGTGTGTGTGTGTGTGTGTGTGTGTGTAAACAAACACACTTCTACCATACTTTGTTTTTTGCCATTGATGTGGATGCCTGTATTCTGAGTGTTTTCCTATCCCACTTACATTTACTAGGTGTACACAATATTCATCTTAAATATTTACTAAAATATTTACTTAAATATTTACTAAAAAGTCCAGCTATTTTTTCAATTTTTCAAAGCTAGCTGCCTACACTATTTTGAGCAAAGGAAAGTATCTAAAAAGTCAAGTTGGTAGCCCAATCCATGTGATCGGACTCACCCCTTTTGTACAGTATGTGTGTTACAATACACATTAAAAGGGGTGTGGCTTTAATTGCACCATTCAATTGTACCTATTTTATTTATTTTTTAAATCCTACTTCCCATGGCCACCTCCCAGCATGCTGGTCTCATAAAATACAAAATTGCTGTATTTCTTTATGAGATAAAATTTTCAACCCACTTGGACACAAATGCTTAGAAATTGCCCATCCAGTCAATAGACCATATGTGTGGATGCTGTATCATACACATGCTCTGTAATTAAGATAATTACCTCTTTGGTAGTTTTCTGTAATTTAACTTCTGTGTCGTATCTTTCCTCATCAACTTGCTCTACTTTAGCATGAAGTTTTTTGAGGAATTCCTGTTGAGAAACAACAAGTGATTATTAAAGGAGGTTGCTTAAACTTATTTAACTTTTTTTTTTGCCAAACCTTTCTAATGCTTCTTCTGGAGGCTTGTTTTTGATAGATGATATGTCTAGATGTGAAATTTCAGAATTACTGAGTCTGTTCCACATTTTTATTTTTATTTTATTTTTTATTCTTGGAATTAAATAAAAACACCTTTCATAAGCCGAGTAAAATTATATAATAATGAAGAAAGAGATAAAGTGAATTGGTCCTGCATCACAATGAAAAAACTTAAGGTATACCAAGCCAACAGTGTCTTCAGGGATGGAGTATATGTCCGTATAGCCCAGGTACATAAACATTTAGCCTAAACTATTTTTTTTGAAATGATGTGACATAATTAACTGTCAAGACAATTAGCTGCCTAAAGATGTTTAGGCGTAAAGCAGATGTACATACATCTGGAGGACTTCCTGGGAAGAAAAGTAAGGAATGAATACAATTAATAAATGATGGGATTTCCTGTTACTTTGTGGTCACTGCTTTGTTTTTTCTTATTTTCAAGGTCATTCCATTGCTGGTTTGGCTGAAGAAGCAGCAGTAGGAGCTGCCTTTCAGAAATTCCTTTGCTATTACTTTGAAATTCAGATACTACCAGAGTTGGGTTCCTCCCGGTTTGGACCGGTTTGCCCGAACTGGTAGTGACCTGCTGGTGATGTCATGATGACATCACGGAACCGGTTCGGCCGGTGCTGGTCCGTGGGTACCACCATCTTTTTTGGGATTTTTAAAAAAAATTAATTTTTTTTCTCCTGAGCATGTGCAGAAGCCGAGTTCCGGCACAGTGCATGAGTTGCCCTCTTGTTTTTGGCTATTTTATTTTATTTTTTGGCACTGTGCATGCCACGCGGTGCAGGAGGAGGAAGCAAACCGGTAGCGTGGTAAGTTAGAATCCACCCCTGGATACTACCAAACAAATAAATAAATAAATAAAACCACATGAGATCTGAACACAACAGGACATTGGGGGGAAATGAATGTAACTACTTTTAAAAAACAGAAGTCTTCAATCAAGAAAAGAAATGGGAGGAAATGATTCATAAAAATATGAAGTGCTGTAACCCAATGTCTCACTGTAATTGTACCTGTAACCTATAAGCAATAATAGGGATATAGTTTAAAATAAGAGTATGCAACTTCAAACAGCCCCCCCTCCCAAAGCTTTGGATGTGTCACTATACCTCCAAAATCTTGAATATTCATGTTAATTGTAGTTAATGTAAACAAAGGTATCCATGGAGATATGGTTTTAAAAAACAGTGTCCACAAGATGTGATCAAAGTGCTGCATTATTATGTGCTACACACCATTGTAATTATCACCTTGACTTTTTAAATTTCATCCTGCAGACACCCCTGTATATAAGTTTAATTTCTCAAGTCTAGTTTTGTCCTAACACCACCGATATTTTGGAGTCAGTTTTTTGGTTTGCAGCTCATGGACTAAAAGGGCCTTGTACATTAGCCGTAAGTATTTTTCATTGCTGTTTCTCCTACACTGAGCAGCTTCCTTAGCAAACTGCAATGGGATCAAAATGCAATATTAGCATATTGACCTCATCGCATAAATGCTGCCCTGAGATACTTACTGTCCCAACCCCTAACACAAGCATATAAGTTTCAGTCTTTGGGCAATAATCATTTGTCTCCTCCCCACGGACAGTCAGGCCTAGGCCTCTAATATCACATAAGCCAAATTAAGAACATATATTTATATTTGGGGATGATGGGTCTTTATAGTTTGCAAAAATCTAATTTGGAAAGAAACTAATTGTCAGATCAAATCAGCAAATCAACTAATGCATTATACTGTACGTGAAGTTAAATGTTCCTGTTCTTAAATAGAAGATGGAAGGGATGAAATCATTACCTGCAGTTCTTGCATGGAACTTGGCATGTGCAGAGGTGGACAGTGTTCTGCAAGATAATTAGCTTTTTCTTGTTCCTTAGCTACAGCTTCTTTTTCAAGCTCAGTAGCAGCAATCTGGAGCATAACACTCTGGAAGATAATTGGAAGAAGCAAAATTACATTGGCAGAAGAAGTATTTGTCAAGGAAGAGAGAGAGAGAGAATGCATCATAAGGTATATAGTTGTGCCCAAAACAGCAATCACCTCTGCTAACATCAAAACAAAGGGCAGGGCTTAGAAAGTAGCACAGAACAGAGTCAGTATAGTGGTCCTTTATCTAAGAAGTAAAACACAGGACACAAATTGGAGATCTATGGTCTTTCAGATGTTACCAAAAACTACAGCTCCCAACTGGCCAAATTGGCTGGATTGCTACTATTTCTGGTTCAACAAAATATGAAGACCATCATCATTTCTCCATTCCTATGACTAGAATGTCCAATCATGTTAAGGTTACACCATGAATTTCCTAACAGATTTTCAGCAAATCACAATCACTCAAGTCTCAACAGAAGGTGTTTAGAAATCAAAGTGTAATTATTCATGATTATTAATTATTTTCATCATTACTAGAGCACAATGTCCTTTAGTTCAGTGAAAGAACTATCCCGATCATGTAGAAAGATGGAATTAAAGTTTGATCATAGTAACATAATGCCTATATATAAGCAAGAAACTTTTTCCAGTCACCAGTAGGTTACTGGTTGTAGATTCTTTCCAGAGCATTTTCCCTGAGATTAATTTTGTTATGTTCTGGTGTGAAATTCAGTGTCCAGACGCCTTATGGAGAGCGACAATATATTCATTGATAGTCTCTCCTTCCATTTGCATGTGCTGCCAAAATTCGTAATGATGCACAACCTTAGAAGGGGTTGGCGCATAGTGCGTCTTCAGTGTCCCCTTCAGCACGTCCCATTCCACCGTGTGGACAGGTGCCGGGACAGAGAGAGCCTCTGCGGTGTCAAAAACCTCTGGGCCACAGTGACTCAAAAATAATGCCCCTTTTCTATTGTCCACCAGGCCCAGCAGGTCATTAGCCTTGAGGAAACACTCACAACGCCGCATGTACGATTCCCACTTCTCCCGGGCAGGATCGATATCAGAAATTACCTCAAGAGCAAAATGCATTGTTTAAATGGGGTTCATGGAAGGTATGGGAATAAAACTTCTTCCTCGTGTCTCCTCTTCTTTTAAATTTGGAGGGAAGGGAAAGAATGAAAATCCACTCCTTGCACTTGGGCCAGACTTGCATTTAAAGTATTGTCAGAATTGTCACTATCACAGCTAACCTATACTTGAAAATGGGACAGAAATCTTAAACACTTCATTAACTTGAAACATTCTTTGTTAATGAATGACAGCAGATATATGTATACATGTGGAATGTTCAGTCCAGTTCTAGTTTTTTCTTTCTCATTCTTGGCAGATGCCCAGATATCATTTGGGAAGTATTTTGCTAGACATTCCAGGAGAGGAATGCTGCATGGAATAGGACTTTTTTTACCTTCCTTCTTCTCTAGGGAGAAAGGCAACAAGACAATAAAGTAGCATTGCCTTTTTTAAAAAGAAAATGATCTCCACAAATATATACTGTATGTATGTATATACCTTGAGATGTTGCCGGCGGGCAGTCATAGCCCTCTTCTTTTTCTAAAATTAGGAAAAAGAAAAAGAAGACTTTGAGCTTTTACAGTACCTTTTCCACAAGCCACATTTTTGCATGCATATTTCCCAGAAAGCTGACCACCCTTTCCATGTAAACTTGAGATAACATCACAAGAATAACATCCATAGTTGAAGTAGACAAAAAAATATCCACTTCTCTTCTGTCCTGCCATTTGCTATTCGAAATTTTCTTTTCTCAGACTTGCTTTCACAATTCATAGTGATTGAATTATAGCCTCCCACACTCTGGAGACAGGAAATATTCAACTCAAAATTTGACTCCTATTAATATTGTCCTATTTCTACTCCTGCTATCTTTTTTTTCAAATTAGCTAATATAGATGTCAAAATGTGTCCTTAAATTATATTAACTTAAGAACTTTAACTTCTAGAAATTGACTTCTCTAGGCAACCATTTATTTTGTCTTTAATGGTTTGGTGTAACAGGAATAGTTACTCAAGTTTTGAATAGCTTCATGTGCTGCTTGTTGCACATTCATTTGAGGGCCTCCTATCCAAATTAAGAATGTTTAAGAAATCTGATAAGGTCACTTCATTATGTGGACAGCCTCAGCTCAGAATTTGTCCTTTTGAAAGAGTTGGTTCAACTTTAGTAAGCTTTGGTCAAATCTATCGTTTGTAGTTATATGTTTGTTCTAAGATGGCTATTCTAGAAACCAATTATATAGCAGCTCTTCTTATGTACAGATAATCCAATTCAATACAGATGGGATTAAACAAAATAGAATGGAAGTTCTGAAGCTATTAAAAAAAAGAAACCCTGTACATTAAGAGTGTTAATTAGATGCAGAACAAAAGAAGTGTATTATATTGGCTGAATTATTAGATTGAAAACTCCTTGCGTTTGATCTCAGTGTAACATATTAAGTTTGGAACACAAAAAGAGTTTGTTTATGCCAACTTGGACTATTGGTCCAGCAGTGGGTTGCTCCCGGTTCAGCCCGGTTCTGTGAACCAGTAGCGCCAGCGGTGGGAAGCTCCGCCCACCAACCCGGGATGCTTCTGCGCATGTGCAGAAGCGTTGCGCATGTGAATCGGTAGTAACGGGTTTTAGAACCCACTACTGCATTGGTCCAGCTAGTTTAGCAGAGTTGATGTTAGGTTTCCAATTGGAGTTTCATCAGGAAGTGACCAGGATTGAATCATTAGATAGGAAATACTTAGGTCCCAATTTGATTTCCATAAATTCTGTTATATTTGTACCCATATATTTTTCATGTTATACAGAAATAGAGATAATTTTTCCACAAATTATGCTAATTAGAGACTTAAGTTTTATACTATAATTTCACTTTTCTGGAAGTGAAACGGTATGTTTTTTCTGACATTTTGGTCCAAAGGGAGTAGTGGTTTAAGGAAAAGCCCAGAACTGAATCCCAGGATATTTTTGCATTCATACATGTGCTCTACCAAAGTTATGACACTCACGATAGGGCTTTTCCAGTCATTGCTAAAGACCATGTGTACAAAATTGAATCTACCATGAAACTTTGTCAACCTACATTCTCTTGGTGAAAATAATATTTTTCCTATTAAACATTTGAGAATGCAGCCAAGTGTTGTAGTATTGATATCTGTTCGCTTGCTTGTATTAACACAATGGTTTTCTTTACTGGGTTTGACTGAATATTTGAATGCAACTTACTATTTGGCATAATCTAGCTCAATTCAAGGTAAGGAGGTTGGAAGGGGGGGAAAAACTAATCGTGAGTTTTTTATGTCCCTTTCAACAACTCAATCCCTCCTGGTAATACATGAGCTTAGAAAGGCTGTTGGTCTAGAATTCTTCAAATAATTTACAAAGCAATTACATAAAGAGAACAAATATAATTAGAGATAGAGCAAATTCTTCTGCTCTTACAAATTTGCTCTGGAAAACAGGATTCCAGTTATAGCAAAAGGAGTTGTAGAATCATAACAGGGAGGGGCAGGCTGTATATATTCTAGCAGCTTTTTAGTTCAGCCTGTAACTATCTGCAGATTTAAGCTTGTAGTCCCCGCCCCCTGCCCGCCCCCCGTTCTTATTAAGGCGAGGGACATGAAACTTTAAAGAAGGAAGGATGAACTTTGCAATTGATTTCATCCTACATCCTCCTTTAATAGCTCTTCAGATAGCAACTTTGCAAATCCTTCAAGGCTACCCACACAATTTATAAGAAAACAGATTGCCTTATTACAGTGCCATGATAGTCCCCAGGAGAGAAGGAACCCTTGAGGTATTGTCTATTTAAGCTTTTTAAGTTACTTTAATAGCTTTTTATTACATAAGGAAAACTCTGCTTGGCAGGATGACTTGTATGACGTTAAAGTTATCTGATCCATGCAGTGTGTAGAGTGGTCCAAGGAGACTCTTTAAGAGGACGGATCCCATCATTCTTCCCCTGCTTTACTGCTACAGCTGTTGCTCCTTCATTGCATGTTGTGCAGTCAACATGCACTACTTCCAATGGGTCTGGAGAGTGCAAACTTCTGAGGTATTAAAAGATTTAAAGCAAACCATCTTTGCCTGAAGCATGCCTAGGGGACCGCACCAGCTGCTTTCTTGCGTGGTAGGGCAGAACAGGCTGACTTTAGTCCTTAAAGTTTTGCTTTGGGGCTCCTCAGAGCAAAGCCTTGTTTGTTCATAGCTCTTCAGATTACCCCAAAGCTTAAAACCCCCAAGAACATAGAGGAAATCTTTGGAACGGCAGAGCCATCCTGGATCCAGCATGTGAGCCTTACTCTGAGCAAGATACTGGAGGTCAGCATCCACTCCAGAGAATTACAACAACTGCTTTCCATTTGATACTATGAAATAACCACTCCAAAGAGTGGGATGGGAATTTATTATAATCCAAATATTTTTCTTGTCTGCTACCTTAAAATATCGATTTCATTGTACTTAACAATAAGGAGTCATTAGAGAATGCCGTTCCGTTTCTAAATCTTTCGAAAAGGATATGCAATCTAGTATCAGAAATGGGAGGGAGGCTTTCACTTGCTATGACAGTATCTCCCCAGAATAACAGCACTTTATTTAATTTTGGGAGTAAGATCAAATGTTCCTGTTGGGAACAGTCTCATTCTACAACCCAGCTCTTTTAATCTAGCTATCAAACATAAGCCTTCATCCTGTGTATGTAGCCCAGGGGTCCCCAAACTTGGCAACTTTAAGACTTGTGGATTTCAACTCCCAGAATTCTCCAGCCAGCTATGGGCGTTGAAGTCCCAGCCAACTCCCAGCCAACTCTGGGAGTTGAAGTCCACAAGTCTTAAAGTTGCCAAGTTTGAAGACTTCTAATGTAGCCCTTCCTCTTCATTTACATAAATTGTTTTCCTGGATTCTGTTTATTTATTACCCAAGAATATGTGATGCAATGTTGAGATCAGTGATGCAATTTCAGTGGGACTTTGGACCCAAAATAGAATGTTTCAGTATAAAACAATATCCCAACCTAGCAGGATTGGCTTTACCCAGATTTAAATAATTTAGTATACAGTGTGTGTGTGTCTGTGTCTGTGTCTGTGTGTCTGTGTGTCTGTGTAGGGGATGTCTACTAATCTATAATAATAATAACTACATAATACAACTGAATCGATCTGGCATTTTTAGGAAAAGATGAAGAAGCTAGAAAATCTGTTATAACTATCAAATATTCATTGTCCTTCAGTTTCTTCTATCCAAGAGAAAATTTAGGTAGGCCGACGGTGTTACCAAGTTAATCATATTCTAATTCTAAAGAGAGTCCCCAGAATAATCAATTAAAAAAACTTACTTCTTCTCTGTTGGGAAAGAGGAGATGATCACAAGAAGAAAGGAAGGGAGGGAGGGAGGAGGAAAACAAGATGGTTAGTTTGAAGGTCTGAAAATGAAATATAAGTACCATTATCCCCAAAATAATCATGGGACATTAAGGGCAACACTGATGAAATATTTCCAAAGGTTATAAGGAAGGAACAAAGAAAGCAGAGGAAAAAGTTCAGTGCAGGAAGTCCATAACTGCAAATGCACCTCCCATCTCTAGATGAAGATAAGACTCAAAAAACTCATTTTCCACATGCTTGAACTTCAGGTGGATTTGGGGCATATGTTCTTTTTTAAAAAAATTAAGAATTAAAAATATTTGAATCTCTAATTTATAAAAACATCCATATTACAAAGAACAACTTACTCTGAAGACATCTTGGTTTTGTTGATGAGACCCTGCAATAAACCAGAAGGAATAAACTTTTTAATAAAATTGAATTCTTCAGATTAATTATTATTGGACACTGCTTTGAACAGAAAACAAATTGGGTGATACTACCTCCCTAACTCTTCTCCTTCTGTTGAGTGGAGAAATAGTTACCACATCTATAGACAGCAGCCAAATGTGTTGTTAATCATAGCTGGAGAAAACCATGGTCCACCAAGCATTTCAGAAAGTTCCCAAGCTTTATTCTTTTTTTCCCTAGAAATAGTGTCTACTTGAACAACTGCAAGTATTTTTTTAATAGCAGGGGATATTTTTGAACAGGGGAGCAAAACATGTTTTGAGATTTAGTCCAACACCTTATATTTATTGTAAGGATTCTTGGTCAATGACATCTTCTATAGTCAATGTTTGCATACTGATTACTATGGGTGTGCTCACCGGTGCAGTGCATAACTATAACCTTAGGCATTACTGGTGTTTCAAGGATACCAGGATGATAAGGCGACCTTTTCTCTTATTAGGGAAGCTGCTGGTGTCCTTTTTTATGCTAGCTTAAGTCACCACCAATGTCCTTTTGAGTTGGAATAAGATGAGCTGTTAAAAGATGCCTAGCAAGGACATCCAGAAGGCGGTGGCAAGTCTCCCAGAAGAAATCTTATCCTAAAAATGTGTAGGACCTATCACATAACCGAGAAGAAAGTGCTTCTAAAAATGGCTTGTAAGGAACTGCAGCTGTCTCCTTGGATTGTAGCCTTTCCCAGTCTCAACCACAGGAGTTGTGAGGGAGACACTGTGGCAACGACAGGAGCCCGAAGTATGAGCGACAATAACTTTGACAAAAAATGTCAGCCCACAGCTTGGGAAAGCGGCACAGCTTGGCCTCCCTGAAATGAAAAGCAATCTCTCCCTTCTAATTTATTTTTTTACCAGCAAATGTGAAAAAGACCAGGCAGCCAAGTGTGATAGCTTCCCGGCTCCCTTTGAACAAAGCAGTTTTAGTGTTTGCTGCCTGCAGCCTAAAAACTGCTTTTGAAACGGAGCATCAATTCCATTTCTTTCTGCCCCCAAAACCTCTTTTGGCAAAGCAAAAATTGCTGCTTTTGTCCAAGCTTCTTCATTGGACAAGGCTGGATGAAGAAGAAAAAAACCAGGTAAATTTAGCCAGCATGCAAATTTATATATTTTTTTCAACTTAATGTATGAGAGTTAGAAAAGAGGAGAAATGTCAGCATTTCCCTTCTGAAGTGCCACGAACTGGCATTCTTGAATGGAGTGAGAGCAGCAAGAAACACAGTATGGAGAATGTCAGATGAAAATGTGTAGATTAAAAGTGGGAATTAGGGGAGAAAAATGGGACTTCCTGAGAAGTGATGGGGAACAGCTTTTTGATTCAATGCTCATCTTTAGATCCTATCATTCAGCCAAGCACACATTGTTAATCTAATGCACCGGAGCACTTCTATTCCTTCCTTTTACTCCCTTAAAGGTAAAGAGAGATGAGTAAGAGACATGCAAAGGGCTCACCCAAGTCCCAAGAAGAAATACAGAGAGCGCTGGTGGGAGGGCAGGTTCGACCGGCAAGCCACAAGCAGTTGGCTTCCTCAGGAGGTATAAATGGGTTTCTTAAACAGCTCAGCAAAAAAATATCTCTCTTTAAGGGCATGAAGCCTTCCTCAGACCAATAGTGTGCAAGGATCCAGAAATACAAATCGCCACCCTCGATTAATGCAGTCAGGTTGGGAAACCCTGAAGGAACCTTGGAGAAATCTGGCCCCCTGCTCTATCAGGCAATCCTCCTAAAGAGAAATAGGAATCTATACCATTGGGTCAGTTGATGATTTTAGGCAGTAGGTAGGGAAAATTAATCTGGTGAATCAGAGGGATGAATTTTGCATTAATTGTGCGTGTTAACTATGATACTGATTTATCTAAGTTGTACACATCCTCCCTTAAGAAGACAGAGGTAGATTAGGCTGAACACTAATATTTATTTTTAGTTTTTATTTATTCAATTTATATGCTGCCCATTTCACTGTTCAGAGACTCTTACATGGCTGTTTGTATGATCAGCTCTTTGTGAAATGTACTTTAAGTAATCTCCAACATAGATCTAGACTAATATTACCATGTACTGTTTTAAGGGGCAATATAGAATAGAATAGAATAGAATGCTTTATTGGCCAAGTGCGATTGGACACACAAGGAATTTGTCTTTGGTGCATATGCTCTCAGTGTACATAAAAGAAAAGATACATTTGTCAAAAATCATGAGGTACAACACTTAATGATTGTCATAGGGTTCAAATAAGCAATCAGGAAACAATATTAATATAAATTGTAAGGGTACAAGCAACAAGTTATAGTCATACAGTCATAAGTGGGAGGAGATGGGTGATAGGAACAATGAGAAGACTAATAGTAATATTAATGCAGCCTTAGTGAATAGTTTGACAGTGGTGAGGGAATTATTTGTTTAGCAGAGTGATGGCGTTCGGGGGAAAAACTGTTCTTATGTCTAGTTGTCGTGGTGTGCAGTGCTCTATAACGACATTTTGAGGGTAGGAGTTGAAACAATTTATGTCCAGGATGTGAGGGGTCAGTAATAGTACATGCTAGTAGTTAGCATGTTTACTGCAGAGGGGAATTTTGAATTCCTGACTTCTCAGTTGAAGTGAGTGGGTGCTTTATTAGGGCATCACTTCAAAAATGATTCAGAGGAAGTACTTCAAACTCTTTTCATGTCCAGGAACTGGAGCAAAGGACAGGAGCTCACCCTGCCCCATGGTCTGCACTTGGGTCTTGAACTCGGGCTTGCTGCTTGTCAACCCAGCGTCCTAACCACTTTACCCATCATGCTCCCTAGGCAGGCTATAAATAAATAAATAAATTCATATGGGTATGTAAACTTTTGCATCTCTCCCAAAGATTAGAAATGTTTTTGTATGTATTCTCAAACTATGTGGGCTGGGAGGTGCTTTTTTTAAAGTTTGCTTTCAATAAATTTTATTAATAATTTGTCAACTTACGCTAAAATTCAATTTTAAAACTGCCTCAACATTCAGAACTTGAATACAGGTGGGTTTTTTTACTGCAAGAGGTTAGTAAAGAAGAATGGCCTTATTTGAATTAAGTAAAAGTTATGAGATTGAGACAAACTCCAATATCTGATTTATAATTTCCGTCAAACTGCAAACCAGCAAAAAGAAGGGCTAATAATTCATTCATCCTGTTGAGATGCCAGCCATATACTAACACTTTTTTTCTCCCCAGTCCTGCAGGCGGATTGCAGCAGGGAGAAGACAGATGAGAAGATTCTGCGTAGCATCTCCTTGCCAGAAGAGTGGACATTATATATATATATATATATATATATATATATATATATATATATATATATATATATATATATATATATATATATATATATATATATATATATATATATATATATATATATATATATATATATATATATATTGCAATGGAGAAGGGCACCTTCCTTAATATTTAAATGCCCAAGTTATACATCACTTGCCTTGTTGGAGACAAGATCGTTTTTCTTTTGCCACCTGCTGGTAGAGCTGCAGCCAAAACACCAGCAGTCAATCCAGCTAATGCCAACAGATCCTTGTGGAAAGGAATCGACAGGTACCTGGAGAGCAAAACCTCAGGCCAACGGAATTAAGACTGTTTCCACAACCACACCTTCTTCCTTTTGTTAGCATTTCTTGAACCACCCACCTCTCACCCCCAGAACCTGAAGTCACTCCCAAAGCAAAGCAAAAGAAGTCTCCGAAGAGATGGAGCAAAGCCAGTATGAATAAAATATGCACTCAGAACGCATGGAACTGTTGATGTACTGTGACATTCCCCCTAACATGGACCACAGAGCAGGATGAAAATATGTGAGTGGCATCACCATTATGTAAAACTGCCCCAGGTTTGGGCAGGAACCTACAAGAGATCTCCCAAGATCTACAGACTTTCCACTATAGATGGCTCTGCAGATCTAGTAGCTGCAGAGATAGTTTCTTTTAAAAATACTGTATATTCATCTATTTTTGAAGCATCCAGGAGGTGGTGCTGGGTGACTACCGTCTAACACCTAGGGCACTAACCTAGGATGCCCTGTATGGTTCTATCTTGCCCTCTGTGCTGTTTAGCATCTAAATGAAACCAGTGGGTGAGATCATTTAGAGTGCTGAGTGGGGTGCCATTAGGATGCTGATGACAGCCACCTATACTGGTCCCTGTAGTCTAATTTTAAAGAAATAATTAGCAACTGGGAATGTTACCTAAGATCAACAGGGGGAGGGAGAAAATGGGAAATTAAATACAGGTAAGGCAGAGGTGCTGTCAGTAGAAGAAAGCTGAATTTAGGGATTGTTCTGCACTTCCCTGGAAAGAGTAAATTTGAAGTTTGGAGACTTGACCTCCAGTGGTCACTGGACTTGCAGGTGATGGCTCTGGCAAGGAGTGCATTGACTCAGCTGGCTATGGCTAGTAGTGAACTGGGTGGACTTTGCAGCCAATATCCATGCATTGCTTTCATTCCCTCTTGACTATTGCAAGATGCCTTACATGGGACTATTCTTGAAATATCACATTTGGTATAAAATGCAGAAGCTCCAACCCAGTGAAAGATATTGGGATTACAAGATGCCTGAAACAAAGGATCTTCAATGATAATCTGAGCACAGATTAAGGTGCTAATATTGATCTTTAAAGCAATGATGCTTAGGGCAAGACTAAGCCCAACTCTGAACCTTTTCAGCTATTTACATCAGCAAGAAATTCTTTTGAGCAGCCTTATTGCTAAAACTCACATACCTGGCAGTGGGAGAGGACCTTCTGCTATGTGGCTCCTAGGCTATAAAAAGCCTTCCGCAATGGAGTACTGTATATTTGTCACCCTCATCTCCACTCTATTTTTTCCAGTATTCAGGAAAACAGTAAAATTTAATTTCTTACACCAGTTATTGACTGAACTGATTTAAGTGATTAATTTATTTTTAGGTTTAACATATATTTATTTATTAAATTTACTTCCTGCCCATCTTGCCGCAATGGTACTTTTGTGATTTATAATCTGCATTTTAATTGTTCTAGCCCATTGTAAATGTATCAATAAAAATGGCTATGGAGATTCTCAGTCATCCGGGTAATTGTTGTCCCAAAGGTGCTTTTTTCAAGAGGCAACTGGACTTCCTTGTTTTTCTTTGAAGATGTTTTTCTTCTCATCCAAGAAGCTTCTTCAGCTCTGACTGGATGGTGGGCAATGGAAGGATTTAAACTCCTTGCAGACAGCTGGTCATTTGCATTCTTTTAGTGAGTTGTTAAGGCCACCTGGAGGTTTATCTGTGTCATCAGGTTCACCTGAGTGGTGCAAATGGGTGTGGAGCCTTCTTGGAACTGTTGAAAGGACTGTGTAGTGTAGATTGGAGATAGATAATGTTGTATCCCTCTCCCTCTGTTGAGAGAGGGCTGTTCAATTTTGACATAGATGGTTTCTTGGACCTCTCTTTCAAACCAGCAGTCCTCTCTGTCCAAAATATAGACTTTGCTGTCTTCAAAAGAGTGGCCTTTGTCTTTTGAATACAGATGGACTGGTGAATCTAGTCCTGACGGGTTTGTTCTCCTATGTTGTGCCATGCGTTTATAAAGTGGTTGTTTTGTTTCCCCAATGTACAGATCTGCACATGGTTCACTGCATTGTACTGCATATACCACATTGCTCAGTTTGTGTCTGGGTGTTTTCAGCTTCTGAGACTCCTGAGATATTAGAACAGGGGTCGGGAACCTATGGCTCGCGAGCCAGATGTGGCTCTTTTGATGACTGCATATGGCTCGCAGCAGGGGTGAAATCCTCCCGGTTCGCCCGGGCCAGTCCTTCGGCGTATAGCCGTTGGAACTGGCGGCGGTTGCGGCGCGGAGCTTCTCCTGCCCGCTTTCCCGTCCCGGCTGAACACAATCACCGCTTTCCCGTCCCGGCTGACCACAATCATTTGGGTTATTTTTCCCTCTGTGCATGCGTGCGCATGCACAGAGGGAAAAATAACCCAAATGGCGGCGTTCAGCCGGGACGGGGGGAGCTAAAAAACGGCCATGGCCACATCCCCGCCGTTCTCCAGCCAAGCGGCTGAAGAAGCCCCAGAGCCCCGCCGCCAACCTGCGTCTCCTGCTGGGAAGGAGCCTCTGTCGCTGTCTCTCGCGGGGTTCCAGCCACCCGACTGAGTCCCTGACCGCGGCACCGGCAGGGTTAATGCGTATGGGAGAGGAGAGAGAGCACTACCGCCGCCGCTGCTACTTTCACCGCTCTGATATTTCTTTGGTGGGCGCGCGCGGGAGGGACCATGGAGCAGAGGCGCCCGGCAGCTTAAGGCAAGAGGCGGGTGGGAGACGCGGGCAGGAGCCTGTCGCCGCCGCCGCCACTTCTGGCATCCCCACGCCTCTCACCCCGCTCGCCGGGTGCCTCTGCTCAGCGGTCCCTCCTGCGGAGGCCCACCAAAGAAATATTGGAGCGGCGAAAGTAGCAGCGGCGGCGGTAGCGCGCTCTCTCCTTCCCTCCCATGCAGGGAGGGAAGGAGAGAGCGCGCTACCGCCGCCGCTGCTACTTTCACCGCTCCAATATTTCTTTGGTGGGCGCGCGCGGGAGGGACCATGGAGCAGAGGCGCCCGGCAGCTTAAGGCAAGAGGCGGGTGGGAGACGCGGGCAGGAGCCTGTCGCCGCCGCTGCCACTTCTGGCATCCCCACGCCTCTCACCCCGCTCGCCGGGTGCCTCTGCTCAGCGGTCCCTCCTGCGCAGGCCCACCAAAGAAATATCGGAGCAGCGAAAGTAGCAGCGGCGGCGGGTAGCGCGCTCTCTCCTTCCCTCCCTGCATGGGAGGGAAGGAGAGAGAGCGCTACCGCCGCCGCTGCTACTTTTGCTGCTCCAATATTTCTTTGGTGGGCCTCCGCAGGAGGGACCGCTGAGCAGAGGCACCCGGCGAGCGGGGTGAGAGGCATGGGGATGCCAGAAGTGGCGGCGGCGGCGACAGGCTCCTGCCCGCGTCTCCCACCCGCCTCTTGCCTTAAGCTGCCGGGCGCCTCTGCTCCATGGTCCCTCCCGCGCGCGCCCACCAAAGAAATATCGGAGCGGTGAAAGTAGCAGCGGCGGCGGTAGTGCTCTCTCTCCTCTCCCATACGCATTAACCCTGCCGGTGCCGCGGTCAGGGACTCAGTCGGGTGGCTGGAACCCCGCGAGAGACAGCGACAGAGGCTCCTTCCCAGCAGGAGACGCAGGTTGGCGGCGGGGCTCCGGGGCTTCTTCAGCAACCCACCCACCTACCTCGCTTGGTGCGGTTCCCCGCACTTGACGTCTTGGAAGAGGGCTGGGCGAGGGAGAAAGGAGCCACGGTGGGGATTGGTTTGCAGAGAGAAAGAAAGAAAGAAAGAAAGAAAGAAAGAAAGAAAGAAAGAAAGAAAGAAAGAAAGAAAGAAAGAAAGAAGAAGAAGAAGAAGAAGAAGAAGAAGAAGAAGAAGAAGAAGAAGAAGAAGAAGAAGAAGAAGAAGAAGAAAGAAAGGAAGGAAGAAGAACAAGAAGAAGAAGAAGAAGAAGAAGAAGAAGAAGAAGAAGAAGAAGAAGAAGAAGAAGAAGAGAAAGAAAGAAAGAAAGAAAGAAAGAAAGAAAGAAAGAAAGAAAGAAAGAAAGAAAGAAAGAAAGAAAGAAAGAAAGAAAGAATCATTACCAATGCTATGATGGAAATCACCAACTCAAAGACAAATATCACTTTGGAGCAAGGAAGCTGCTACAGCAGCAACAAATTAAACAGCACAAAGACAGGGATTCTCTCAATATCCCATTGTCCCTATTGACATTTAGTTGAATTCACTTTTAAAATATATTATATGGCTCTCACTGAAATAAATTTCCAAATTTTTTGCTTTCATGGCTCTCTTAGTCAAAAAGGTTCCCGACCCCTGTATTAGAACAACATGTTAAACACTTTTTAAAAAATCTACCATAAATTTCTATGGATACTTGTTGTTATCAATAAATTAATGTGATATGGAATTGTTAAGACATGAATGGAATAAAGTTGAGAAGTTTCCATGTTGCCTAGACAAAGTACAAAGACAAAGTAAAATAAAAAGTATTTTAACTCTCATAGCAAGAATGTCAAAGGATCCCAAATACAACTTATACAGCAAAAAGTAATATTTAGAATGTATTTGGCTTCATTACATTTATATAGAAAAGGACTGTCAAAAGCAGAATTCTGTTGAAGATGTAACAAAGATAATGCTTCTTTGAAACACATGTTTTTGCAATCTCCTACACTTACCTAGTTTTGGAGAAAAGAATTGGATTATATAAATATAATTCTGCAACAAAAGCTAACATTTCAGACTATAATATTTTTGAACTATATATCTCATACTTGAAATTTGATAACCAGACAATATAAATGGATTCATCATGCCCTTACCCTGGCCAAAAGAACGATATTGCAGCACAGGAAAGATAAAAGTATGGCCCATTTCAACCAAAGGATTGAAGACTTGATTGCACTTGCCACTTATGAGTGGATTACCTATAGCAGTGTTGGCAAACCTTTTCGGCACTGAGTGCCAAAACGGGAGTGTGTGTGCGCATACGCACCAGCGACCTGGTCTTCCAGTTTAAGGGCGCATGCGTGCATGGAAGACCAGCTGGCTGGTGTGCATGCATGCACCAAAAACTGGAAGAGCAGCCGCCCGGTGCGCATGTGCGCGCCAGAAAGATGATCTTCTGGTTTTTGGTGCATGCATGCGCACTGGCCAGCTGGTCTTCACGCGCACATGCGCACCAGAAACCGGAAGACCAGGTGGCTGGTGTGCATGCGCATGTGAAGACAGCTGGCTGGTGCACTGGAACCTGGAAGAGCAATGGGATACGGCTCGCATGCCCGGAGAGATGTGTGCCACTTCTGGCATGCATGCCATAGGTTCACCATCATGGACCTATAGGCATAGGCTTTGTATGGACAAATATAATGAACTATGGGACTCATTTATACAAAATACAGTGCATTAAAATGATAGCTATATAAATATGTTAGAAATGCATGCACTCACAAACACACTTCAATAACTGCATTAGATAATTATATAGAGAATTCTAATGCTTTACTGTTAAAATGATATATACCTTTTCCCCTTTTCTTTGTTGTATTTTTTCATTTTTTAGAAAAGCACTAGGTATTTTTCCTTTTTGTTTTATTTGACATGTACTTTTATCTTTGTGGAGTTTTTTAAAAGCAAAAAAAAAAGACAAAAAGATTAAGCATCTCATTCGCATTTGGGCAACTTAGCTAACCAGAAAGAATTAATTTAGCCCAGGTAGCTCCAGAACTATTTTGGATTTAAATTAACTCTCTGTCCCTTCAAACCTACCCCAGAGAAACACAGCATGAGAACAAAGCAGACAATTCAATGACAATTAAATGAGGATCAAAATCTATCCCAATTTATTCAAAGTTTCTAGGCAGCAAAACATTTCCTTAAAATAGTAAGAAAGGAACAACTGTATAATTCATTCTATTACCCACAAAAGGTGCTTTTTCAAAAGGCAACTGGAGTTTCTTTCTTTTTCCTTGAAGACATTTAGCTTCTCATCCAAGAACCTTCTTCAGTTCTGACTGAATGGTGAAGAATGGAAGGATTTATATTCCTTGCAGTCATCTGGTCATTAGCACTCTCTCTGAGAGTTGTTGAGGCCTGCAGGATGTTTTCTGCCCTGTGTCCTTTCACTGTTGAACACAGGTGCAGGCTGTGATGAGTCTGGGGATGAGTCTGTGTTGTCTGCATCTCAAATTGGAGTGCAAATGTACCTGTAGTCTACAGGTTTTCTGGAAATCCATTCATACTTCCGCACCATTTGAAGGGTGTTCATCCCAAAGTGCAATCTATGGAGATTCTCAGGTCATGGTTGTCCCAAAAATGCTTTTTCAAAAGGCAACTGGACTTTCTTTGTTTTTCTTTGTAAATGTTTTGCTTTTCTTCCAAGAAGTTTCTTCATTCTATTACCTTGAACCTACATTCTTCTGCAATTTGAACTAAGTGAAATCAGAGTTCAATGAGGCATCTCCTGTGCAAGGGACATTTCATCAGACCAATACAGTGAGTCAGAGCATTGCCTTAAAACAACACTTTCAAAATGATGTACCCATGAAGTAATTCAGGAAATGGCTCCACTTATTGCAATGAACTGTATGGGCTGTTTGGTTACAAATTTTACCATCTTTCCATAAAGAGAGAGCCCTTAAAACTGCAATCTTGCAATATGTTATCCACCGAATATTAACTTAAGTAACCCGTGCTATAAATTTTATAGCATGCTAAACAGCATGGTTTAAATGCAAACAGGCGCCAAAGACTGACCAGTGGCTTAATTCCATCAAAAGAAATTTCAAATGAATAGGTACTTGTCTGTGACCCACTGAAGCAAAGAGGGAGGAAAAGAAAATAAGAGAAGTGCTGTAACATCAGATTGTCAGAGAACATACAAATGCACTGAAAAAAATAAAATTATCTAGTGTGTGAAAAAGTGAAGAAGGAAAAACCCTAACCCTGCAGGATTGGATTTGCAACAATACAATATCGTCTTTCTTTTACTTTTCTGTAACCACTTTTTTCCTTGCATTACATTTTTTTATTCAGCATTGTCCATGTAACTGAGTATGAAACTATAATCTGAACTGTGGAAAAAATGGTCTGAACCTACAATACAATTTATCCTTTGATTTACCGGAGATTACAAGAGATTTAGCATGTTGCAAGGAAAAAAATAATAGGAAGACAGATTTGTTTGAGATATTGTGATGAAGACATCCAAGTGCATATGCTAGATCAGGGGTCCCCAATCCCCGGGCCATGGACCAACACCAGGCCATGGCATGCCAGCCACTGGGCCGTGGAAACAAGCAAAGCCCCATCCGCAAAATGCAGGCAGCATGCAAAACCATGCCCCCTCTGATCCGTGGAAAAACCTCTCTCCACAAAACCGGTCCCTGGTACCCAAAAGGTTGGGAGCTGCTGTGCTAGATAGAAACAACTTCATTCATTCCATATATTTTTCTGAACATAAAACGTTTGTGAAAGCCTGTTCCCCCCCCTTCCTTCCCTTTCCAAGAATCAGGTAAATGATTGCTACTGGATGGTGAGGCAGTGAGGGAAAGCGAGATTGACTAGGAAACTGTCACAGAACTTTGAAAATGAAGACCATGTAATCATAGCAACATCCCAGCAGCACAGCAAGAGACAGAGGGACCGAAACAGTCCCATCTTCCCCAAATTTCACTCCCTCGGGAGTCACAGATCCAGGGGTGGGCTGCTGGGGGTTCGCAGAGGTTCGGGAGAACCTCTAGCTAAGATTCTGTGCAGTTCGAAGAACCCCCCAAATCCCACTCCTGGCTGGCCCTGCCCACCCCACCCCACTCCTCCCCACCCCGCTCCTCCCAGGAATCCCCACGCAGCCCGTTTTGGATGTAGGTAAGTCAAAGTGACCAGATTTTTTTATTTTTAAGCGGGACGGGGGGGGGGCGCCTAGGCGCCGCCATTTGTTTTGCCCTCTGCGCATGCGCAGAACGCTGCACATGCGCAGAGGGCAAAACAGCAAATGTCGGCATCCAGGTGAGGTGGGGGGGAGGGGGGGAGGCGGGAGGGCGCTTGGATGCCTGGAGCTCGTGACAGGTAAGCTGCCGGCTGCCTCCTTTCCCCGTCTCCCACCTCCCGTTCGTTGCTTGCCAGCCCGGCCGAAGGGGAGGCGGGAGGCGAGGAAAGGCCTCCCTTTCGGGAGGCAGGCTCCCGAAGGGCTGCCGGCTCCCGAAGAGCCGGCAGCCCTTCGGGAGCCCGCCTCCCGAAAGGGAGGCCTTTCCTCGCCTCCCGCCTCCCCTTCGGCCGGGCTGGCAAGCAACGAACGGGAGGTGGGAGACGGGGAAAGGAGGCAGCCGGCAGCTTACCTGCTCCAAGCATCCAAGCGCCGCAGTCTCCCGGTCGCCCGCCCGGCCCCAGGGCAACGGCGGCAGCGAGGCGACGGGGAGAAGAAAGGGGAGGGGGACGAGGAAGGGCTGTTTGCGCCGCTCGTAAGCTCAAAGCGGTGACGGCTCCTCATCTCTCACCCCTCCCAACAGCAGCGGCGCCTCCGAGGGCGGGGCTAGGGATGGGGCAGGGGAAGGAGAGGAGGAGCAGCCTCCCTTCTGCCTCCCCCCAGCTTCCAGCCGCCGCCGGAGGAATCAACAACGCGGGACGCCCGCCCGCCACCAACGCCACCCACAGCCGGCCCGAGCTGAGAGGCCTGCTGCCTTTCAGGCCGATTTTTTGAAAGAATGCCCTAGTCGTGCATTCTTTCAAAAAATCGGGACTTTTTAGAGGACGGGCGGCACGCGGGACAAATCATGAAAAAGCGGGTCTGTCCCACCAAAATCGGGACGTCTGGTCACCTTAAGGTAAGTGCAGGGCGCGCACGGAGGCTTGGGGAGGGCGAAAAATGGGCCTACTGCAAGTTTGGGAAGGTCAGAAATGGCTCTGTTTCCGGCCTCCAGAGGGCCTCTGGAGCCTGAGGAGGCCATTTTTGCCCTCCCGGAGGCTTGATAAAAGCCTCCAGAGCCCGGGGAGGGCAAAAATGCCCCCCCTGGCCGTGGTGCAGGAGGCCGACTAGGCCACACCCAGCATGGTCATGCCCACCCAGCAACTGGGCAGAGAACCCTTGCTAAAATTTTTGAAGCCCACCCCTGCACAGATCCCAGAGTTTGGACACATTCTGTAAGTTAGGTACTTTGAGGTACTTTGTTTTAAAAATAGTTGCTCTGTGATGCACCATTTCACCCAGTTAAAGGTCATGACCTTTAATAGTACTTAGATTAAACCAGAGGCCCCCAACCTTTCGGGCACCAGGGACCGGTTCCGTGGAGAGAGGTTTTTCCATGGACCGGAGGGGGCGTGGTTTCATGTGCTGCCTGCATCCCGCAGATGAGGCTTTGCTTGTTTGCGTGGCCCGGTTTCTGGCATGCTGCGGACCATTGCCAGTGCACAGACCAGGGGTTGGGGACACAGTGGATTTAAATCATAACAGCAATCATAGCACTCAAATTAATGGCCCTAATGTGTGCAAAATGCTACTGCGTTATGAGTTTGTCTGTGCTTTTGTATTTTGGATGGTGATGACTGATTTCTTGAAAGCTGCAGTCTGTTTATAATACATTGCCCTGGGAATCACATAATTAATACATGAAAAGATTAAATAAACAGCTTATGCATACAAATAGCTTTGTGACGCAAACAGCCTGCAGACTTCCCTCCTATAGTCTATCCATTTACATCAGATATTTTTTGTTGACACTTACAGATAGGTTCATCTTCCCATAGAGATCGGTACATTTAAGCTTCTCTGCTCGGGGGAGCCTTTGATATGCTGTGCCTTTATTCCTATAAAGGTCAAGATGCTGAGCTCTGTTTCTGGGTTCCACCATTTGCTGAGTTTTGCTTCTGTGCCTGAATCCAAACCCAACACAAGTTTAGATGGGCTTTCAGATTTTAATTGAAATAATGTTTAGATCTCCTGGTATGTGCACTTATTACCTATGAGATCTATATTCTCTAAACAGAGCATTAGATGCTTCTGATCTGAATTTAAAAGAAAAGACAATTAAGCAAACTCTAATCACAACACAACGCTCACGAAGTTTAAACAAAGAGAAGAATGTCTGATGAAACAATAAAACCTTCAGATGACTTGGGAATTATTACTCATTCCAAGTTTGGGAACCATAAGAAAACTCTGTTTCTTGTATGTTTTAGGTAATTTGTGGGTTTTAAAATTCATTCTCTTGTATCTGGCTACCCTTGACTTTGTAGCATCCTGCCATTTTGAGGCAAGAAATATAAAAAAATCTGCAAAAACTATATTTTACATTTTTAAATAGCTTTCATACACTTGAAAAGCCACAAAACCTGAAGCAACATGAAAAAATGCTAGCCCCTTCCAGTGGGTCCCATGGGTCTGCCAAATTGCTCTCCTCAAAAGGGTGCATCCCTACCACCTATAAAAGTCACTTGTTGATTTAAAAGTAAGTTATCTTGCAAACAAGATCCATCTTACAAGGAGCCAGCTGGTACAGAATTTAGCTTGAGCTGAAAACTAGCCTGGGAACAGACAGGCTGTTGCTGTATGAACCATTCAACATGCTAACTCATGAACTTAGCCCCAAGTTACTCAATTTTCCCCAAGGTTTTCACAATATCCTCAACCATAAAAAGGTGGGCAGCTTTGCACAATTCACTCTGTTCAAATTGAACTGGATAATTTATGGTTCAGTAAGTATGTGACGATAGGGCAATTCTGCATTGCAGTTAAAGCTACTTGTCTCCCATGTTGCTACTGCTTCTAAAACTGACTGAAAATTCTAGTCCAAATTGCAATGGGTTGGCAACATAACTGGTTGAGTGCTAAACCTGGCCACCACAAGTCTTAATCCTTGCTTGGGTTTTGCCTTCTCATTAGTTCCCAATTTTTTTCCTTTACTTTACCAGATATTTCACATGTGGGTGCTTGTAGCCCCTTCCCAATTACCTCCTTTAACCCTTCCTTTCCTCCCTCCCTCAATGATGCCATCAAAGCTCTAATCCTACAATAACCAATGCAAAGGGAACAATTATTTTTGTGTTCCTCTCTTCCTTTGTAGAAACAAAGTGACAGTGTACTTATTTTGCAACCTAAAGATACTTTAAAAAAAATAAGGAAAGGAAGTTTTGCAAGATGGGGGTTGGAAAAGCAAAGGTTTGTTTTACCCAGCCTGGGTAAAAATTGAAAAAAGGCCCACTGAGAAATCTAAGGGTTGAATGGATTTGAGCTTTTAGGTTTAAGAATAGTCCATTGACTTAACAGGCTAGCATTGGATCTCCTGCTAAGTATCAGATAACATAAGTCTGATAATTCAGGGTGAAATGGCTACCCAGAACAGTGGCCAACCACTGCAGGAGAACAGACATGCCAGGCATTGCAGCCAGTGGGAGCTGGAGGTGCTATTAAATAGAGCAAAGTACTGGAAAAGAGCTTGTGGTAGCTCCGATTGGGAAACAACAGTTCTGAATTAAAACTCAAACATATAGTAAAGATGTGGGGTACAACGAGATTGAGATAAGGACAAATTCATCTGTTTCTGTACTCAGGAAGCAGTGAATGACCCATAAGGGTGACAGTTGTCAGCCTTGCAGGATTGTTCAAACAAGATGCACACCCAGAAGTACTACCATAGTTCTAACTTTATTGTAAGGTTACACTGACTGAAACTTGCAAGTCTGAAGATACATCTCTTCCTCCCCCACCTTTACAGTCTAAGATTCTATGGAAGGTCCCTTCTGAAATGTTTGCCATGTCCACATTCCTTTTGCAGGCTAAGCTGCCACTTATTGAACTGTTGGCCTAGCTCTGGCTCTTCCCTCTGTATCTCAAGGTTATTTCCACATGCCATTACAATAGTCACTGGAGAAGGACTCTCAAAAATGGCATGTACCTCCATCTTTGCTTCTAGGTGTCGCACAGATAACCTGCTTTGCATGTGGCTCATTTGCTTTTCATCTTAAGGCTTCACCCTATGAGTTTTAATGCAACTAAATTGTGAGTCTATATTCTGAATTCTGGCCTTCATTTCTTCATTTCATTTCCCACCCTCATATTCAGATTTCTTCCTGCTTTTACATCACACTTCTTATTTAAGGCAACTGAAATCATTGAACAAAACAGATCAGCTTCCAAATTCTGTTGTGCAGAATGATTAAAGTAATTTAAAAACAAGGCTGTTTTCACTGTATTTTAACTACAATGACTTCTTTGATATCCTATTTGTTTTACTTGACTGGTGGGATGAGTGGCTAGAATATCCATATTTAACTTATATGAATAGTGGAAATTATTAAAATATCTGTATGGCGGCACATTTGAGGTTGACATCAGTCTCAATAAGAAAAATGCCTTGAGGTTCAGAAACACATTCACATTTTTCTCAGTAGGTGGTGCTAAATTTTGAACATTTGAACATTATGCTGGCTTCTTGCTTGAGAAGGGTATATATCTTTACTTTCTAATATATTTTCATATGTTTATGTAATGTATATGTGTATGTGTATGTATGTACCGTATATCTATATCTATATATGCTTACCTTTTGCATGCAGATATATCTATATATCTATATCTATATACTGTATATCTATATATCTATATCTATATCTATATCTATATCTATATCTATATCTATCTATCTATCTATCTATCTATCTATCTATCTATCATCTATCTATCTATCTATCTATCTATCTATCTATCTATCATCTATCTATCTATCTATCTATCTATCTATCTATCTATCTATCTATCTATCTATCTATCTATCTATCTATCTATCTATCTATATACATACACAGTATATATATATATATATATATATATATATATATATATATATATATATATATATATATATATATATATATATATATAATGTGTGTGTGTGTGTGTGTATGTATCTGTATCTGTATCTGTATCTGTATCTATCTATCTATCTATCTATCTATCTATCTATCTATCTATCTATCTATACATACACAGTATATATATATATATATATATATATATATATATATATATATATATATATATATATATATATATATATATGTGTGTGTGTGTGTGTGTGTGTGTGTGTATATGTATATGTATATGTATATGTATATGTATATGTATATGTATCTGTATCTGTATCTGTATCTGTATCTGTATCTATCTATCTATCTCTATCTCTCTCTCTCTCTCTCTCTCTCTCTCTCTCTCTCTCTCTCTCTCTCTCTCTATCTATCTATATATCTATCTATCCATATATATCTATATCTATATCATCTATATCTATATCTATATCTATATCTATATCTATATCTATCTATCTATCTATCTATCTATCTATCTATCTATCTATCTATCTATCTATCCATCTATATCTATATCTATATCATCTATATCTATATCTATATCTATATCTATATCTATCTATCTATCTATCTATCTATCTATCTATCTATCTATCTATCTATTCACAATATATATATAATGGAGTTCAATCATGAAAGTCAAGACTCTTTGATATTTTGCAACAAGTTCTCATTTGGTCACAAATGGCACCTGTGGGAACAGGAGCCAAATATCATGAAGGAATGTCTATCTTTTATGTGCTTGTGGAAATCATCACGCTGCCCCCAAAGAAATGGCTTCTAGCTCTTTACATTCAGAAGGTGGAAAGAGGCACAAGAATATGAAATTGGGTTTCTTTATCAATAGGACTTACCTTTGATAACCTGCAGTCCCTGGAATTGTTTTGTAATGGCTTCATTAATTTTTCTACAAGAAACCCTCTTTATCAGAAATCCTTGTATTCTTGAATGCCTCTCTGTCTGTTTGCGGACTAACTTTCCAAAGAAGTTTGATTGTCTAATGAAGCGGGATATGTCTGCATATTATAGTGATGCAAATACTTTTTCTTAGAATTCTAAGCATGAATTGCTTGCAATAATCCAAATGTCACCTCATTTTAAAAGCACAGTGTTTAGCTGTTTTATTTTGCTTTTGCTTTACTTTTGCTTTGCTTCCTGTTGCTATTCCTAGACTGGCTGGTTAAATCAAGCAACCCCAGCTAATAAAGGATAGATAAAGATAGATAACCTCAGCTAATAAAGAGTAGATAAAGGATCAGTTCTTCCACAGAATTGGCTAGTGTGGTTGAGTTTTGCTATCCAATATAGTGTTTGCCATGTGATGCCCCATGTGGTGTATCGTGTCCCATATCTCTCTCCTGGTTGGGCAGGGGGTTGGACTAGATGACCTGCAAGGTCCCTTCCAACTCTGTTAATCTGTTAATCTGTTAATCTCTCATATCTATATGATGCCACTAGAACTACATTTGTGTCGGGAGCACCAAAGTGCTTCTAGGTTGAAAGGATTGAACAGCATCATCCAGGGGACACCCAATTGGGGAGCCCTTTCATGTCCCCCATTAAATTGCCCATCAAAATGGTGCACATCTACCTACCCAGCAGTCCAAAGTCTCCCGCCTTCGGACTGTTGGGTCGACAGGAACTGAAGCAAGTGACAGAAGATTACTGCATCCACAGCAGCAACCGGATTTTGAAAGACAGAAAAAGAACTTCTTTGCAATTGTATTGCAAAGAGGCTGTTGCAAATATCAATAGGGAAACAATAAGCCCAGGAGGGATCCTTGAGAAGAAGTATCAGATAAGAGGTAGTATTCAGCCAGTTCAGACCGGCTCGGGCGAACTGGTAGTAGCGACCTGCGGGTGGGGTGGGCCCACCCCGCCCACCCCGCCCACCCCACCCTGGTGCTATGCTGTCCTATTTAGCCACGTTTTCAAGCCGCACACATGCATGCAGGCCATGTGTGCGAGCAAAGCACATGCATGGAAGGCCACACACATGTGCAGAAGGCGCGCATGTAACCAAAGCGAGTGTGCGCATGCTGGGTGAACCGGTAGGGAAATTATGAGAATCCCACCTCTGTAAGGGACATGACAGAATAATGTACAGCTATTCTTCAAAAGGGTCAATTAGTTTCTTTTACTGGGTTTGCTATGATTTTTCATTATTACTCATTCCAAGAAGAAGAAAACATACATGTCATGGAATTGCACAATGGGAGTAACCCAGAGAAATTGATGTTTTATGTCAGGTGCAAGCATAATGGGAAATTAGTATTTATGCCATCCAATTAATAGTCCATATATTGAAGCATCCCATCAGGCAAGAGGGCATTGATACATCCCTAAAGAGCTAGAATGGTAGCCTTTTTTTAAATCCTTGAGAACAAAGAATCCACAATTTAAATTATTCATTTTATATATACAATCATTATTTGCATTTGTTTCATCTGAACTTTTTTTTAAGCTTCCCCGCCCCCAAAGGATGCTAGCAATGCCAAAGGAAACATTTATAAATGACTGCACACATATCTTGAATGGCAAAAGTAAATTATTTTTAAAATATTTAATAAGGACAGGGGGCACAACTCTAACCACGGTTATTTTCAAGTTTTGTTTTCCCCTTAGATTTAGAGGAAAAAATCTGACCCACACAAGTCCATACGCTGATATGTTAACAATTTGATTTTGAAGTGATACATGTTTTTCCCCCATCAAAGTAAAGGAATAGATTCGACCCATGATAGTACAGTACATACCATTGTTGAACATGTCAATTTTTGTTGGATTCACAAGATTGTGTCTAAGATTGGCCCCACATCTCTGTGTCTTCAGAAAACCTTTAGACTTAGGGAAGTCATCAGCTGATGAGTTGGTTAACTTCCACTTCTGCTTTTTTGCTATGTTTGCTCTGACACTATGGGGCAGACGGTTTTCCATCTCACCTTGATCTCCCCTTCTTCCTAAAATGCAGTAGGGCTTTGCCTTCCTTCCCGCCCAACCATCCCAATTTACACAGGCAGTAGGTTTTTTTCAGCCTCCATGTGAAATGTCTCCATGTTAAGACATTAAAAGGGAAGTACACAGGTTGGTGCACTGATTTTTCATCTCCCACTTTGGCCGACTTGTCATTCTCTTGCTTCCTTATCTTCTCCAGCCCCGGAGAACACCAATAAAGAGACCTGTGCAATGGTCCAAAACCTCTTCAGAAGAATGATCCTGATGGCAGGGTGCCTTGAGATAACTGCTGGTTACCTAAATGTGGGATACAGTGGCATAATGCCTTGCCTTGCCTTGCCTCCCCTTGTCTAGAATAATTACAGCTATATCTTTCACTGAACCGGATGTGGTGATTTGTGCTATCAGGTCTTCCTTAATAAATAATAGCTGTGAGTTTCCTTCTGGAGTGGAGAAGCATAGAGAGAACTGTTTGGGGTGGGTGGGTGGGTTAGCTGGTGGGTAATTGCAGTTTGAAGCGTGTCTTCAGTCCCAGAGTTTTGTCGATGACTTCCACAGGCTGCAGACTATGCCACTGTGCCATTGGCCTGCGAGGATTAGCCAGCATATCTGACCAATGGCGTAACTGGTTCCCTGTAGCTCGGCAGCTGAGAAGCAACTTTCCGATCTGGTCATCCTTGGTCACTTTGTCATGATCCCAGACTGAGATCACCAGGTCTACATTCTAGAATAAAAATTACAAAGCAGGGAGAGATGAGAGGAGGAAAAGGAAGGGAAAACAAGGGAGAAAGATGGTTTTACAATGCAAACAGAGAAATTCTATATCTCCTTACAAGGTGCTCTCTGCCTGGGGAGCAATTGGGAGAGTGTGTTTGTTTGTTTGTTTGTTTGTTTGTTTGTTTGTTTGTTTGTTTGTTTGTTTGTTATTTTTTATTTTATTTATTTATTTATTTATTTATTTATTTATTTATTTATTTATTTATTTATTTATTTATTTATTTATTTATTTGTCAAACATGTGTAGGATAGTAGTTGTTTGTATAAACATAAGTTTAAAAAAGTAACAATAAAAGAGGACAATAGGAGAGTAGGACAGGGATGGTAGGCACAGCTTATGCACGCCCCTTACAGACCTCTTAGAAATGAGGAGAGGTCGACTGTAGACAGTCTAAGGTTAAAGTTTTTGGGGAAGAAACCACAGAGACAGGTAGTGCATTCCAGGCATTGATCACTCTATTGCATACCTTTTTACCATTACAGCTTTATTTATTAATTTATTAGTGACATTTATATACCGCCTCACAGTGCAAGCACTCTCTAAGTGGTTTACACCAGTAAGCAATGTATATTTATATTGCCCCCAACAATCTGGGTCCTCATTTTACCTACCTCGAAAGGATGGAAGGCTGAGTCAACCCTGAGCTGATGAGATTTGAACCGCTGACCTGCGGATCACAGTCAGCTAAAATGGCCTGCAGTACCCCACTCTAACCACTGCGCCATCTCGGCTCTTTAGTCACTTTCTGTCCCTCTTTTGTACTTACATACATTATTTCTCAAATGTCAGCCCAAATCCTGCTTAAAAGAGCTGCATAATAAAGATTTATAGTAAGGGCTTTAAACTTTCCACAATGCCTTGGGATGCACCCTGGCAAAATAACACTTACAAAATAACACTTACAAAATAACACTTACAAGATGTCGAAAGAGCAGACTCTTGTAACCCTGTTTGCCACCATTATGGTAGGTATTAAATATGGTGTTTATATTTTTTTAATTTCTTAATTATTATGTTTATTTAGTTTAGGCCCAGAAAAATAATAGCTTCTTGTAGCAAAAGAGAAGCACAGTAACAGGAAATAAGTCACAAGAAGAAGCAAAACAGACTTCAATACAAGTATTCCTCATTTAATAATCATAATTGGGATCAGAATTTCCATTGCTAAGTCATTGGTCATTAAGCAAGACATCATATGACTGCAACTGAGATATGACCTCACTTCCATCATGGCTGCTAAGCAAAGCACCCATAATAGATAAGCGAGTCATCACGTGATCATGACTTGCAATTTTACTGCTGGTTCTCCATTGATTCTGCTTGATGGAAGCCAGCTGTGAATCGGGCATATGGTGATCACATGACTGTGGGAAACTGCAATGGTTATAAATGCAAGGACCATAAAGTCATAAAGGTACTTTTCCAGTACCATTGTAACTTCAAACAATTGTAAACAGGGCAGACATTAAACAAGGATTATCTGTATAAGAAGATACATTTTTACAGCAGGCCTAGAGTAAGGGGAGCTCAAAACATCTGCAAAAGCAATGATGCTTCTAGAGATTATTTCGTTCTCCAGTAACTGGTTCTGCTATGAAATGGCTTCTACTGGGCCTACCTGGATCAAGTGGAAAGGCACTTCAAAAACAAAAGCTTCATTGAAATAGGGGCTTAATGTGTTTTTCTTCACAGTTGTCTTCTTTTTCTTCCATTTCTTTCTGTTCAGAATAAGTTGCACTTTGACATATGGGTCTGGCATGGAAAGTAAAGCAAAGAACAGTTGAGGCAATTTAATCCGAAAAGAATTTTCCCCAGACATTAAAGCGTTTCTGAACACCATATTGCAGCCTTTTAGATCTCCATGAAAAACTCCTAACTCAAATATTAGCTGCTTTATTATAAAGCTTGGTGGTTCTGCCAGCAGCCTTGTAGGTTGACTAGGTATTTGGCTTGGAGGGAAAAAACAACAACTGATCTTCCTGTAAAGGTCACTGTGAGACTGTAATGCTGTTGTGAGTTTTTGGGACAAAAATATAATTCATTCCCACCGGCTTTCACAACCAAAACAAATCATATTATCAAATGTTATATGGTTTCCTCTTTCTTAAACAAAAACAAAAACAATAGCAATTAGATTTAAATACTGCTTCACAGTGCTTTGCAGCCCTCTCTAAGCAGCTTACAGAGTCAGCATATTGCCCCCAACAATCTGGGTCCTCATTTTACCCATCTCGGAAGGATGGAAGGCCGAGTCAACCTTGAGCCGGTGAGAATTGAACTGCTGACAGTTGACAGATTTAGCCTGCAATACTGCATTCTAACCACTGCAACACCACAGCTCTTACAAAAATAGCAGTAATCTCCTTTGGTTCCGGTGTTCAGGAGGAATCCGTTAGCCCTTCTTTTCTAACTAACAGATTTTATGAAAAGACATCAGCTTTTCTAACCTGCAGCTCATTTCATCAGGTATGTAGATCCACTTATGCCTCTGATGAAGTACAGCTTGTGAAAGCTCTTATCTTTTAATAAAATGTGTTAGCCAGAAAATCAGATTCCTTCTGATTTTTGGTTGCCATAGACTAATACAGTTCTCCTATCTCTCTTCCAGAGCACTGTGATACCAATAAAAGCAGCTATGACAAACTCAACCCGCTTTCATGATGCAAGAGAGGATTGTAGTTCTTACAACAGAGATCCATGTCATGTTGTATCTTCCCTGCTGCCAAGACCAGCAGTAATTCAAATCAGGAGAGCTAATATGGGCCTTCACGTGTGTCAAACTGGCAGCCGGCAGGCCGGATGCGTCACACGCAGGCCATGCCCACCCCAGCTCCACGAATGGGAAAAATGTCACGTAACGTCACATGATGGCAATGTGACGCACCAAGTTTGACATCCGTGCTTTAGACAAAAGAGATTCAAAATAGAATGGGACTCTGGGATCCATTTCAGCAACGTGCATTAACAGGCTCTAAATCAGCATGAGATTCCTCTGCTCTCCAACAATGAGCCTTAGGAATCTGTCCTTCATACCTGATAATCCATCTGCATCCATAACCTTGAGCTTTTTGGCTTCCAAGATAACTACTGTTAATTTGCTGGTACTGGGGACATATCGCAGTGAGAAGCAGATTTCTCCAAGGTGCTCTTGCTGTGGGAAACAAAAAACACAGGAGAAGCCAGACTGATATAGTGAGAAAAGATAAAGGGATGAAACCAAAAGTCCTTTCTAACATAGCGCTAAAATAGGAACACGCTGAGGAATACTTTTGAAACAATTATTGTTGCTCCAGAAATCATTTTTCTAAGTCTAGAAAAATGGAGAACTATGCCATTGACACCACAGAGGTGAAACTATTCTTAATATGCACCAACTTAATATGCACCCAACTATTTTCTGCTGTAACAACCCTAATTCATTGGTTTTTGTTTAAACCAAATTCAAACTTAAGCCAAGCAACATATGATGGATGATGTCTATGATCAGATTTCCAGTCTTTAATAAAGATGTTGACATTGTTTATTTGCATCCATGAGCCATCGGACACCTAGGACAGATGGCCAGAAATATGAAGTGGAGGGTCTTCATATGCTGCCCCTGTGTCTCTCTCTCAGATGTCTTGTTGATACTGAAACAAGTCCCTGTGCTTAAGAGACAAAAGGAATGTTCTCCTCCTCATCCTCCTCTTGGGTTTCTCTCTCTATAGGTAGAAGAAGTGAGGCTTTTCTGTAGTTCTTAACAAAACTAGGTTTCAATGAAGGAGAATACTTGTAGCTCAGGGTTGAAATGAGGGGTCCTTGGTGCTCTCTGAGCTTGCTTATTTTATTGCAAACGTTTCATTGCCCTAACTAGGTAACATCGTCAGCTCAGAGAGCACCAAGGAGCCCTCAAATCTAAGCTTTAAATCAAATGCAGTGCATGTCTGCTTGCATTCATCCTCCGCATCCACAACAATGATATTCTTTTTTTGGTTAGGAGCAGTCTTTTAAATGGGATGTCCTTCTGCTTAAATCACTTGTATTGTTTCTGCTTAAGTTCATAGGCAAATCCTTTCAAACAGCCTTCTGCTGACTTCAAATGTCCAGCAGAGGGTTCCACCTTAAAGTGAAGCAATAGTGCAGGAAAGAGGAGGTTTAAGCCTATCCATGAACCATTTCTCCCGTTCACATCAGCGGTGGGTTGCTCCCGGTTCGGCCCGGTTCTGCCGGCATCAGGAGGCTCCGCCCACCTGCCCAGAACACTTCTGCGCATGCACAGAAGTGTTGAGCGCATGTGAGCGCACGCGCAAACCGGTAGCAAAGGGTTTTAGAACCCACTACTGGTTCACATCCTTCGGTCACACCCTTGTATGGATGTTATTAGCATCACCGGCAACTGACATTTTCCAAACTGGCAACTTTGGCAAATGTGATGGGAAAGTAGTTTTATTTCCCTGAAACACCATGCACACAGGAAAAGAGTGATCTGATCACAGACCTCCAACAGTACACCTGTATTAATTGAAAATCTTGCTCCTTGGAGGGGAACCTAGGTATAATTTGAAAAATATTGTTTCTATTCCAATGGTATGTCCAAATGTCTGTTTAAAAAAAGGTTTTCCCATTTTTTTATCCCACAAAGTGAACGTGTTAGGTTCACATACTGCACTGATCTAGGAGTTTGTTTCAATCATTAATTGTTGAATAAGACATAAAGGCTGCTTTCTTATATGCATAAACCATATTGACCAACTACAATGGCTATTTTTACACTGCATGAGAAATAATCAATGAAACTACATTATAACTTGATATATAAAACCATTATTATGAATCCAACCAATTGCATGTTGATTCATTGAATAGGAACGTGTGTGTGTAGGTGTGTGTAGACACACACATAAACACACACCATACAAAGATTTCAATTTGTAATATCACAAGCTTCAACCATTCATCACCATGAGCAGCTGCCTGTGTTGCACATCAGTAAAATCCATGCTCTGGGCAATTGATCCCAAAGTGAATATGGTTTTCTTGAACAAAACGTAACACTGCTCAATGGCCTCAACACACAAACTTTATTAACCATTCATATTCAGCCGGAGATATTACCAGTTCCCTGGTAATATAATTGCTAATAGTGCCCTCTAGGGGATATTCCATTTCTTCATCAGTAATAAAACTATTAGAATTGTGTCACAGATGTCAAGGTGCTATCAAGCTAGCATGCTCGCAAGCCAAGCATACTTATTTTTATTCATTCACTTCTGAGATTTGTATACTTCCATAATCCCACTGATGATCAACAACCCAATTCTTTTAATGAGCTTAGGGAATGAAATGTGCTTCTTTCTATCTTGGAAAATTGATGTTCACCATCTTTTGATTAAAATGGATTTCAAGAGAAAGAAAAACAATCTGTCTCTAAAGATATAATAACATCTGCTATCAACATATGCTGAATTCAAATGAGATGTCTTCAAACAGTCTACGTTGATGATCAAGAGAGACCATACTTGGTTTGATATATGCTGCAATAGACAAAGAATCCATTATTTATTGAACCCTTTCCAAATGTTTCATTTGCCACTATTTTGGATGTGACTGTTCAGTATCCCTTATTATAAAGTGAGTGGACATTAATGTAATTTGGGCCCTTGTCTCCATGGTGTTGCCCTTATCTTCTCCCTCACTAATGGACGGGATAGGCATCAGCTATCATTAATTACATTGGTATAATAATAGAATTTTCTCTTTAATCCAACACCATTCAAGAACAGCTTTGACACATGTAAAATGTTTCATCTTGAAAGGTAAATCAGGAAGCTAGAGGTACCTAGAAATGGTGCAGTTTGGGAGTGTTGGAAGCATAGACATCTCACAATCACCCCTATGATCATGAATGACCTCCACCTCAGTCAGTTCCCCTCAACTTTTGTAATTGCCTTCTTTTATTTCCTGACTTCCTTTTATATCTATCCAGGCTTTGAACAATGTAGAGAAAAAGAGAACACTATTTAATATTATAATAATATAATAATAATAATATAATAATATATAATATAATAATATATAATATAATATTTTATGATATAATATAATATAATAATATAATAATATATAATATAATATAATAATATAATAATATATAATATAATATAATAATATATAATATAATAATATATAATAATATATAATAATATATAATAATATAATAATATATAATATAATATAATAATATATAATATAATAATATATAATATAATAATATATAATATAATAATATATAATAATATATAATAATATATAATATAATATAATATAATATAATATAATATAATATAATATAATATAATATAATATAATATAATATAATAATATATAATATAATATAATATAATATAATATAATATAATATAATATAATATAATATAATATAATATAATATAATATAATAATATAATATAATATAATATAATAATATATAATATAATAATATATAATATAATAATATAATATAATATAATATAATATAATATAATATAATATAATATAATATAATATAATATAATATAATATAATATAATATAATATAATATAATATAATTATAATAATATAATATAATATAATATAATATAATATAATATAATATAATATAATATAATATAATATAATATAATATAATATAATATAATATAATATAATATAATATAATAATATAATATAATATAATATAATATAATATAATATAATATAATATAATATAATATAATATAATATAATATAATATAATATAATATAATATAATATAATATAATATAATATGGCGTGCATAAGTAGCCTACCGTCCCTGTCTTACTGCCCTATTGTCCTCATTTATCTGTACTTCTTTGCTTATGTTATGTTTATACAAATACCTATTATCTTGTACATGTTTAACAAACAAACAAACAAACAAATAAAAATAAACAATTTCATTGAGAAAAGAGTAGGGGGGGCAGTGAGTTTATGCTCATTTGCTATCTTTCCTGTATTGGTTAGTCTCAGTCCTTCTTCCTTCCAAAATCAAGTAGACAGTTTCAGTTCTTCCACCCTATAGAATCTAAACTTTCAAATCTCTCAAATCCTGAGTCTCTGTATTACATTATTTAAACATAATAATAGGGTAACTTTAAGAGATTGCTATCCAACCATCATCACGGGATTCTGTGGATATCTTGGAAAGTATCTTTGAAACTGCAAGACATATTGGAGATAAAATGTGAAAGTTCCAGTGGACAGCTTTTCTGTCCAATGGTATAAATGTTTTGTAGATTTGTTGAGCCATTATTGTCAGAGGTCTACAATGAATTACTTAAATCCAATAAATTGTCTTTGTCTTTTTATGAGGCTTCTACACCACTGATTTTAAAGGCAGGTAAAGATTTTGACTTTTGTACAATTTATAAATCCATACGGTAGATGCAAGAATATTTATTGCTTTTTGTCTAGATGATTTCAGAGAATGTCACCATGCATAATTCATCCAACTCAGTCTGAATTTTTCAAAACCAGACAGTATCAAATAATTGACACTCATAAATAGGTATGATATAGCTCAAGATAAATTGGATTCTGATGTATTAATATTTTTGGATGCTGAAAAAGCTTTAGACATGGGTAAGTTTAATTTTTTTTTAAGTGAGACAAGTGTAGGTAAGGATTCCCAACTTCTTTTATTAAATGGATTGAAATGTATTATTTGAAACCAATAGCAAGTGTAACATTTTTTTATTTTTAGACCAGTTCAGTTATCAGATGAGTTATAGTATGGTTGCCCAATTGCTCCATTGGTTTATGACCTAATTCTTCAGCCATTAACAATTATTCTCAGGCAATCTTATAATATTAATGGTATTAGACTGGCATATGCCATGCTATTTAGATTCAGAATTTAATTATTTTAAATGTTGCTGATATTTGGACAATATTGTATGAATATTCTAACTTATTGCCTCACTTGATTAATGGTAAATATTCAAGGTATAAAATTAATTGGGACAATCTAATTTACTTTCTTTGGAATCTGATTTATAAACAGATCAATATAAATTATTGGGCTTTGTAATTTGTGCAGAATATATTAAATATTTTGGTTTATATAATTTTAAAAACATCTCAAAATATGTGGAAATTAGTATATTGAATGTTAAAAGTAAGATTCTGAAGACTAATCGATGCATTTAAAATCTATTAAATTTAATGTTATTAAAATGAATATTACTACCTAATTGATGCATATTTTAAGATATGTACTGTTCAGGGGTGGGTTGCTTAATTACCAATACCTGTGCGCTGCGCGCACATCTCCACGTTTTGTGCACATGCGTGCTCGCTACACACGCATGCCCCCTTGCGCGATTTCAGTGAGATTTTGCTTCTGCGCATGCGCAGAAGCAAAATCTCGCTGAAATCTTGCGAGGGGACACACGCGCGCATGCGATTTCGGCAAAATTTTGCTTCCACGCATGCGCAGAAGCAAGTAAACTGAAAAATGCTTTAAAAAAGATGGTGATATGCGCGACTGTCCGGCAAAGATGGCACCAGAGCAGTCGCGCACAAATTGCATAATCGGCGGGTCCCTAGAGGAGCTGCACACTGGACCGCACTGGTAGGAACCCACCCCTGGTACTGTTGTTAATTCCAAAAAGTTATTTTATTCAGATCAAGAGTCTATTGAGGAAATTTATATAGGAAAATAGACTACCATGAATTTTACGGGCCAAGCTGAAATTATCTTTGATAAAGGAGTTTTAATTTACCAGAGTGTCAAAAATATCACTAGACATTTATGTTATCATTTATATTTCAATACCAACTTTTATAAGTTTTATTGGAAAGTTGTTATGTATTTCTGTTAAGATCTTAACAATGATTTAAATCAGCGTCACTTAGCAAAAACAGTCCTTCATTTCCTGGTTTACAAACAAGTAGCTATATTTGGGGCCATCCACTAATCTCCTGAATATTTATTTTATGGAAGAAGTCTACTGTAAACATAAGAGGTAAGACTTTCTATTGAAAAGTATAAGAAGGCTCTGGAATAATTACTTTGAATTAATTACTATATTGATTATTTAAAGGAATGTCAACAACTTCAGATAGAATTTTCTTTGCCTAATACATGACTCTGGCAATATAAACCAATTTAAATGTTCTGATTGCTCAATATGAACCAGATATTTAAGCCACCCCAAAGAGCCCCAAGATACTATCACTTTTGATGGATCCTATTCTGAAATCAAATCAATTTTGCACCTAAAGCAGAAATTTAAAAATATTTTTGAAGTTGAAATTAACTGACATTATGATTTATGGAATGAACAATTGGCATAACCAATAATGGAACATACCGTAAGTAGATTCAAATCTTTAATAAATGTTTAAAATGTTGCTTTGGTCCTGAGGTGATTCTGAATTCTTTGGACCCTTAAAGAATGTATCAAAATGGATGGACTGTATGTTTTCTGTATTAGTGATGTAAAGATACAATAATTGGCTGCCCATTGGCCTCCGGATACAATTCAAGGTGCTGATCATCATCTTTAAAGCCCTACATGGCTTAGGACCAGGCTATCTCCGCGACCGCATTCTGCCGCATTCCTCCCTCCGACCAGTCAGGTCCCACAGAGTGGGTCTCCTCCAGGTCCCGTCAGCCAAACAATGCCGACTGGCGGGGCCTAGGGGGAGGGCCTTCTCTGTAGGGGCCCCCGCTCTCTGGAACCAACTTCCTCCAGAGATCCAAATCATCCCCACCTTGCTGGCCTTCAGAAAAGCCATTAAGACATGGCTCTTCTTGCAGGCGGGGTGAGTTTGAGACGATTCTATATCTGATATCTCCCCCATGTATGTATGGTGTGTATTTATATATTTCTTAACTGTTTTTAAGCTGTTTTTTAATGATTTGTTTGGAGTTTTTATAAAATGTTGTACGCCGCCCTGAGTCCTGAGGGAGTAGGGCGGCATAGAAAAACTACCAAATAAATAAATAAATAAATAAAATAAATAATTATATGCTTTGGTTATATCCATTTTTATTTCTTTGTTGAATGATATTAGAACATGTCTTTGGTCTGCTGCGCTATTATAACTTATCAATTAATTAGATTATCTCTTGGTTGCGTGTACCTTAATTTTTTAACATTTGTTTTATTCATTCTTAATGTGTTTTTATTACAAATGAAGATAATTATGAATAAGAGATGCCAAAACGGGACATCAAAAAGCAGAAAAACTTTGTGTTCTAGAGTTCCCTAAGTCAGGCCAACCCTATTTTTGCTGCAGACTCCTGATTCATGTCTTTTTCCCTGTAGCTGGTGACTTACTGAAAAGGAATAGCAGCAAAGTAGGAGCGGAAAATTATTCATAGTTATATCAAAGGGTATGTTCAAAAATCAAGACACCATCTTTTGTCAATGACTCAGAACAGAACACTCAGGTCCGGCCACAGGGGCAGCCAATTTTATGCCAGCATTGTGAGCTGTGAGCTGACTCACAGATGGGTGGGATAATCCTTTTATCCAGCAGTAAGAATGCTCTTTCATCACAGGTTAAAACTTAACTACATTTCTACGCCTAATCAAGATGGTTGAAGTATGAAAGGGAGCAGCAGCTGCTCAAGATATAAATGTGTGGTGTCCAAGGGGTGCTTGCAGATATTCTGGATCCATTGACTGATGGGTTTTCTTGATGCTCCAGCCTACTCTTCATCGCATTCGAATCCCTCATCCATATTTCATTCTCTTACACTCTCCTGCAGAGTGTTTCAACCACTAAAAGGAACTTGAGAGGCAGGCTGGGAGGTTGAAACACCTTGCCTCGACTGCCTCACTGAAAATGCCGTTTATTGATATGGATTTTAATAGAGGAGTTTCTTTGATTCAAGGCACTTCCACCCTACCACTGCATACACATCCCAATTGCTCAGTTTGAAGGTGGTACACAATAAGAACAGGTCACAAGTCAAGAAGTTGACTTACACAAGTTGATCAGCCCACAAGTCAAGAAGCAATATTTCCTTCTCTGACCTTTCAGAACAAGGAGTTTTTTTAAAAATCACCATCCCACTATATCCTGGAGAAACAAACTTGTCCTCACCCTCATTCCAAACAAAATAGAAATAAAACAAATTGCTTGTGCATCCTCCTCTGTGTCTTACTTGAAGTTGCATACAGTATGTCAGTTAGACATATTGGGGAGGGGGGAAATCCTTTACAGGGACAATAGAAATGACATCAAGGCACCTTTCCCGCTTTTTTTTTTTAAATTAAGCCTAGGAGATAGGAAACAGGATAAGGCAGAATTTTTGCAAACCGGAAAAGAGATTATTTACAGATCCACAACAAATTTCTCATATATTAGCCTGGCCTTATGGTTTCAGTTACCCCATAGCTGACTTGGAAGAAATTTATTTATTATTTATTATTTATTTTGTGAGATTTATATACCGCCTCACAGTGCAAGCACTCTCTAAGCGGTTTACACCAGTAAGCAATGTATATTTATATTGCCCCCAACAATCTGGGTCCTCATTTTACCTACCTCAGAAGGATGGAAGGCTGAGTCAACCTTGAGCCGGTGAGATTTGAACCGCTGACCTGCGGATCAGTGTCAGCTAAAGTGGCTTGCAGTACCTGCCTCTAACCGCTGCGCCACCTCGGCTCTTATCAGCTCAGCTTCTGAATGCTGCCAATATCAGAAATCAAGACACCATCTTTTGTCAATGATTCAGAACAGAACACTCAGGTCCGGCCACAGGGGCAGCCAATTTTATGCCAGCATTGTTTTGAGCTCTGGGATCACTGAGGCCCAGAGCTGGTTGGAAAGCTTTGAAAGTGACCTTAAAGAGCTTTTTCAGTAAGTTTCATACATTCAGTTTAGCCTACAACTGGTGCAGTAAGCTGCAGTGTTTAACCATGCCAAACGGAAGCAAGGAGATTAGATGAATCCTAATTGTACATGCAGCTCCATCGCCCAGATCTATTGTATCCCTGTCTGTCTAATCAAAGGATATCAGTCCAAGCTATGCTATTAGAACGTATTCCCCAGCTTTATTCCTGGGACACAAATACACATCTCACTTACTGACCTCAAATTGGGACTAGCAATTCTGTCGCTAAGCAATGCAATCATTAAGTGAGCTGTCATGTGACCATGCCAGTCAGTTCTCCTGCAGTCATTAAGCAAGTCACCATGGGTTGTTAAGCATGCCATCATCTGACTGAGACTTGTGACTTCCTGCTGGCTTCCCCATAAATTTTGCTTCCCAGCTGTTAAGCTTGCAAGTGGCATTCACGTGGCTATGGAGCACCGTAACTGTCATAAATATGTGCCAGTTGCAAAGTGCCCAGATTACAACTGTGCAACCACAGGGATACCGCAATGGCAGCAAGTTTGAGGACCAGTCATAAATCTCTTTTTTCAACGCTAACGTAATTTCAGATGGTTGATGAACAAGGCAGTCAGTAAGTGAGGTCTACCTGTATGGTACACTTGCCAGTCACAGCATTTTGTAATTGGTTTTATAATTGACCAAAAACAAGAAGTACATATTGCAAGCAGATCTTTACTTTGAAAAAAATGGCTTATGTCTCTCCTCTTAGTCTTTACCGCATAAGTGGCCTGATATTAAGTGATGAGTTGGCTTTGCTCCAGTGGTACAAAATGGGTAAATTTCTCGCTACTACATTGTTTATGTGGCCCTATTATTTATTTAGTTATTGGAATTATAGCCTACTTTATTACCAAAAATGAACATTTGGCAAATAATAAAAATAAAATCTAGAATATCGATGAATAAATTTAAATAATAATTACTGACCTGCCTAATGACATCAGCTTACTCTAACCTCTTCTCTCTTGGAAGAATTTGATTACTTCAAAAAGCAGATTTGGAGTAAGACAGAGGTGGTATTCAGCAGGTTCTGACCAGTTCTGGAGAACTGGTAGCGGAAACTTTGAGTAGTTCAGAGAACCAATAAATACCAACTCTGACTGGCCCCTCCCCCATCTATTCTCTGCCTCCAGAGTCCCAGCTGATCGGGAGGAAATGGGAATTTTGCAGTAACCTTCCCCTGGAATGGGGAGGGAATGAAGATTTTACAGTATCCTTCCCCTGCCACGTCCACCAAGCCACGCCTACAGAACCGGTAGTAAACAAAATTTAATCCCATCACTGGAGTAAGAGTCTTTTGCAAAGACTCTTGTTCTTTGTTAGTTGAACATGCATAGAATGTCTTATTACTAAGATCTAATTTTATCAGAATATTCCAAATTATTTTTAGGAATTTAATAATATTAAATCTACAGTATCTTCCTAATATTCCCCTCCAGAAGCTGGAATGCAATTCCCATTAGCTTAATATAATAATAAGAATAGCAATTCTTTCTAAGTGGCTTAGCTCACAGAGCATAGCAATAGCACTTAGACTTATATACCACTTCATAGTGCTTTACAGCCCTCTCTAAGTGGTTTACAGAGAGTCAGCATATTGACCCCAACAATCTGGGTTCCTCATTTTACCAACCTCAGAAGGATAGAAGGCTGAGCCAACCCTGAATCAGTCAAGATCAAACTCCTGGCAGTAGAATTCAGAGTTAGCCTGCAATACTGCATTCTAACCACTGCGCCAAGATGGCTCCAAACCATAATGTGCTTTGTTTGGCTTTGCCTTAATGTATTGGGCAAATCCACCTATTGCAGTTTGTGAGCCATGTCTGAATCTAGAAAGTCATAAGTAGTTTAACAAAAAATGATGAGCTGAAATGTGGACCTAGGCTATGCAGTTTCATATAAAAATTTCAGCATCCTGGTCAAGTTGTACGTACTGATAACTTCCTAAGTGAACAGAAGGTGACACAACCTCAAAACTGTACAAAATTAAACACAGACTCTTTCTATCAGTTTCAACACATGATATCTATTGTGCAGTTCTTTATAGCTTCAAAATATGAAAACAATGAATATTGTAGATGCAAAGTTTGAACACTTTGTAATATCTTCTTTGACAGAAATAAGAGTTTCTAAATGTTTTGTATAGCAAAGTACAAGTCTTTCTATTCGTGATTTTTGGAAATGTTTTCTGTTTTTCCTTGCAGGAGTCTTCGATCATTGTTGCATTAACGGTGCTATGTTATCTGTTGCTAAACTTTTCAGTAGGCAATCAGTAGATTGCAAATCTGACAACTTTTCAAGTCGTTCCACCAGAGATTTTTCTTGGTTTTTCAGATCTAGTCTGGACTTCCACAGTTCCATGTAGCTTTCCTCTCACAATGCTTCCCACAGCTAAAATTGCTAGCATTCCCCTACTTTGTAAGACACAATTATCTCCATTTTCAAATATTCAGGCAACTCTTTTAAAAGAGTCAAGGACCATTAAAATAAACAAACATCACAGCCTGAGAGATTTGAAGGTTCAGAATATTTATACTGTATATCCAATGGAATTTTCTTCACCTCGGTAATTGTAGACTTAATGACTCAATCACCTTCAGGGGCCTTATTAACCACTGTACTGTAAAAACTATAGCATTAAATCAAATTAATTTCTGCACCTGCCAATAGTCACAATGTTCTCATTGTGAATCTATAATCACCTGCGCATAAGTTGTTAAGAATGCATTCAAATTTGTAGAAAAATGGTGAGCTTAACATTACACTATGTAAAGGTTGTGATAGCATCTGCTCTTTTGGGGATTTATCAAAGCTTACAATCTGAACAGGGTTGTACACAATATTTTGCACACAACAGGAACTAAATAGATTTATGATTGTATTGATTCCCTGCCTTTCTACCAAATAATGGTGCTCAAGGCAGCGAATAGTATACAGAATAAAATGGTTCACACGCTCAAAAATTAGGGACAAAACAAACAACAAAGCCATTTTTTTCAATTCTCAAAAGCCTGCCTGAAAAAAAACACCGTTTTACTGTTGTCTTTTACTAGCAGAATAACAAAGTAATTTAGTCTAATCTCTTTTCACAGGGACTGCCAAATCTGAAAACAAACACTGAGTAAATGCTCTCGGTGCTAACTTTACCTTACAGGTAAGAAGGGGAGACAGCTAGATGTTGTGTACTCTGTAGTTTCAGCAATCTCAGCCAATTTGTGGCCCCCCAGATGTTGCAATTCAACAACATCTGGGGGGCCACAACCCTCTCAATTTCCACACATCCTATTATATTGCCTCAAAAAAGATCTTTCCTTCCTTCCTTGGCAACATATGCCCAACATGTAGAAGAATTTACAAAACCTTCAGCATGGGAAACAACTCCTATATAATTAAACTCCTATAACAGTAAAGTGATACAATCTGCATAATTAAGCTTGAAAGAGCACTTTTGGCTGGTCAAGAGAATCAGCACCAAGATCTAACTCTTCAGTTAAATAGAACCAGTCAGCATTTTTCTTCCCCGGCTCCAGAGTTTCATAATGATGTCACATGAACTTTTGTGAGATGTATTCCAGTCTCTGCATCAAAGTTGAGCAGGTATTTTGTGATGGGGTCAGAGTTATTTGGGGATATTTTTTTTCAGCCTGGGGGTCTTCAAGAGGTCTGGCACTGAGAGGATGAGATGACTAATAAGGAAAGCATCTAAATTATTTGCTTCTTATTTTTCCGTTGAATAATTGAAATGAAATAATTATTCAGCTTATCACTCTCAATTTATTGCTGTTGTATCTGAAGTGACAACCAATACCACTGAAGGAAAACCATTTGTTTCCATGTTCATATGATACAACTTTGGAAAGCTTTAGACCAGTGGTTCTCAACCTTCCTAATGCTGCGACCCTTTAATACAGTTCCTCATGTTGTGGTGATCCCCAACCATAAAATAATAAAATTATTAGGAAACTCAGGGGTGGGTTTTAACTTACCTCACTGCCGGTTTGCTTCCTCCTGTGCTGTGTGGCTGCACATCGTGGGCGCGCGTGCACTTTGCGCGCGCACGCATGTGCAGTGCTGAATTTTTTTTAAAAAATAATGCAGAAAAAAAGCCAAAAATAAGATGGTGATGCATGCACAGTGCTGGAAATTCGGCTTTTGCACATGCTCAGAAGTTCCCATGGTACAGATATTTTTTTTGCAGTAGTCTATTTGCATGTGGGTGGACCCGCCTGGAGACGGATAGAGAAGTGGTGTCTCGGTTCCTAAGACCATTGGAAATATGTGTTTTCCGATGGTCTTAGGAGACCCCTGTGAAAGGGTAATTTGACCCCCAAAGGGGTCGCGACCCACAGGTTGAGAACCGCTGCTTTAGACCCATAAAAATGGGGCTGGGAGTTGCTTCCCTTGCCCTGAATGAATAAGATGCCAGATCACCCAAATTAAACAAAATTGTCACCCTCACGTCTGAGATACGTACCTCTATCTTGCCAGCTGGGGAGAGATCAAGCCATTGTTCCATTACATGCTGTAAGTCCACATCCACAAGAGGCAGACTCACCTCACCAATTATGTCATGCTTGGAAAAGCGGTTGAAATCATACACTTGCATGACCAGTATAGCTTCAGTCACCTCTGCTTGGGAAACCTAGAGAAGAGGAAAAAAGGGAATGACAATTTCACTTCTACCAGTGGATGAAATCCCATGTCCTTCTGAAATGATGAAGCAGTGAATCTGAGCAATATGGGACAATCATCCTGCAATTGCTACCAACCTGCCTTCCATTGAGGACCTGTATACTGCACGAGTCAAAAAGAGGGCCGTGAAAATATTTACTGACCCCTCGCATCCTGGACATAAATTGTTTCAACTCCTACCCTCAAAATGATGCTATAGAGCACTGCACACCAGAACAACTAAACACAAGGACAGTTTTTTCCCGAACGCCATCACTCTGCTAAACAAATAATTCCCTCACCACTGTCAAACTATTCACTAAGGCTGCATTACTATTACTATTAGTCTTCTCATCATTCCTATCACCCATCTCCTCCCACTTATGACTGTATGACTGTAACTTGTTGCTTGCATCCTTACGATTTATATTAATATTGATTGCTTCCTGATTGCTTATTTGTACCCTATGACAATCATTAAGTGTTGTACCTCATAATTCTTGACAAATGTATCTTTTCTTTTATGTACACTGAGAGCATATGCACCAAAGACAAATTCCTTGTGTGTCCAATCACACTTGGCCAATAAAGAATTCTATTCTATTCTATTCTATTCTATTCTATTCTATTCTATTCTATTCTATTCTATTCTATTCTATTCTATTCTATTCTATGTAAGAATGGTGTCAAAAAGTTGTGTCCAAGATCCATTTTGCTCAAGATTGGTTCCCTAACATTGGTTCTCCAACAGGTTGGGACCTGTATGGATCTACCAGGGGTGGGGGGAGAGCAAATAGGGTTACCAAAATCAGGTGCCACAATAAAGAAGATGTCAATGGAAGACAGGGTTTGTAAACTCCACATTACAAATCATATTAAAGTCAATTAAGCGAACCAAGAACATGAAATAGCAATGAAAAAATTGTTAATAAATATTTTTGCAAACTTCTAAACTAAATCTTAACAATACCAAACTGAATTGAACAGGTCAATGAACTTACAGAGGGTCTTGCATCCTACCTGAAAAATGAAGCTCTCGTTGAAAACAGGATTGAGTGTCTTACGATGAACCTTTGTTTCATACTTCTTCCTTATGTCAGATGTCAGGAAGGCAATCACATAGGGATCAGAGGTACCCCCGCTGTCCATGGCCTTTAGATCTGCTGCCTGCTTCACTCCAACCTTCAACTTAGAGAATCAATTTCAAAAATATGAAAGTCTTGAAATGGACAATGTGTATTAAGTTTGCAAATCTGTAGAAACAGACTAGAAATGGAGAAGGCAAGCAAACCAAAATAGAAAAGTAATGTTCTTAAAAGTTTGTGACATTAGACTCTCTGGATGAAATTTGACTCTAGGAAACAGTTGGATTGTTCTGCTGTATTGGTCTCCCTACTGCACAACAACATCCTTTAATAAACGTCTAGATTCTGTCACTGGGTTTGAGAAACTTTAATTTGCCTAGATGGCATTAAGTCATGGAATTGACTTAAGTCATTGAAGGTCCAAAACATGCTTGGCTACATGTTAGATCTATTTTTTTTGTCCCAGACAGTTGTGACAGGATCTTAGTACAAGACTTTACCATCAGTCCTTTGCCATGATCTGATCATTCTCTGATTGTTTGCTGGTGTTGCCCAAACGTCATGGGGAACAAAGACCTATTGAACAATCACAACCAATCAAAATACTGGACCCGTATGGGTTTCAGTAAATGCTTCAACTTTTCCCTTAAGTTCTGGTGGATAGTTCAGCTGAGGCCTTAGTCACTGCCTCAAATTTGTTGGAGTAGTAATGAATAGGAAGAACCCAGAAGCTATGCAGGTTATCAGCGTTTGCCAATAGGACTGTAGCTTTTCTAAAATTGGTCATCATTGGATGAAAGAATCAATGTAAAGGAAGACATACAAGGTTGCCCACATGAAAACAAATACGTGAAATGCAGAAAGGAAAAGCATTGCTATTTAATATTGCTTTATAATAAAAGAGGAGTGCAAATTTGTCACCCTGGGATTTGTGAAATATACCTCCTGGCCACGGAAGTCATATTCTAGGGAATATTGCAGTCGTCCTCGTTTCTCATTTTCCAGTCCACATTCAATGTCTTCCAAATCAGGTTGGACCTACATCAAAATATTAGCACCTTTCATTCAAACATTCAATGCAATTCATATAATAAATGGTATATGAAGTATGACTGACTTTGGGTTGACCGTATATACTGTATGCCATCTTACATTCAGGAACTCAGTGTGTCCCCCCACCCTTCTATTTTTCCCTATAACAACAATCCTCTGGTGTTTATTATATTATATTCAGTTTCTGGAGACACAAAACCAATCCAAAATATATTAAGTCTTATGAATGGCAATGAAAAAAATGTACTTTGAAAATATGATACAGGTACCGTAGTCTTTGTTTAACAACAATAATTAGGACTGAAATTTCCATCTCTAAGTGATGCAATTGTAAGGTGTGCTTGGTGATACCACTTAGTGACTGCAGTTCCGGCAGTCCCTGGTTGCTATTGTTAAGTGAATCCTCATGGATTGTTAAGTGAGAACCTCATGTGTCCACAACTTCTGATTTTCTGCCAGTTCCCCATTGATTCTGCTTGTGGGAAGGCAGAAGAAGAGATTGCAAATTGTAATCACATGACTGTGGGACACTGTGTTGGCCAGAAATCTGGGCTGGTTGCTGAGCACCCAGTTTGCCCTCTGTGTCAGCCAGACCCCTGAGAACCAGTCATAAGTACCCTCATTCAGTGCCATCACAAGTTTGGATGGTCACTGAACAAGTCATTAAAACTGTGGACCACCTGTACTAAGAAATAGGTATTTGGAGCCAAGGAGTAAAAATCAGAGCTGTGTATGATTTCATCAGTGATCTATCAAAGATATTGATATACTCCAAAATTGAGCATCTGTGTCATATCAACTGTTCCCAATCATTTAGCTACCAGGGATATCTGCACAGATAATCATAAAGTCAAGATGGCATACAAGTGCACAATTGAAGCTCTGCCCCTTTCTTAACAAGTACTATAAGTCTGATTATGCATTCATGGCTACCAATTTTTTTTTTGACTGCCTGGTTGCCAGTTCTTGCTTAAACCCTACTGAGATCAGTTGAATTGTGTCCATCTTGTTTTCCTATCCACTTGCTGTGTATTTGTAGAAACCATTTGTACTTCAAGCCTAGAAGGAGTTTTGTAACTGAGAACTCATTGAAAGTTCTCCAGGGGTTACAGCCCTCTTGAAATTTGAACTTAAAAATCAAAATGCTATTCCATCCTAAAAGTCAAGGTTACCTACCAAGCTGGCTGTTGTGGAGGCACCATTAATGTTTGTTAAGTTGAGTTTCTCCTTCTTCTTGCGTTTCTTCTTGCAGCAGCAGCACTTGATGATACAGATAAGGAAAAGTAGCAGGAGTAGGCCTGCTGCTACAGCAATTGCTATGAGAGCCCATCTGGGTACTGTTTCAGCAGCAGGAGACAAGAAAGAGGGAAAAAATCATGTAATGCAAATTCTAGACAGTGACAAAGTCTTGGAGGCTCTAGTACAGGTGCCTCCAATCCCTGGTCCATGGACCGGTCCCGGTCCGCAGCATGCCAGCAACTGGGCTGTACAAACAAGCGAAGCCCCATCTGCGGGATGCTGCCAGCATGCAAAACCACGTCTCCTCCAGTTCGCAGAAAAACATTGGTTCCTGGTGCCCAAAAGGTTGGGGAACGCTGCTCTAGTATCACTTCCAAATGTAGGCAAATCATAATAATTATCTGCAAAATAGGGGATGGGGCTGCTATGTCAAAGAATTAAGCATTTACAACAATGAATGCCGAACCTAGTATCCGCCAAAGATTTATTCATTTGTTAAATTTATTTGCTGCCTATCTTGCCATGTAAAGCAGCTTACAATAATTAAAAAGAAAAATGAAAGGAGTGCAAACAGAAGTAAAATAATAGAATAATAAAAGAAACAACGAAAAAGGAACACAACGAGAATACATCAATGTGATAACCAAAAAGATGGATGGGGTGGGGAACAGAGAGTAAGGGGGGGAGGGAGGTAGAGTGTGCCATCAATCTAGCAGCCACCCCCAGTGTGGAATTCCCCCATTTAGTACCCAGGCCAATCTGCAGAGCCAGGTCTCTGGTCTTTTGTGGAAGGATAGGAGGGTGGGGGCAGTTTAGAGGGTAAGGGCGGACACTAAAGCAGAGACGACTCTTCTTCTGAATCCCGATAATCAGAGTTCTTTGATGGGATCTAAAGTAGGCACTCTCTGCTAGCACAAGAAGGACAGGCTTGTCCTAGCGGGATGAGGCAGTTCATCAGATAGCCTGGACCTATGACATTAATAGCTTTAAAAGTCATAACTAATACCTAGAACTGCATTCAGAAGCAGACCGAGTTAGACTATAGCAATAGCAATAGCACTTAGACTTATATACCGCTTCATAGTGCTTTACAGCCCTCTCTAAGCGGTTTACAGAGTTCAGCATATTGCCCCCAACAATCTGGGTCCTCATTTTACCCACCTCGGAAGGATGGAAGGCTGAGTCAACCTTGAGCCTGGTGAGATTTGAACAGCTGAACTGCTGAACTAGCAGTCAGCTGGAGTAGCCTGCAGTAGCTGCATTTAACCACTGCGCCACCTACCATTTCCATTACCAATAGCCAAGACGCCTATTGACTGACATGGTTCACCATGTCAGGAATTAGAATCTACCACATCTGGAAGGACACCAATAGTAGGAATTACCATAAATTATATTTTAATTCTTATAATCACTATGCCAAAAGGGTATAGTAAATTATTGAGTCAGTTCCTTTTATTTTTTTAAAAAAGATTTTTGTTTATTCATATAAAGCCATCTTCCCACTAGCTAAATAATTTGTTCCCCCATCTTATCATGCCAAAGTCAATTAGCAAAAGATTAAAAAGGACATGCACAAACATTTTTGTAGTAATAGCTTATTGATGCATGACATCTATTTGGTAGAGGGGTGACTTTTTTCTTTCCCATAGTCTTCCAATTTCTCTGTAAGATGGCAGATCTTATTGTCATCCTGAATGAATGCCTGCGTTTCTCTTTAATACCTCTGAAGGATGAAAGCAAAAATGGGACAGAAAAGAATGGATGAGGAGGATCGCAGAACCAAAGAACGTGCTGAAGTTAGGCTTGGACACTTTGACCCATGATGAACAGATATGGTAGGGACTACACTAAATGCTCTTCTTTTCATATACATTAATAAAACATTTTTGTCCTTTTGGACCAAAAAAGGAGGAGATAAAGGTTTACTCTCACTCACTGTGTTGAGAGAGAGAGAGAGAGAGAGAGAGAGAGAGAGAGAGAGAGAGAGAGAGAGAGAGAGAGAGAGAGAGAGAGAGAGAGAGAGAGAGAGAGAGAGAGAGAGTCTGGCAAGCTCTCCCAGCAATCCTATTGTTTCAGAATGGAGAGTGTGAGTTTAATCCAGGAGTATAGAATAGAATAGAATTCTTTATTGGCCAAGTGTGATTGGACACACAAGGAATTTGTCTTTTGTGCATATGCTCTCAGTGTACATAAAATAAAAGATACATTTGTCAAGAATCATGAGGTACAGCACTTAATGATTGTCATAGCGTACAATAAGCAATCAGGAAACAATCCAGTATTTTTAAAGACTGATTTTATCATCTCAGCAAGGTTCCCAGGCATTATGTATGTGTTGCCATGAGAATTAAATGGATGACTAATTTCTCTTGAATAAGAGAACAGAATAATGTTCTAGAATAAACAACTATGTATAATAATAGGAACATACAAGGAAGACTCCTCTTCCGTTGCTAAAATGATCTGATCAAGGTGGGTTTACAAATAACGGGGTTTTTTAAAAATCTCATTGATTATTCTGCCTACTTTCATACATCAAATCAGGCTGTTAGTTTCATTAACCATGGGTTGTGTTACATTGATGAACCACATCTGACACTAAGCCTCATTCTATAATGGCTTAATGTAATCTATTCTAAAGCCATAGATAACCATTCATTAATTCATCCATACATTTATTTATAAACATTTATATGGCTGTCCAACTCACTCTCAGTGACTCCAGGCTGCTTACAAAGACAAAAAACCCAATATTTTAAAAAAAAACCAATAAAAAACCAATAATCCTCCCACCCCCCTGGCGACAACCATCAGTCAATCCAATAAGCCACTTGATAGGCTCCATCTCACACTGGGTTCCCCAGTCCCATTGGCAAAACCAGATCTTCAGGGCCATGTGAAAGAGTATCAAAATAGGGCCAATGCATCTCCTCTTTTTCCGCTCTGTACAAATCTCAAGGGCTTACTATCAAATATAGAGCTGATATAGGAGCAGTAGACTTTAAATAAAAGCTTTCATTGCTTATTGGAGTTGTTTAGCAGTGTCTACATCACCAGTTATGCTCTACTTTTATATTTGTAAAGCCATCTTAAAATTCAAAATTGAGGGTGTCTTCTTCTCTAATCTAAAAGAAGCTAGAAAGATCTGTTCTGACCCAGCCTTAGCAGAACCCAGAAACAGACTCCTTGTCCCAAAAAAACCCCTCTTTATTTAACTACTGTGAATTCATGTCATTCACACACAGAAAAGTCCAGCAATAATCCTTCCAAGGGTAAATTGCAATAACAGACTTCATCAGTCCTTGGATAATTGCCAGGCCCAGCGTACAGTCCGAAAGCTGTAAATTAAACTTTCTCAAGCAGTCTGAGACACAAACCACCATGAGCAAATCTCCCTAACGAAATCCGAATGGTTGCCTCCTATGACGCCACTCCCCTTTGCTTCTATTTATTCCCCAGCCAGGGAGGGGCCATTCAGCGTCCACGTGTGCCTTTCTTCCTGAGTCGGCTCCTGGTACTCAGTTGTTCTCCTCTCCTGACAGCTCTGCACATACGCGCATCTGTAACAGGCCCCAGCTGTACTTCTTCCCCACTTATCTCCGACTCCCAAGGCAGCTGGGAAATTTCGGACAGCCCTAGCTCTATCTCTGCTTCCGATGCAGAGCATCCATCAGAGCCTTCCCCAGACTCCAGGACTGGCCCAAGTTCCTTCCCAACCTCCTCATTGTCCAAGTCTGCCGCCAGCTCCGCTGGCAGCTGGTGGGCCACAACAAGATCAACAGGGACAAGTGGCTGCAGACATCTCAGTTGCAAAGCATAAATTAATTGCTGTTTCAGAGGGGAATATTGGTTATTTTTTACCATTGTTTGTAACACCTAAACCAAGTTCTCCTTTTTTCCCTATTCAGTTCTCATCTCATTTCTATCCATTTTTCCATCCCTTCTTTTCCATCTCACTACAGCTACATTTTCCCTATAAACTATCCTTCTCCATGTATACCCTCTGCTTTGTGGCTGTTTCTGCTGGGTAAAAAAAAGGAAAGGAATACAGGCATGTACTTGTGTGTTTGAGCAGTTTGTATACATTAGAAAAAATTGGTATGTCCAGATTTGGGAGGAAGGATTAAATTTAGAAATGGAGTATGCGTATTTTAGGTAATTTTTATCAAATTGACAATGGGACATATTTTTCTGGAAGGTGGTTTTTAATGAGGACACACACACACATTCTGCAACCACTTATTGGCCAGGGTTCTTGTGGTAGGGAAATTTCTAGGAGTAGTTTCAAGTGATGGTGGTCGCTGTTAAATCAACAAGGTAAAGAAGCTAGGCAAATTACACACACAAACATAAACACACACTGTTCCTTGGAAGTCTTAAATTAATGGTCATCTTTTTTTTTAGTAAATGTATTTTTAGTAATGTATTTTTAGTAAATGTATTTTTAGTAAATGTATCTGGTATAGCGGTTAAGGCATCAAACTAGAAACTTGGAGACTGTGAATTCTAATCCTGACTTGGGCATGAAGCCAGCTGAGTGACCTTGGACCAGTCACTCTCTCTCAGCCCTAGGAAGGAGACAACGGCAAACCACTTCTGAAAAACTTTGTTAAGATATTCATGAACTGGGAGAGTCAATGGTAACAAAGTCAGCCAATGAATAGGCATAGCAACTGAATAAGCCAATAGGAGCTAACCACTTCTGAGTCTGTGCAGAGAATCGAAACTGAAATTTAAGCTTAAGGCTGGGTGTGGCTCCAGTCTCCACTCTGTACTCTTCCACTCTGAACTCTGCTAATGGTATTGTAAATTCATATATTATTATGTTTATAAAGAAGTTTATGAATCCAGCTGAATCAGTTATCTGTGTGTGCTTCTGGTTTTAATTTTGCAACAAACTTTAATAAACTTTGTCAAGAAAACTGCAGGGGCATGTCCAGGCAGTCTCCAAGAACCAGACATAACTGAATGGATGAAAGAAAAATAATAATAATAAGCCTCCAATCACTTGTTGAAAATAAATCCAACTTTAGGTATGAATTGGACCTTCTGGAACTTCTCAGCTGAGCTACACATAATAAGATCATTGAATGAACTGTTCGTTCCATCATGCCTTTGAATTGACTCACATGGTATTTTGTTGATAAGGCCTTCAATGAAGCTGGGTTGAGCAGTGGTTAGCACAGCACTTGTGGTGAGGTTACTGGAGCCTCTGGGAGCAACAACAGTGATGCCAGATGATGCTCTTGAAGCCATTGCCCAGGAAAGGTGAGCTGGAAAAAAGGAACAATATAATTATTTACAAGAGGCTGATTATGTTCCAACATCACCATATAGATGACTATCATCTTTCATATAACCTGAATTTAAATTATACCTCAGTATCTGCATTAGCACTAGCCAGTCAGATTCTAAACTAATACAAGGCAATGGCTCCTCTGAGCAACCGGAATAAAATTTATGATATTAATAGGATCATCCCTTGATAGATGCATGCCTTTCTGCTCTTTTCTGTAGAGTCAGTTCCCTACACAAGGCTCAATTGACAGCCCTTCTGACCCAGAATTGGCTTGCCTGTCTGTCAACCTCTCTTCAAGTCTTTAAACAGGAGGTTATTCAGCTGTAGCTGGCAATGCCAGGCTTGAACTGGCATTTCTTCCATGCAGAAGAGGTGGTCTACCATTCAGACCCAGCCTCTCTCATGTTCCCATATTGTAGAAAATGGAAGTGCTTCTAAATCTGGAAATGCAAGTAGGTATATACCTGCTGAATACTTTTCTAAGAAATGCTTAATCTTGTGAATGTGACTTAACCAAATGCATAAGCAATTTGTGGGATTTGCCTCAAGGATCCAACTTGCTTCCTTCTGGCAGTGCTCCAGAGGTGGATTCCTACCCATTCTAACTGGTTCTTTAGAACCGTTAGTAAACTGGTGGTAATGTCACAGAGCCGGTTCTGTCGGTGCCGGTCTGTGGGCGCCGCCATCTTGTTTTTGGCTTCTGCACATGCGCAGAAGCTAATTTTTGCTTCTGCGCATGCGCAGAAGCTGAGTTTTTGGCACTGCACATGTGCACGGCCATGCCGCCATGTGGCACACAATGTGCGCGCAGCCATGCGTCGTGGGAAGAAGTGAACCGGCAGCAAGGTAAGTTAGAACCCATCCCTGCTGTGCTCCTACTACGAAGGTTAACCAATTTGTAATCCAGGCAGATGTGAAGATTAAACTCCTCTGTGGCAACCTAAGGGCCACACCTGATCAGGATGGTAGCTGCATCACTGATTTACTTTGGCTTCTAAACAGCATCCACTTGTGTTGAGTGTCAACGTACCTGGATTTAATCAAGGAACATTGCTGGAAATGGCAAGTCCCATTTCCCCAACTACATAAGAATTATTTTTTCTCAGAGCATTCCTTAATAAGAAAGCTCAGCTATTTTACCAGGAGATAATGATGTAAAATAGTTGTTAAAACAGATTGTGAGTACTGCATAAACATCCTTCACTAATTAATACTATTAACACTTTGAGTTATTTTAATTGTTACATTATGCAAAATAAAAGAAGCAAAAAGACAGGTTCCTCTCCTCTGAGTCCCACTCACAATGCTAGAAGGCCTTCCCAGGGATCATGGACTTCATGGGTGGCCATGGAAGACGGCCTTGAAATTGCAACTAACTGAGAACATGGAAATCCTTGCATGTATATACTTGATATGGTGTCTTTCCCGCAATCAAAGAGTGTCAATTTAAGGTATTTGCAATGATACATAAAACTACTGTAGGAAGTTAGTACCCACCCCCTCCTAGAAAAATGAAATATCCTAGGAAATATTGAAAAAAGGAAAGAATATGTTTCCCTGAATGAGGAAAGGAGAAACATGTTTTAAATACAAAGCAGCTTCCTGCAGTTCACCCATTCCTCCCACCCTTGTCAATGGGCCATCAAGGAATGGCCTAGCCCAGCTCATTTCCCCCACCTAGCCTGAAACAGTATTTTACACAACAAGCACCTACAGGAAGAACCATAATAGGAATCCCAAAGCCTTTTCATTACACCACATGGGACCTGGGAAGATTACATCAGTCAAGCCTAGGACTTGGGACAGCCCACAAGAGTTGCTCCAGCATGCCCCTGGGAATCTGACAGCCAATGGAATACATTTCTATATAGGAACAGGAAACAGTTAGGGAGGGGCCCGAGAGGGTATAAAGCAAGGAACTCAGCATCTCTTCTTCCCTTTTTTTCTCTTCACCCACACCTGGAAGCATGTAATCTACCTTTTCTGTACAGGGGCTCCTACCATGTGCTCCTGTCCACCATTAAACCTTCTTTCCAAGCAACTTCCATGAATCCAGTGTCTTTTTCCCCACTTGGAACTGAACCCAGAAGGATATTCCTTACAACACTACTATGCCACATAGGGCATTGAACTTACAGGATCACTAGGAGAGTATTGTTCTGCATTCCTACATCATCCATTGGCATCAACACTTAATTAGCTCTTTTCTGTGCTATGAAACAAATCTCCCAAGATTTTTTATATTTTAGTTTTTAATGCAGTTTTACTGGATTTGTTTTTAGCATTTTGTGTTTATTATTAATGGGATTTTAACATTTTTATTGTCTTTTTATAAGCTGCCCACGGAGAGTCTTTGTTTGTTGAAAAACATGGCCAACTAATCAACCAAGATTACTCTGGACAACGTACGAACAGTAAGGCATCAAATAAAGCCTAATGAAAAGAACATAAAACTATGGCACACAACTTACAAGCAATAATAAAACAAACAGACAATTAAATGCCAATCCAAAGTGAAATAGCACTATTATCCAATTGGGACTGTAACATGTCATGACCCAAATGCCTGAGGAAAGAGACAGGCCTTGACAGTCTGCCTAAAAGCCAGCAGGGTTGAGCATTTCATTAAGTCAGAAGGAAGGCCGACACTGAAAGGTGTGCCTCCTGGATCCCACATGATTCCAATGAAGGTACTCAGAACGGGCTCTTCAGAGTGGATGAGTGGGAAGATATATCGGGGATAGGGCAGTTCCCAAAATAATCTGGTCCTATGCCATATGGTAACCAGCACCTTCAATTGCACCCAGAAGCCAACTGAGAGCCAATACAGCTTGCAGGGTATTGGTGTCACATGGGCATAGTGAAAAGCAACCATAACTACCCGCACCACCACATTCTGCACCTATTATAGCTTCCTGGAAGTGTTCAAGGGCAGTCCCACATACAGCACATTGCAATAATTCAAACAGCAAGTGACTAAAGCATGAGGCACACAAGACAAAATTGTGCAAAGCCCTCTGATTACAACTGCCACCCCTCATCCAGAAGTAGTGAGTTCAGAGAGATTCCCAAAGCAAGGCAATTAAACCTCACTCAGAGTTAAGGATGGAAAGTCTCCACTTCTAAGATCCACTGCCATTCAGTCTTGGCAGAGTTAAGCCGAGCCTGCCAAAGCCTTGAGGCACTGGGACAGAACCTTAACCGCTTCATCAGGATAGGTGGGACAGAGATATAAATTGAGTATCATCAGCATACTGATCATCCTGCATTCCATGCTGATCTAGCTGCTTACTTTCTCCTTTGGCCAGTACACATTCAAAGACCTGCTATAATTGCTCAGATGTGGTACAATACCTATTGACGGCATGATCAGCCCTGGGAGGATGGAGGTTCTCTAAAATATATTCCTCTATATTTTCTCTATTCATTCTGTAATTTGATAGTATTGTAGCTCTAAGAAGGAAAGTGTCTTTTCATTTCACCTTTTTTATTCATAACCATCTTGGGGTTTAAAAAAGACAACAAATCTCCTATTTTCTTCCTTCATGTTCCTTGAATTTCTGTCCCTCTTTTTCCATTGTTATAGCACTTAGACTCATATACCGCTTCACAGTGCTTTTACAGCCCTCTCTAAGCAGTTTACAGAGTTCAGCATATTGCCCCCAACAATCTGGGTGCTCATTTTACCCACCTCGGAAGGATGGAAGGCTGAGTCAACCTTGAGCCGGTGAGACTCAAAATGCCAAATTGCAGTTAGCTGGCAGTCAGCAAAAGTAGCCTACAGTACTGCATTCTAACCACTGTGCCACTGCGACTATACTAATACATGTCAGCATTACAAGATTTTTTTTCCTCCACCACTGAAGAGATTGAGATGGATCCCAGCTAGGATTGACCTTTACTTAATCACAGGCGTACATTGTTTTAATATTCTTCCTGTTCACACTTCTCAGGACTTCTGTTAATTGCCTAAATCTTAACAGGTACTGGGGATCATTGTGTCTAGATCTTTTCTTAATCGTTCTTAATAGTTCCATTTCTAGACCATTAAATCTCATTTGAACAATCCCTCTGCTCTTGTTTTTAGATTCCCTTCCCTTTGTATTTTCTTGCATTAACTTATTGGTGTAAAGTTTACCTACCCACAAGCAATGTGGCAGAATTTGTACCAATAAGGAAGAGGGGTATAAATAAATAGAGGGATGCTCCCACCAATCCTGGAATTCAAACTAGCAAGTCTTTACCTTTTGCCCCATTGGTAAATTTCCTTAACACTTCTTTCTTTCTTTCTTTCTTTCTTTCTTTCTTTCTTTCTTTCTTTCTTTCTTTCTTTCTTTCTTTCTTTCTTTCCTTCCTTCCTTCCTTCCTTCCTTCCTTCCTTCCTTCCTTCCTTCCTTCCCTCCCTCCCTCCCTCCCTCCCTCCCTCCATTTAATTTCTGCACTGGCCAAATCCAAAATGACTCTAGATGGCATACAAGGTAAATAAAACAAGATGAAAATAAAAATGCAATTAAGGAAATTATAAATCCAGAAAGCGACCCCTAAACCATATGCAATATACAGTATGCCAAGCACATTTAAGAAGGAATTCCATTCTCCCTACCCTGCAGTCTTTAAATATTTGCTTCTGGGAGGTTTGTTTGTTTGTTTGTTTTTTGGAGGCGGAGTTATAGGATGTTTTATATATTTAATTCCAGATCTCCTGTCAGGTATGCAGGCTATAGAGCCAAGTTGGTGCAGTGGTTAAATGCAGCACTGCAGGCTACTGCTAATTCAGCAGTTCAGCTGTTCAAATCTCACCGGCTCAAGGTTGACTCAGCCTTCCATCTTTCCGAGGTGGGTAAAATGAGGACCCAGATTGTTGGGGGCAATATGCTGAACTCTGTAAACCGCTTAGAGAGGGCTGTAAAGCACTATGAAGCGGTATATAAGTCTAAGTGCTATTGCTATTGCTATTGCTATTTGTTATTGTATACAAAAATGAGTAATACACATGTTAACCTCCTGCATTTATTCTTTCTGATTTCTGATGCTGTGGGCTCAATAGCTATCAATTAATCTAAGTGAGCTATTGGTAAAGATATATCAGTTCCTTCCAAAGACATAGGATACAGCCAAAAGATCAACACACAGCTTGTATTATCATCTAAACCAGGGCACAGTAAAATCCGTTCTCTTTCATCTGGTGAGTCCCAAGACTGTGCTTTTAGAACACAGAAATTATGTTGCATGAGATAATCAAAATGTTGCTCCTGCAGTGGTGCAATCAAACAATGAAATGATAATTGCATTCTTGGCTGTGTATAAAAGAGACAGTTCAGATTGTTGTAGAGCACAAACTGTGAACTGTGAGCATCAAATGGATGTTACACATCAAATGAATCCGACTACTGAACTGAATAACCAAATGCTGATTAAGGTATAACAATAGCTCTAATTGCCAGCATTTCCTGCATAATGGTTTGAGATTCCTGGCTGGGTGAATATTCTGAAATCTAATTGGTTTTGAATGCCTGAATATGTAGGACTCTTGTGAAATTCGTATGTGATTAAGTGCCCTCGGATCATCTCTGTTATATATCAGTTAGATTAATCACAAAGTCTACTTTCCAACTATGAAAGAAACTACCAGAGATTATTATAATAACTATATATCCTTACGATTATTTCATATTGATTGTTTCCTGATTGCTTACTTGAACCCTATGACAACCATTCTTGACAAATGTATCTTTTCTTTTATGTACACTGAGAGCATATGCACCAAAGACAAATTCCTTGTGTGTCCAATCACACTTGGCCAATAAAGAATTCTATTCTATTCTATTCTATTCTATTCTATTCTATTCTATTCTATTCTATTCTATATATGCCATGGGACTTGTTATATTAAACAGAATTCAAAGTAAGCAGAAGCTATTCACTGCAGAAAGATAGCTACCGTATTTCCAAACACACCCTATGGGGTATAATATATAAATAAAATTGAGTTTCAAAATACATGGAAATTATTTTCATATTCTTTCCTTTCTTATGGGAGATTGGTTATGTCAGTGTCCAACACTTCCTTTCCAAGTAGGGACAGTGCTGTTTCAAATCTGAATTAACCTGCAAGAGGTTATCTGTATGAATGATCCACAGGCAGAAAGGATATCACTGAAATAGATATATACACGGAAATTATTATGATAATGATGATGTTAGAAGCCATTTCTTTGTGGGGGGGGTTGCCTTTAAAAGCTCATTAACAGTGTGTACTTTCTTAAATATTATACATGGTAATACCTAGTTTCAATAATCAATCAACAAAGTTAAGCTGGCTGCTTCAAAAACAAGCATTTACACTTACAACTGAAATGAAAACAAGACCACTTACTTTATTTCTTTTAATTTCTCTTCATTGTCCCTCAGTGGAAACTTTCTTCCTCATTTTCAGTCATTCCCCTCCCTGAAGGGATTGCTAAATCTGCAACCTCCAGCTAAGCATGTTGAATATAATCTCCAGTGGGATGAAGGTGCATAGGTGTGGGTGGGTAAAACAGAAACTAAACCGGAAATTCTTCTTTTCTCAACTAAGAAAACTGGATTGGAATGTCTTGGTTAGCCCCACCTGATTTGTTGATCTACTGTATGTAGGAAAGGAAGTGGACACTCCCAAGATATAGCAAATTTGATCAAACTGTTAATAGCATTATGTTTATTCATCTTTCTCTTTTATGAATTTTTTCTTTCTCCCCTCCCTGCCCTTTCTATCTTTCTTTTCCCTCTTTTTCTTTTAATTTTATCATTTCATTTTTGTTTCACACAGAAGTTGTTTTCAATAATTTAGATGGTTTTTCGTAAGTACTGCATTCTATTCTTATATTTAGTCCTGTTCAAATATCATTGCTCAGAATGTTTTATATAATATATTTAATTTCAGATCATCTGTCAGGTATGCAGTGTGTGGGTGTGGGTGGGTGTGGGTGTGCTTGCATGTGTGTGTGTGCAGGGCTCGCAGGGTCAGTATTATCTCCGTTCCTATTCAACATCTACATGAAGCTGTAGGGTGAGATCATCCATCACCACGGACCGAGATATATCATCAATATGCTGATGATGCTCAGCTATATATCTCAGCCCATCATGAGTTGTTTTGCTGTCACCTGCCTTTCACTGTGACCTGCCTCTCACAGTGCTTGGAGGCTGTTAGGGGCTGGATGGGGAGCAACAAGTTGAAACTGAACCCTGGCAAGACCAAGTGGCTCTGGGTTTGAGGTTCTTTGGTCCATGGAGAATTGCTACCTTTGATCTTGTATGGGGTGGCACTTCCTCAAACAGACCCAGTGTGTAATCTGGGGGTTCTCCTGGACTCACGACTCCTGCTTAAAGAGCAGGTGGCAGTCAAGGCCGGGAGGGCCTTTGCACAACTGTAGGTTGTGCACCAGTTATGTCCTTTCCTGGACCAACAATCCCTACTCACGGTCACTCATGCCCTGTCTTGACGATTGCAACACGCTCTATATGGGGCTGGCCTGGAAAAGCATCCAGAAGCTCTAGTTGGTGCAAAATGCAGCAGCCCACATGGTTTTGTGCAGACTTCGGTGTGCACATGTGTCACCTCTCTTGCAGGAGATGCATTGCATGCCGATTTGCTTCTGGGTGCAATTGAAGATGTTGGTTGTCATTTTTAAACCTCTTCATGGTTTGGAACCAGGTTATCTGAGAGACTGACTCTAGTGGGTCGGGACATCCATCCAACCCACTAGAGAGGGTTGGCAGAGAATATTGCAGGTCCTGTCCCCTAAGGAGACACATCCCTAAGGGACCCAGAAGAAGTGCCTTCTCCGTGGTGGCTCCCTCTCTCTCTCTCGAACAACATCCCTCTGGAAATTAGACTGTCCCCCACTCTGACACTCTTTTGGAAGGCCCTGAAGATGTAATTTTGCCAGAGAGCCTGGAGAACCCAGACTGGGATGGAGCCCATGAAATGGCTGGTATGAGTGTGTGTTATCGCCAGGGAGGAGAGTTATTATTTTATTATTTTTATTTTTATTTTATTTCTTTTATAATTGTATTTTTATTTCCTGTAAGCCGCCTTAAGCTGCCATGAGCAAGTAGGCTGCAATATAGATTTCCCAAATTAAAAATAAAATAAAATAATAAAATAATTAGGCTTATATTTGCCACAAAGGAAAGTGGAAGTTTCCTCCTTTATTACTTTTTATCTTTTTTCTGCAGTTTTCTCTTTTTTCTTTTCTCTCTCTTTTCCTTTCTTTGTTTTCTTCATTCCGTATTAGTTTGTATTAGTTTTTACATGCCTTTTCAAACTTTTAATAAAATGTACACAAAATAATCCATACTCTGCTTCCATCCATCGCTCTGTTTCCACAGGAAAATACCATCTGTACAGGCAAAATTGCTGCCAGATAGTATTTGGTTATACATCTGTCTCCCTAATTGTAAACAAAGTAATTATGAGATTTCAGAGTGCTTTTTCAGTGTATTCTTAACATGTAATTAAATTAGGAAAATTAGGCAAATGCCTACTTTTGCCCAGCAGGGTTGAAGTACAGTATATCATGCTGAATGACTCTAAGTTCTTATAGGCTTGTCCCCAGTTGCACTTGATAGCAATGGTGGCAGCAGCCTGCTCCTGCAAAATTTTGCTACCTCAAAGACTCTTTGGGGGCCAGGAAATTGGTCACTTGTCAGGGGTGAAATCCAGCAGGTTCTGACAGGTTCTGGAGAACCAGTAGCGGAAATTTTGAGTAGTTCGGAGAACCGGCAAATGCCACCTCTGACTGGCCCCAGTGTGGGGTGGGAATGGGGATTTTGCAGTATCCTTCCCCTGCCACGCCCACCAAGCAATGCCCACCAAGCCATACCACACCCACCAAGCCACGCCCACAGAACTGGTAGTAAAAAAAATTGGATTTCACCACTGCTTGGAATCAACTTTCTGCAGGGTCTTTTGGTGGCTGGGTGGCACTGCCAGCCCCGTCCTCCTGAATTCCCTCCTCCAATCAGTTTTGTTGGCTTCCACTTTGCCACACTTTAAGAAAAATCTTCAAACGTATGTTCATTCTTTAGCCTTCCCTCCATAAGCCGCCACACTTAATCTGATGCTGGATTTTATTTTAATTTATGTCTGGCTCTAGCTCTATAATCTATATTTAACCTTTAATCTATATTCCTAAGGAGAAATTTCCTGACATTGAGAACAATTAGTCAATGGAACAGCTTGCCTCCTGGAATTGTGTATGCTCCATCACTGAACGTCTTCAAGAAAAAATATTAGACAACCATTTGTCCAGGATGCTATAGTATAAGGTCTCTTGCCTGGGGCAGGGGTTTGGACTAGAAGACCTACAAGGTCCTCTCCAGCCCTATAACTCTATGATCTATCTTTATGTCTATCTACAGTATGTCCATCTATCATAATGCTTATTGTTATCATTTGAATTCAAACTATTTTATGCTTTTAGAACAGTGGTTCCCAACCTTCCTAATGCCGTGACCCACGCCCTGCCCCCGCGCCCCCACTGTGACCCACCCCGACGCCGCCATTTGGGTTCTTTTACCCTCTGCGCATGCGCAAAGCGTGCTGCGCATGCGCAGATGGTAAAAGAACCCAAATGGTGGCAGCGGGGTGGAGAGCGGTGGGGGCGCAGGTTGTGGGGCGCGATATGGCCAGGCTTGTGGCAGTGGGGGGGGAGCTGAGGATGCCGGGGTGACCCCTGGGAAATGGTCGTTCAACCCCCAAAGGGGTCCCGACCCCCAGGTTGGGAACCACTGTTTTAGAACCATAGAGTTGAAAGAAGCCAATGAAGCCTTCAAAATAAGAGAAATAAGGTTATCAGCAGCAAGTAGATAGTTTTAATAATCCCACTTCACAACACCTAGCTTGTTGCATTATCAAAGCAAGGTCTGCTTCCCTCCTCTTTGGAGCCATATCTGGTGTGGGGAAAGAAAGAGACAAGCCAGTCTAGTGAAAGACAGGCAGAGTCAGCTATCCTTCAAAAAGACCTTTACCATGTATCACAATGGTCTGACAACTGGCAACTTCAAATCTCAACCAACAAATGCTCTGTCTTACACATTGGCAAAAAGAATCAGAACACAAAATACAAACTTGGAGGACATGACCTTGTAGATGATCCTCACTCTGTCAAGGACCTTGGAATACTCATATTTACCTAAGTGCCAGAGCCCACTGTAACAACATTGTCAAAAAGGCACTAAGAGTTGTTACTCTAATCTTGCGCAGCTTCTTCTCTGGGAATATTACACTGCTAACCAAAGCATACAAAACATTTGCTAGACCAATTCTCGAATACAGCTCATCTGTCTGGAACCCGCACTGCATATCGGACATTAATACAATTGAGAGAGTCCAGAAATATTTCACAAGAACAGTCCTCCACTCCTCTACTTGCAACAGAATACCTTATTCCACCAGACTTGACATTTTGGGCTTAGATAGCTTAGAGCTACGTTGCCTTCGATCTGATCTAAATGTAGTTCATAAAATCATCTGCCACAATGTCCTACCTGTCAATGAATACTTCAGCTTCAACCGCAACAATACACGAGCACACAATAGATTCAAACTCAATGTTAACTGCTCAAAACTCAACTGCAGAAAATATGACTTCAGCAACAGAGTGATCAATGCCTGGAATGCACTACCTGACTCTGTGGTTTCTTCCCCAATCCCCAAAAACTTTAACCTTAGACTGTCTACAATCAACCTCACCCCATTCCTAAGAGGTCTGTAAGGGGCGTGCATAAGTGCACCATTGTGCCTACCGTCCCTGTCCTACTGTCCTATTGTCCAAATTTACCTGTACCTACTTTGCTTTTGTTTATGTTTATACCAATACCTGCTATCTTATTTGATAAATAAATAAATAAATAAAATTATCTTTGAGAAAAAAATTATTCCTGGATCTCAGAATAGACAAAGGAAATATCTCTCATCTTTTACTGCTCTTCTGCAGAAACTAGTAATAGCTTCTGCTCCTGCAGGTAGATTACAGCCAACCAGCATGATTTCACCAATGCCCTTCTAAGGCAACATAAACCAGTCACCATTATCACAACATGTGGTTGCAAATTCAATTATCCACCATAAATTCTTTACAGCTGTTCCCCCCCCCCCCAAATGTGAATAAACAAGTTTCTGGGGAATTGTCCTCTTGAAATGCTTCTTTAATTTGGACACTGCATAAATTAATATTAGTTTAATCAGTCTAGTTCTCTAAATGGTATCTGTTCATCTTCTTGTACTCAAGAGACAAGGCCATGTAATGTAAAAACTCTTTCTATGGTATTCTACTTCGTTTAGGATGAAGTATGCAAGACATCATTTGATGTCACATTCACTGAACCTTGAACAATCATGTACATACTCAACTATATCATATCTTCAGCTCAAATCAATAAGTAGAGGTCCTTTATTCTTCAGACTTGTTGTGTAACTCACTCCAATATTCTTTTTTCATGCACACTGTTAACAGAATATGATTAGCACCCGCTCCCCAGATTTAGTTGTTAACTTCTAAACATAACAGTCTTTGCATAAAATATGTCCTTTAACTCTTGACAGGCAAAAGTCAAAATGTAACAGGAAAAAAAGTGTTTTCAGAAAGGTAAAGGTTCCCCTGCACATGCATGCTAGTCGTTTCCGGCTCTAGGGGCAGTGCTCATCTCTGTTTCTAAGCCGAAGAGCCAGCACTGTCTGAAGATGTCTCCGTGGTCATGTGGCCTGCATGACTAAACACCAAAGGCTCACGGAATGCTGTTACCTTCCCACAGAGGTGGGTTCCTCCCGGTTCGGACAAGTTCACCGGAACCGGTAGCAACCCGCTGGTGACGTCACGATGATGTCACAGAACCGATTCAGTCGGTGCCGGTCATGGGTGCCGCCATCTCTTTTTTTGATTTTTTAAAATTTATTTTTGAATTTTTTTTATTTTTTTCCGGGTTTTTCTTCTTCTGTGCATGCCAGCATGGGTGGACCGATGCATGCAGAGAGGGAGGGGGGAGAGAGGGGGAGAGAAGGGAGTGCGAGGGAGATCATTGCAAGTAAACTACAGGTAGGATCTCCTGCACGCTTCCCTCCCTCCTGCCCTCCCTCTCTCCCCGCACGCATTGGTCCACTGCTTCTCTCTATGACATGTTCTTTGTTACAAAAAAGCATGACAGAAAAATAATTCAGGGAAGAATTTTTTAACTGTAACATAGTGATTCACAACAATCCATAATAAATGAGCATAGAAGGGAAGATGAGGAATGAATGAAATATGTTTTAAAAATGTATGTACTGTATTTATTTATTGCTGGATTTATATGGCCACTTATCTCACGCCATGGCTCCAGGCAACTCACAATAATGCATAAAATATTAAAAATAAAAATACCCTCTCCCCCGGGCATCAAACAAACCTCCTTACAGCTTAACCCCATTGATCTCATTGCTTCTGGGAAGAGCCTAGTCTTTGCAAGCTTCCTGAAAGCTAACCTAATAGATATCTGCAGGGATTGAGCTAAAGATAAGGAAACTGGAAACAAGGAGTATATGTGTAATACACAAACCCAAACTTTCACAATGACTCCTAAGAGCCTTTTTTATGAATTGGGATTCATTAGGTTCTATCGGATGACTGTTTAATTCACAGAAAAGATCACAATACCTGGAGTAATTGTGATAAAAATTAGTCGGACTGTCAATTTTTCAGATCAATTTTGAAAACTGAGAGTGGCTAATTCCTACACTACAGTTTTTAAAATAGTTCTGTGCCAGAACAATTCCATGTTGATATAATACAGGAAGTCTTTGATTTATGACTAGTCACTTAGTGACCATTCAAACTATGAGCCCCCCCCCAAAAGGTAAACACTGAAGTTCTGACAGCCCTGGTCATGTGACCACATTTCAGGTGCTTAGCAACTGGCCTGTATTTGCAGTGCCCTATGGTAACATGATCACAATTTATGAAGTTTTTGCTGAAAACTGGAGCTATTGTTTGTTTGTTTGTTTGTTTGTTTGTTTGTTTGTTTGTTTGTTTGTTTGTTTGTTTGTTTATTTATTCATTCATTCATTCATTCATTCATTCATTCATTCATTCATTCAGTCAGTCAGTCAGTCAGTCAGTCAGTCAGTCAGTCAGTCAGTCAGTCAGTCAGTTAGTTAGTTAGTTAGTTAGTTAGTTAGTTTTCAGCAAAAACACTCCATAGCAAACATGGCTTAACGACTGATTCACTTAACAACTGTCACAAAAAAGGCTGTAAAATTTGATCAGTCATGTAATTACTCATTTTAGAACTGTCATCACTTATGATTGTAATGGGCAGCCTCCATTATGGTTGTAACTGGAAGACTATCTGTAAAGCAACCTGTAAAAATATGAAAATACGGTAACTTCCTGTGTCCATCTTGCTGTTTTTCTTGTTCATTCCACTCTGTGATGGAGAAGTAATAAATACCAAAGGCTCTATAAGCATTTCCACCTGAACGCCAAATCTATTAAAGCCTTGTCTGAAACTTAAAGGTGTGTCATCAACTCTAGAGCAGGTTCGCCCTGTTTCTGTTTGGCAATGAAAACAGGGTGTAATGATATTTCAGTTTAAAGGTCTCCAGGCTCATTTTGGCGGTTCCCTTTCTTTTTTCTTTTTCTTTTCCAAAAGCAGCAACAACAGATTAAGCCAAAACTCAGAGCAAGAGAAACATATCAGTGATCTATACTCATGGAACATTCTTTCAAGCATTCATTAATCACCAGTTTTTCCAGACAATTTATAATGCACAAGACAGCCATTTATTATGCATCTTCACGTGCATTAAATTCATGGGACTCAGATATTTTCTCCCTCTGAGAAATTGTTCCTATGGCAGGTATGATATATCCTAAGCCCTTATACTGAAATGTCCCATTACTGGGGACAAGGTAATTTTGTTCCTTGCAATCTCTTGGTGTGTCTCTTGAATTTGTGAATGTTGTCTGGAATTTAGTTTCCCAAAGGCCACAAGACATTAACAGAAAGAACTCTTTGTTGGTTAGATTTACATGCTACCTACTCAGGGGTGGGTTCTAACTTACCTCGCTGCTGGTTCGCTTTCTCCCGTGCCGCATGGCCGCGCCTCATGGGCGCGCGCATGTGCAGTGGCAAAAAAGCAAATTAAAAATTAAAAAAAGCCAAAAACAAGATGGCGACCGCATGCACAGTGCCGGAAACTCGGCTTCTGCACATGTACAGAAGAAAAAAAAACGGGAAACCCCCCCCCAAAAAAAATCGAGAAAAAAAATTCTGATTTGTTTTTTTTTAAAGTTGGCGGTGCCCACGGACCGGCACCAACTGAACCAGTTCCGTGATGTCATTGTGACCTCAACAGCGATTTGCTACCAGTTCGGGCAAACCGGTCCGAACTGGGCGGAACACACCTCTGTACCTACTCATATAGAATCGTGACAGCTTACAAAAATCCACAATTAAAAAAATATGCAAACAGCAGTTTAAACTTCCATAGTAATGACTAGACTACAAGTAAAACATCCAAAGTAATAGTAATTAGTATATTAATTAAATAGTAATAGTAATTAATATGCCTCTGTGTCTAGATATATTTATGTACATAGGTAGCCCTCAATTTACAACCACAATTGAGCCCAAAATTTCTGTTGTTAAGTGAGACATTTGTTAAGGGAGTTTTGCCTGATTCTACGACCTCTCTTGCCACAGCTGTTAAGTGAATCACTGCACTTGTTAAATTAGTAACACGGTTAAGTGAATCTGGCTTCCCCATTGACTGCTTGTCAGAAGGTTGCAAAAGGTGACCCCAGGACACTGCAGCTGTCATAAATGTGAGTCATTTGCCAAGCATCTGAATTTTGATCACATGACCCTGGGGATGCTGTAATGGTTGTAAGTGTGAAAAACGGTCGTAAGTCATTTTTTCCAGTGATGATGTAACTTCAAACGGTCACTAAATGAACTGTTGTGATTTGAGGACTATAGGCCGTGAAAGAATTCTCATCCAATGCCAATAGGATGTGTGGGTTTCTGTGTGAGTCCCAACTGGCATAAGAGACCTTATTTCCTATTCTGTCCCAGATTCAGAAATCTCATCCACTTGTAAATTCTTGGTTTGCAGCTTCAGTTTTTTATTTTCCTTAATTTTAGTAACATGTTAGAGCACGGGTGTCAAACTCATGGCGTCATGTTGCTGACACGTGATGTTTCATAACGTTTTTCCCCTTCTCGGAGCTGGAGTGAGCATGGCCTACGAATGATGCATCCAGCCCCCCCCCCCAGTCACCTCTGTATAGAGCTTCATCTTTTTTCCTCACTGCTGAGGAAAACTGTCACATGTTACAAAGTCACTGAACATTCGCAATCTTATATGTATTTATCCAAAACACTTCCTGGTGATTCCAGTGAGGCTTACTCTTCTGTGAGTCTAGAACTGCAAGGTAAATAATTACTCCATTCCCTTTCAACTCAGTTTCTTGTCTGGAATTTACAAGAAATAAAATTGCCCTATAATCCATAGTAACTCACTGACTTTCACAATTTACCACACAGATATGCAAAGGGAATAAAATGAAGGCTTTGAGCTCCTGGAGGAGAAGATGGATATAAATCTAACCAATCGGAAATATAAACATGGTGAGACTTAAGTACAACCTTTAGTAAACAGATTAAATGCCATCATCAAGCAATAAATATTTGTCTGTCCAGCTACCAGAAAAGCATTTTCATTATTTCCTATTTAAGATTATGAAGCTGTTTCAATTCCAAAGAGAAAGGCATTCTATTAATGCTTAGAGGGGCTTTTCTCTAAAGCTAATCTGTTAAAGAAAATTGGAAGGCTCTGATTCCCGGTTTTCCTGCCAAAATAATTTTGCCTGCCAGGAAGTTTTGCACACCAGTGAAATGTCCATTTCTTTTAGCTGTCTTGACCTTTTGGCCTCTGTGAATTTATACGCCCATGCCATAATCATAACAAGTATATCGCACCAATCGATTATGACCACAGTAGGCAAAAACATTTTGGACATGAAATTTTAATGCTAGTGATAGGTAAAAAGGGAACAAGAACCAGTTCAGTATTGTTTCTGCAAAAATGTATTCCGACCCTTGAAACCCGTGGAAGCAGAGGGTTCTTGAATTCTAAAGTAGAAAGTTTTAAACAAAAGCAAGGACGGATCTTTAATAAATAGATCTGTTTTATTTATCCCCTTTAATATGTTCACAGCAAGGCGTTTCCAAGCTCTATTTTCAGATGCCTGTGATGGGCTGTATTTAACAGTGACATTTTATTGCTCATGAAATTAGAGGGCTGGAAGAAAATTATAATCCATCTCTGCCAGTGAAAATAAAAATGCCTTTGACAGGGTTATGAAAGATGACTGCACAGTCTGTCCTAAATTGAAAGGCTAACCTATGGGAACCTTAAAATGTAACTCTGAATCTCTCGCTATTTGTATCCTATCCCTTGTGGGGAAACTTCACTCTCATCACTAGGAGAATTTATCCTAGTCGATTTGTAAAACCACGCCTTACCCACGCCCTATTTTTTTTAGTCAGCGCAAGGCGCTCTGGGAAAGGGAGTCCATTCTGATCTTTTTCTTCGTAAGTAGACATGTGACCCTTCCAGAGGTGTTCACTACAACTCCCAGCATTCAGGGGAACTTTTATATCGAAGCGAGGAAAAAGTTTACATAAAAGAAGCGGCATGCGCTAGTTGTAAACTTGATTCCTCGAATGCCGCTGGTTTTGAAACGAGCTGTCTATGAATGAAAGGTGGTGAGTTTGGGGATATTTGACTATTAAATATTTGCACATTGGATATTGAATTGCATGCTTGTTTTTGTCATTAGAAAAACCGTAAGCACCCAACTTTTTGCGAACAATCACGATCCTTTCTATCGCTTCCCCAATTCGCGCTGGCTCCTTACAAGGAAATATTTGCCGAATGCTGTTTCCTTTCAGTCTGTCCTGTTTCTCCCGCTTGTGTGCGCCCTTGCCAGAAACCGGGGGGGGGGGGAGTGAGATTTAGTGGCTACAGTATTGCAGTCATCGGAGATGATGAAGGCAGATTAATTATTTCTCTGAATGTAGTGTAGTACAAGGAAGAAGGTGGACCAATAATTATCTCGGATTTATTCATTTTATTTCACTCTGGTCCCGGTGACCGACCCAGATTGGATCTGGCAACATTATTCTGGGACTCGTATATTTGCCTTCATTCATTTGTTCATTTCTACTTAACATGACTAGCTATAAACAAGGTGAGGTTGAATTGCATCCACAGGCAACTTTTGTGATTCTCTGAGTACTGCCTCTGAGTTGTTCCTATAATTTATCCTTTTTCCCTACCTATTTATTATAACTTCTTAATTGCAAACAGGTATTCCAACTTTTATAGATGAAGCTGAACTGACCCAAATTATTTACTAGCTAGAAACTAAAATATAAGCATCTCCCTGAATCCAGTCAAACTCCCTCACTATTAAACCTTCAATTAATAAGCTAAAGAGTGTTGTGAAATAACACTTCCTGGGAGCTTTCAAACCATATTTAAATGCAACAAATTGCAGAACTGAAATAGCAGTTTACTGTAAACCTGATTCCAGACTGATTTCAGCAATGTTAGTGATAAAAATGGCAAGTTAATTCATTGCTCTTTTTTTATATGTGGCACTTACAGTGTGTAAGTACTTAGGATTGTATTCCTGGAAGATTTCTATAGCCGAATGACTCTTTTCTAGCCCCTTTGTTAAGTTTTTACATAGGCCCCTTCTACTACCATTTTAAATTCTGTGGTGTTAATTCTAATCCACTTTATCTACCCAGAGAAGGTATATTTCATTGAACACAGGAGTCAAGGAACCTCAGTGATTTCCCATTCACAAGCCAAGGGCTTTGACCCAAAGGTGCTTTTTTAGGAGGCAACTGGACTTTCTTGTTTTTTCTTTGAAGACATTTTGCTTCTCATCCAAGAAGCTTCTTCGGCTCTGATAGGATAGTGCTGAATGGAAGGATTTATACTCCTTGCATACAGCTGGTCATTTGCATCCTTTTAGAGCAGTGTTTTCCAACCTTGGCAACTTGAAGATGTCTGGACTTCAACTCCCAGAATTCCCCAGCCAGCGAATGCTGGCTGGGGAATTCTGGGAGTTGAAGTCCAGACATCTTCAAGTTGTCAAGGTTGGGAAACACTGTTTTAGAGTGTCATTGAAGCACTTGGAGGTTTATCTGTGTTCTCAGGGTCACCTGAGTAGTGCTCCTGGTGTTCATCCCAAATTGTATAGTTAAAAGTCTGTAAAGATTCTCAGTCATCCAGGTCATGGTTGTCCAAAAGGTGCTTTTAGCTATGCAATTTGGAATGAACACCCTTTGAATGGTGTGGAAGTAGGAATGTATTTCCAGAGAGAAAAAAACTGCAGACTACAGGAACCAGGAGCACTACTCAGGTGACCCTGAGAACACAGATCCAAGTGCTTCAGCATCCCTCTAAAAGGATTCAAATGATCAGCTGTCTGCAAGGAACAGAAATCCTTCCTTTCCCCACTATCCTGTCAAAGCTGAAGAAGCTTCTTGGATGAGAAGCAAAAGATCTTCAAATAAAAAAAAAACAAAGTCCAACAAAGTTGCTTCTTGAAAAAGCACCTTTGGGACAACCATGATCTGGTTGTCATGAGAATCTCTACAGGCCCCAAGGGCTTTGAATTGCTATGATTGGAATAGAAGGGCAAGCGGCAGTCAGGAAGACAAGGCTGACCATAAAATTTTGCACAGCAAGGAAAGGGCAATGCAGGAGAGCCAGGGCTAAGGTAGGTACAGATTCTTGGTAATATACCGTATTTTTCGGAGTATAAGACGCATCTTTTTCTTCCCTAAAAGTGGCTGAAAATTCAGGTGCGTCTTATACTTCGAATGTAGCTTTTTTTCCAGCCCTAACTAGGTGCTAACAGATCTTCCCAGCTCTTACCTTGCAGGCTTTTTCATTGTTACTCTCTCCGAAGAATGTTTTTCCAGCCCCAAGTCTTTGCAGGGTTTTTTTCATTGCTCTACTTGCTCCGAATAATTTTTTTTTCTAGCCCTAACCAGGTGCTATCTATCTTCCCAGCTCTTACTGGCTTGCAGGCTCTTTCATTGTTACTCTCTCCGTAGAAGGTTTTTTTAAGTCCTAACCAGGGGATAAAATAATGTGCTGAAGCTGACCAGACTAAGGACGCTAGCCAGCTGAATAGGCAGATTTTCCCCCCCTATTTTCCTCCCCCAAAACTAAGGTGCATCTTATACTTCGAAAAATATGGCAAAAACAATTATTAAAACAAGTCATACTCCTGAAACTGTCTAATTCTGAGTCCCTCGGGAGTAGGGCGGCATAGAAGAACAAATAATAAATAAATAAATAAAATAAATAAATAATTGGCTAATGTTGGAAGGGAGTTGGGAAGAAGCTGGACTGGACTGGACTGGACTGGATAGACGTTGGCCTAATCCAGACACAGTTATTTTATATACTTATGCAATCTTTCAAGACAAGCATGCCTACATTTGCTGCAGTGTTGGAGCTATATCAAGCTGGAATGGCACATATACAATAGACATTTTACACTCCAGACTAATACAAAAAATGCTCAAGAATCTATTTTTACTCCCTCTTCCTAAAAATGAACACTAAAAAGAAAAATCAACAGGTATCTGTACTTTTCATTATTTTAAAAAGTATGTCTTGTGTTTATATCCTGCCTTATCTTATGCAAGCACAGCAGGCATATAAGGGGGCTCCCTTCATTGCATCCTATAGTAAAGGTTAGCAGAAGGAATTTCTGATTCAAAATAATTTGATTAGATCTTTAGTTAAGTGCAAATCTGAGTCTGCTTGGATCCAGTCTGGTCACTAGATAGCTTCCAATGAACAAAAATTATTTTACTGAAAGAACATAACAGTGACAAGCTTTACTGGATGAAAAGTTCTATCAGTGTGATACATCCCAGTAAAAAATGAATTGGCTTTAGGTTTGGTTATTTTTTTAAAGAAACATAAAACACTTTTTTTAAAGTCCCCAAATGTTAAAGCCTTTTTTCAGGATCTGATTATGAAAGATGCACCTATTTTTATGTAAAATATGTATTTCCATTCCGAGCAGCAGAAAAATCAGTAAATCAATACAAAAGTGCCATATTTTTACTTTGGACTGAATTACATGTCACAACAGAATGTTAGCTGAATGCATATTCACTCATTTGGGGTTCTCTGTTTTCTTTTTTAGCAAATTGCATGACTAAGCTGTTATTTCTCAAGTCAATTTGAATTAGATTTCATCATTTACAGCTTGATACTGGCTCCATAGAACAACATTTTGTCCAATTATATGAGAAGTTTATGGTGAGTGGAAGCAGGCCTGGCTGTAAGGCAAAATGAACTTCAGACAGCCAATGCTTGTATATAGTAGTCCCCCCCCCAAAGTAGAAGTGGGCCTTCTCCTCAACTCTGTATCCGCTATGCTAGTCTGTTGCCTTCAAGAACAATGGAAGATGTCTCTCATTGCCAATATTAACAGGAGGCTTTCATTCATAGAAGGAACCATTTTGTTTGCTTTTTTTACCTCAGAAAGCTCATTGCTTCACTTTGTCTTACAGCATATCACAGCACAGACGTGTGAAAGTGTATTCTTCCTCTTTGGGGTATAGAGTAAAGAATGACATTAGTCTGATATCTGCTCTCTTGACATTAAATGAAGTTGATGGATCAGCTATTTTCTTTTTCCCTTTCAAGGTGAGAACAGAAGATGGCAGATCCTGACAGCACCATCATAAACACCAGCATTAACCAGGTGAAGTATTAATTACAACAATGCTTTACATGCACTGTTTGAAAGGCTTCTGCGGCTGACTGCTTTTTGCATGGGGTAAGTTTTGCTGCTCAGCTTCTGCAAATCATGAAGGAAGCTCTTTCATTTTGCCTAATATTGGGCCAAGCCTGGGTCTCCAAAACAATGTTGTATGGTCCCGAGCTTCTTGTTTCTTTCCTTGATACCACCACCCTTTAAAAATTTGGTTGACAGTGGTCAACCAAATTTGCTTGACAGTGGTCACATAAGATGCTAATCTATGTTAAACTAAAATGTGGTTTGTAGAATTAACTCAATTATTTTAGGGTTGGATAATCACAATTCACCTCACTGAAGTAACATGACTTGTCAGTGTACTTTGTGTAACTTTGCAACCAGGATTGGCACTTTGGATACTGGAAGAAAGTGCAGAGCAGGGCCGTTATACCCACTTACTCTGTCTTTAGAAGCAAGAAGCCTGCATGGTTATAGGAAGCACCTTCTAAGAGATGCTTTGCACAAACCTTCAGCAAAATGAAACACCCTTTTGGAAATTTTGCATAGCCTACTAGATTCACAAGAATTACAAACACATTCAGGTTAAGTTTGTAAATCCTTATAGATGGCATTATATAATCAAAGGGACTTGGAGCACAGCATACTGCCAAAACTTACCAGATGAGCAAAAACTATTGGAGATAGGTAATATGTCAAACACCATAAGGAAGGCTGAGTGCCAAAGAATTGAGGCCTTTGAACTATGGTGCTGGAGAAGACTCCTGCGAGTCTCTTCGACTGCAAGGTGATCAAACCGGTCAGTCCTAGAGGAGATCAACCCTGACTGCTCTTTAGAAGGCCAGATCCTGAAGATGAAACTCAAATACTTTGGCCACCTAATGAGAAGGAAGGACCAGCAGTGGGTTGCTCCCAGTTCAGCCCGGTTCTGTGAACCGGTAGCAGCGGAGGTTTCCACCCACCCTGGACGCGCACACACGAACCAGTAGCAACGGGTTTTAGAACCCACTACTGGGAAGGACTCACTGGAGAAGAATGCTGGGAATGATTGAGGGCAAAAGAAGAAGGGGACGACAGAGAATGAGGTGGCTGGATGGGGTCGCTGAAGCAGTCAGTGTGAGCTTAAATGGACTCCAGAGGATGATAGCGGTCAGGAAGGTCTGGAGGAACATTGTCCATGGGGTTGCGATGGGTCGGACACAACTTCATGACTAACAACAACAAAAAATATGTCAACCAGATCCTATGCCATTAAGGGCTTTATTAATAATAACCAGCACCTTGAATTTTAACCAACAATTATAGCATACCCATAATTGCCTGCACCACTGAGCTCTGGATCGGTATTCTGGATAGTTTTTGAATAGTCTTCAACAGCAGCCCCATGTAGAACACATAGCAATAGTTCATTCATGAGGTGACCTAGGGCTCAGGTGTCCATCTGAAGGTCTCCTTGATACAAGAACAGGCCCAACTGGTGCACTAGACAAATCTGAGAGTCCATGGTCATTCCCCTCACTAATTTCAAATGGGAAATGTTTCTCCTTATTGGAGGCAATTTAGGTTTTTGAAAGCTATCTTTGATGTCTGTCAGAAAGTTCCTGGTGCTGCCCTTTGCTTGGAAATAGAATCTATTTCAGAAGAAATGCAAGTCTGTTTAAGAAAGAGCACTTATTGGCTTAAACTGACATTCTGTTATGAAGGCTAATCTCCCCTGATTCTTCTAGATAATATACTCAATTTGGAAGGAGACCTTAGAGGCAAACTACACAACTGTGGATCTATCTATTTTAGCTTTGTAACCTTTGGGTTTTAAAAGAGAATTGGTAATGGATATTGATTTACAGAGAGAGAGTGCTAAGGGCTGTTTTTGCTTTGAGAAGGGAAATCTATGAAAAGCTTTCACCTGAGTAAGTATATATAACCTTGATATTGCAAAACATCATAAGAGACCTTAGTTCTTGTTAATGCTCTACTTTCAGTCTTACTGGAATGAATATAATTGATGTATCCCTTTGTAGAGAAGTTTTGCCTTGTCATTCAGTCACCATTATATAACTCCAAGTAAGTCTCCAGGTGGGTTACATATATGTTGTAACGTGCTCTCTGTGCAGCTTTTAATGATGTCATTTTTAAAATTGCCAATTCAATCTCATTTTTAAATTATTTTATGATTTCTCCCTGGGGAGTTGTTAATTGTTATCATAAATTTACCAAGTGTTACAAATTGATTGTGAGCTAGATGATGTATTCCTTGGTAGTTTTTGTGTTCTGGGCATGTCGATATATTGATTTTATATAAAATTTAAAGCTTAAATTCAGAAATATTTTAGAACGGATCTATATATCTTTAAAATAGTTACATTAACTAGTTTTGAACAATATGCCTTTGAACTAAAAGGGGAAATGTCCACTAACATGGGTCAGATTATATGTGTGAACCAGCTACCCTCTAAAGCACAGATGGACAATTAATTTTCCCAAGGGGCCACATGAGAAACTGAGACTGTGTGGGTGGCCAAAGCAATAAGGCTGTGAAGGTGCATAGGCTTGCACACACGCAAATACATTTTTTATAAAAACCAGTCAATTTCAAAATAAAAGCAATCCACGCAGGCTAGACAGGGACAACCAAAGGGCCGGATGTGGCCTGGATGCTCTAAAATGCCCAGGTCTATTCTAAAGCTTTTATGTCTCTCTTCTGGATCTCTTGGAAGCATCAAGCTGACCACTGCTGGTCATTTATTCATACATTTAATTAGGGAGTGGCGCTCCAGCTCCTTCCAATTTTTTTCTTTTTGCATTTTTTTTCTTTTGTCCTTTCCTCTGGCCAATTAAGCGTATCCTCAAGACACTTCACATGATGAGTTGGCAGCCAATTTTTAAAAAGCGTGTATGGGCCAAGTCTTACAATGAAAAGGAAGATTTATGGTGGCTGACAGAGACTGTGGACTCTCATTACATTCATGCAAGACTGCCTTGAGCATTATTATGAGAATCATGTATGAGATGATGACCACTGGTTGATTACAGTTCCTTCAGTGGTGGGTTCCTACCGGTGCGGTCCGGTGCGTAGCTCTGGTAGGGAGCAGCTGATTGTGCAATTTGCATGCGACCACTCCGGTGCCATCTTCGCCGGTCCGTCGCACGCATCACCATCTTTTTAAAAGAATTTTTGGCCTTTTTTGTTTCTGCGCATGCGCAGAAGTAAAATCTCACCGAATTTGCGCACACGCGCGTCCCCTTGTGAGATTTCAGTGAGATTTTGCTTCCACTCATGCGCAGAAGCAAAATCGCACGAGGGGGTGCGTGTAGCGAGCGTGTGTGCACGCACAAAATGTGGAGATGCGCGCACAGCGCACCGGTATCGGTAAGTGAGCAACCCGCCCCTGAGTTCCTTCCTTGATGACTGATTTCCTAGGCATTCCTTTCCTTGACAGTGTGCAAGGTCAGGTCCAGGCTTCTAGGCTAGAATCACTTCTTCATACTACGTAGTAATTATGCTGTAAATACAGGTTTTGTGGAGGTTTTTAAAAATAATTAACTTTCTGAGTACAATGCTAGGTCACGAGAGGTGATGTAGCGTGATGATGAGAAAGGCATGAAAGAGGAGAATGTACAAGCTTCTTTCTCTTCCTTTCCGACTCTTAAATATTAGTTAAGTCAATGTTCTTGAACATCTCCAGAAAGATCCAAAGGAAGCATTGGTTATTGCTGTGACAACAAGGACCATTTTCAATTTGGAGAGAGAGCATGAAATCTTCTTGACAAAAGGCAAAGAGGAATATTTGAAACATCAGCAAGCAAATGAGAATAGCCCCTTGGAGCAGGGAACAGCTTTCTCTTTCATCCAGGTAAAAAGAAATTGAGGGGATGGGATTTCTTTTAGCAAGATATTTGTAAGTAGTGCACATTTTAAGTTTTAAAGAGAGTCCTCATCCAGTACTCATGTACTAAATTAAAACATAGAGTAAATGCAGATGGGACATTTATAATAGCAATCACAGGGAGTTGTTGTTGTTTTTAATTATTATTAAAAAAGAAATTGGACATGGTGCAACCATCCTGGCATTATCTCCGCCATACAAACTAAAATATAGCACTAGTATCTTATGTGCTCAGCATACATTACTAATTATATACACATATTTAACCCCTTTTAAACATTTATATTTACATATATTACATCATCTTTCGGTCTACACATCCTCGGTCTTTTCCATTCCGGCTTCCATTCCTCAAATCCAACTATTAATAAAATCTATTCCAAATCTCATAGTATTCCGTCTCTCCTTTGTTTTTTAATTCCAGCGTCAGTCTATCACATTCTGCACAGTCTAATATTTTCTTTATTATCTCCCTTTCTAGGGGTATGTTCTCATTCTTCCATTGTTGGGCATAAACCATTCTCGCTGCTATTGTGATATGCAATATTAAATATGTTAACCCTTTACTGTGGTTTTCTGCTATAATTCCTAATAAAAATTGTTCTGATTTAAATTCTAATCTCTGTCCAGTCATTTCTTCCAGCCACATCAGAATCCTTCGCCAGTAATCTTTTGCCTTTCTACATGTCCACCACATGTGGTAGTAGGTGCCCGGTGGTTGGTCACATTTCCAGCATTTAGGTGATAAATTTCTATACATTTTGGCTAGCCTAGCTGGTGGTAGATGCCACCTGTAGAACATTTTATATGTTCCTTGTACGATGTGGCAAGGGTTCATTTCCTATTTCTTTCCCACAATTTTTCCCACTTTTCCAATTCAATATTGTACCTAAAATTCTTTGCCCATACCACCATTGTCTCTTTAACTTGTTCTTCCTGCATTTTGTAGTCTAATAAATATTTATACATTACTTTAATCATTTTCTCATCTGTCCCCAATAGAAGTTTGTCTAATATCGTTAAACCTCTATTGATGCCCCACGTTTTCACGTCTTTCATGTAGCATGATTGAATTTGTAAGTATGACCACCATTCCAATTCTACCCCTGTTCTTTTAATTGCAATCTCGTTTTTAGTCCCCCCTGTTCGTCTAATATATCCTTCTATGTCACAATTTTCCCCCAGTTAATGAGATTTGGATGTACCAACGCTTCTAGGGTGGAGAGTCAGATCGGTATTTCCATGTAGTTCTGTTTTTTTTATTTTGTTCCATACCCCCAGTAGGGCCTGTCGTATATAGTGTCTTTGGAAGTATTGATGTGCCTTATGTCTTTCATACCAGAGGAATGCATGCCATCCTGCTTGAATATCATGACCTAGTATTAATAAACTCTTGTTCCTTAAGGTTATCCATTCTTTAACCCAGGTGATTGTTGCCGCTTGATAATATAGTTCCCAGTCAGGCAAACCAAACCCTCCTCTTTCTTTGGACTTTTTGAGTAGTTTCAATTTAATTCTTGACTTCTTTCCTTGCCATATAAATTTCGACACTGTTTTATTCAAATTTTCAAAATATTTTCTCTCTAATTTTATAGGTATATTTTGGAATAGGAAAAGTAGTTTTTGCAGAACATTCATTTTAATTGCCGTTATTCTGCCCATAAAGGAGAGTTGGATGGTCTTCCATCTCTCCAGATCGGCCTTTATTTGGTTTATTAATTTAATATAATTATCCTCCTTAATTGATGTGCACCTTGCCATCAAATAAATCCCTAGATACTTCACCTTCTTTGCTAATTGAATATTCCCTTAATCAAATCATCTTTCTGTTTGTCATGTTCTTTGATATCATTTCAGTTTTCTCCTTATTTACTTTTAGTCTGGCTACTTCTCTGTATTCCTCCAATACCTCCATAAGTCTCAGACCCGATTTCAATGGCTCCTCTAAAATGAAGACTAAGTCATCCTCAAAGGCTTGCAATTTATAACTTTCTCTTTTAATTTCCAATCCTTTAATCTGCGTGTCTTTTCTTATTATTCTTGTTAATACTTCCAAAGTCAGTATAAACAACAACGGTGATAGTGGATACCCTTGTCTTATACCTTTCTGAATTCTAAAATTTTGTGTCACTTCTCCATTCACTATTACTCTGGCCTCCTGTTTAGAATATATTGCCATAAACATGTTTATAAATTTATCATCAAAATCCATGTATCTTAGTTGCTGTTGTTGTTGCATAAAATTCCATTTAACATTGTCAAAAGCTTTTTGGGTGTTGTGTCCCAGCACAGAGACCCCTCAGAAATGACGCACACACAACTGTTTACAAATAATAATCCTTTAGTACTAATAAAGATTCTTAGTAGCTATGTTTTAAAGTCCATAAAGAACAGAAAAGGTTCTTTTTTCAGAAAGTCGGATATTGTTCCTTCTTAAGAATTGGCCAGAATTCAAACCCCCAAAGAAAACAAGCAATTAGTAACTCTCAGCAATTGGTAGAAAGCCCGGAATAAAGTATTGCACAAAACCAAAAATCCAGAAATCAAAGCCGGAGAAAGTCCAAGAGCAACGAATGGTGATAATAATGCAATGAGTTGATTCCAGCATCAACGTCAGTGTGCTGAAGCCTTAAATAGCCTTAGGGCATGGCCAATTAGCCCACAGCTCTACATGCGAGGAGACCTCCTCCTGCAGAGCCATTCTTGCCTGCTAGCTGCCCTGCGTGCCCTAGCATCAAGCAGAAGCTCCTCCTCTTCTCCTGAGTTACTCAGCTCCAACTGAGGAGGTGCAGAAGGCCCTGACTGGCTTTCATCCTCTGGCACCAAGTCCTCCTCGCTATCGGACTCAGATGCCAGGTTCATAGGATGATAGTGCCGCACCACAGTCGGCACTTGGTTCTCCGGATCCATGACCAGCTGCGCGGGACGTGGGCAAGCCACAACACTGGGCATCTAGGAACATCAATACCACTTGCGTCTCACTATGTATTTCATAATATTCTAACACGTCTAGTATTATTCTCATGTTGTTCCTTCTTTGTCTTTTTGGCAGAAAACCATTTTGATCCACATGTATAAACTTCTTTAGAAATCTTTTCAATCTTTTAGCTATTATCTTATAGTTCGTATTGTCCTGATCTCTCTTAATTCCTTAGGCCTTTCCCCGTTATTCTCCGGTCTTTCCCTTTTTCTTTTTCCCTCTTTCTAAGTTGTAATTCCCTTTCTTCCACCACAGGTCGTCTTTGATCTCTTTCTTCTACTGCTTCCCTCTCTTCTAATTCTTCTTCATTACCGAAATGTTGGTTATAGAATTCCTCCACTTTATCCAAAGAGTTCACTCTGTACCTTCAACCCTTCAACCCTGACAAGACTGAGTGGCTGTGGATATTGCCCCCCAGGGATTATGTCGACTGCCCCTCCTTGGTTCTTGGGGGAGAAAAATTGACTCCCTCAGAACGGGTTCGCAATTTGGGTGTCCTCCTAGACCCACAGCTAAAATTGGAGCAACATCTTTCAGCTGTGGCTAGGGGGACCTTTGCACAGATCCGTCTTGTGCACCAATTGCGACCCTACTTGGAGAGGGAGGCTTTGCTCACAGTCACTCATGCCCTTGTCACCTCACGGCTAGACTACTGTAACACGCTCTACATGGGGCTACCCTTAAAGAGCATCCGGAGACTGCAACTGATACAGAATGCAGCTGCGCGAGCTGTGGTGGGTGTACCGAGATACACCCACGTAACACCTATTCTCCGCCAGCTGCATTGGTTGCCTATTAGTCTCTGGTTGCAATTTAAGGTGTTGGTTTTGACCTTTAAAGCCCTACATGGCTCAGGGCCAGGTTACCTTCGGGACCGCATCCTACCACATACCTCCCTACGACCGGTTAGGTCCCACAGAGAGGGCCTCCTCCGGGTCCCATCGGCCAAACAATGTCGGTTGGCGGGGCCACAGGGGAGGGCCTTCTCTGTGGGAGCCCCGTCCCTCTGGAACCAACTCCCACCAGAGATCCGGACTATCCCCACCCTGCTGGCCTTCCATAAAGCCATAAAAACATGGTTCTTCCGGCAGGCGGGGTGAATAAGAAGATCAGATGAACATTTTAATAATGTTTTAATAATGTTTTTAATTTTAAAATTGTTATCACTGTTTTTTACTGTACGTTTCTTATCCATGTTGTACGCCGCCCTGAGTCCTACAGGATTGGGCGGCCTATAAGAGCGTTTATAAATAAATAAATAAATAAATACCTCTTTTCTCGCCAGGAAACCATTATACCTTCTGGTGTCAACCATCTAAAGTTCACGTTGTATTTGGTCAACAATGATGTTAGGAACTGGTACGGTCTTCACAGTTCTCTAACTCTTCTTGGGATCTGCTTAAGAACTGTCAGTTGCTTCCCTCTGTATTCTATTGGATCATCTCTTGTCCTGTGCAGTAGTTCATCCCAAATCGATTTCTTCACAAACCTGACATGTACTTCCTTTGGAAGATTGTGTCTCCTCGCGTAATTCGTGTGGATTCTATAGGTCTCATCTATTTCTGTCAACATCTCCTCCTTGCCTGTTCCTAGTGCTTTCGCTATTAGTTCTGCCATGATGTCTGGTAGATCTTCTTCTTTCTCCTCTCTTATATTCTGGAAGCGTATGTAATGCACCGCTTTCTCTGATTCCAGAAGGATAACTGTAGCCTCTAATTCCTTATTCGCCTGGATTAGTTTCTCACTTATTTCGTCCACTCTTTTTTCTTCTCTCTCCATCCTCTCTTCCATCATCTGCAGTTTCTGTTCATTTTTGGTAATTTTTTTTGCTGGAAAAATTCAAATTTGTCATCCATCTTTTGCATTTTTTCTTTAAGTTCTCCCACATCATTTCTTACCTCTCCTATCTCTTTTTTCATTTCATCGTGGTTTTTTATCATAGCTTCTTGCATTGACTGCAGCATAGCCTGCAGATCTTTGAAGGAATTTGACCTCTCCCTTTGAACCATGTCTTCTATCGAACTCTGTGTTGATGGACTGGATGTAGCAGATGCCGTCTGGACATCTTGTCTCCTCCCCGCCCCTACCTTAGTTATATTCGTAGTGCTTGTCATCTTTAAGAACTTTTCCACAAAGTTAAACTTTATCCAACACTCCCACCTCTTTTTCGCACCAATAGAGTCCTCCACTGCTCACTGCTTAGGCTATCGGTATTAGCCTCTAGGTGTCAGACTTATTCTATTTATATTAACCTAACTATAATTAACTAATTAAGCTAGCAGTAAATATAACAATATTAATACAAATAAGAATAGTACCGTTAGTCTTAATAAATATAATCTTAGTATCAATAATAATAATAATACTTATAACAATTACAATAATCGCAGTGGTATATTAGTGTTGGTGGTAGTACTTCTAGTAATGGCAGTGATGTTGATGATAACTCCCGAGGTTCCAGTGATTTCCGGGAGACTAGCAGTCTATTATAGTTCAGTTCAGCAACTTTCCAACGTTGCCTTTCTGCTATGTTTAAATATAAAACAAAAGTCTCTCCCCCTTATTTCATCAAGTGTCTTTATGCGCTCGAGCCATGAATATATCTCTTGCTGCTGTATATAACCCCTATTTGTCCGCCACTACAAGATTGTAAGGTTATCACTTCACCAGAATTCCAAAGTCCAAAACTCAGCAGTCAAAATTAATATCACTCAAAGGGACTTTCTCTCGTCAGTCTTTCCAACTTACATGTATATATCTTCTTTTGCTCAATAGATGTCTCCCTTGAGCCTTATCTCAATTCCAACACAAAAAGTGTCTTGTCAGTGTCCAAAGAAAAGGGGGACAGCTATTTTATCTCACAGGTTTATCAAGTCTTCTCCAGTTTACACACTTTTCAACTTTTCCTGTAGAGTCCCAAGGAAATCTCCAGGTCCAGATCCACCTTATCTAGTTAACTGCCGCTGTCTCTCTCCTTCAATCTTCTGTCCTTGTGGGTCTTAGAAAAGCTCCGCAATCTCCTTCGCTGCGTCTTTCATGGGGGGGGGGGTGAACTTCCACCCCTCCTAATAAGAACCCTTTCTTCTCTTCTCTTAAACCAACTAGGGATTTCAATCAGTTCTTCCCCCTTCCATTCCTCTCACTCTATAGAAGTTGGAACTAATTTCGGCCAGTTCCAGTCCACCAACGTACCACTTTACCACTGCTTTCTTCATCTGGCTGTCAGCTCTGCGGTTCGGCCATTACAGGCCGTCCTCTTCCCCATCCGCTCTCATCGAAGATTCCACCGCCTGCAATCACAGGGAGTTTTTACACCAGCAATGATTCTGGCTTGACCGAAACTTTTATATACATACGAAGATAGTCAAGTTTTTACCAGTATTCGGTTTTTCCCTCTTTTGTCCAATCTCCATTTTTTTCTAAGAAATAAGAACTTCAATTGTTAATTACCTGGGTGTTCTTTTTATGAAGAAGATACCGAAGGCTTATGGGCATTTTGTAATGGTTGTGTATTATTTATAAATAAAAGCTCAGGGGTGTCCACAAGGTATGATTTTTTAAAAAAAGTCAAAATGTGACTTGCTCATTTTTTTATGTGGGTTGCACATGTAACCCATAACAATAGATGGGGAGCTTCAATCTCACAGTTGTGGCTGCAGTCTTGACATTTTTGACCACGTTCTGCAAACACTCCTGCATATATCCCTCTATTGCTGTTCAAGGTTTTTCCATCTTCAGAATTCACTCGAGATCATTAATGTGGACATGCTGTATTGAATGTGTGACCTTTCAAACAATTGCAACTATGTTTAAAATGTCATTTTTGCAAAGTATATCCATATATGGCCATTAAAGGCTGGCATTCAGAGAAACTTGTAGTAATGCATGTCCCTAAGGTGCTTTTTCAAAAGGCAACTGAACTTTCTTTTGTTTTGTTTTTCCTTGAAGACGTTTCGCTTCTCATCCAAGAGGCTTCTTCAATTCATGAAGAAGCTTCTTGGATGAGAAGCAAAACGTCTTCAAGGAAAAACAAAGAAAATCCAGTTGCCTTTTGAAAAAGCACCTTTTGGGACAACCATGACCTGGATGACTGAGAATCTCCATAGACATATAGTAATGCAACTCTGCCTGCTCCTTTCAGGCAGTGCAGTTTGTGAACAAGAAACTTCTTGAAAGAGACCCAGAAGAAAAGGGCCTCTTTGATGTCATTGTTCTCTCCAATAACAGTCCAGAGAGTGGTGTGCGAATAATCAACAGCGTGAAACAATATGGTAGGTTGCCTTTTGAGTTGGTCTCCCAAAGATGGGTGACTTTGAATCAGTTATTTTCTTTTAGTGTCTGTCACGATGTGAATAATTGCCAGTTGTGCATCTCTACTGTTTTCTAAGGTTTATTTCTAATCAAGCAGACATGTGATATGTTTTACTACGCATGCGTGCATTCCAGGAGTTTTGTCAACTCCCACTTCCCTTTTCTTTTTCGATGCCTGCCGAAGGCAGACGTGAATCCAATAGTTGAGAAGTTTATTAAGGGTTTATTTTTGCTACTTTTGTACTGAAATAAATATTTTGTTAATTAGATTTGAATCTCAGTTTTATTTTCTGAGTACGAATGACTTCCGGGAAGCAAGATCCTAAGATCGCCTCTGGTAGGAAAAAATTCCTATCTGACAGTGTCACAGGACTGTTGTTAAGAAAAATAGGAGGAGGGGTGCTACGTATGTGTCTTGAGCTGCTATGGTATATAAATCTGATCTAATAAACAATTTTATAACTTTAATATCATCATATGAGGGAAAACATTGGGCTTGAGAATTAGTTAATCTTCTGCCAACTCCATTTTTTATCAGTTATACACAGCCAAACAGCCCTTCTCTTCTTTCCCCATAAAGTTTCAAATGTGATCTTGCTCCATTTCAATCTCCATTAGGATAAACTCTGGAGGAGCCAACTAACCACTTCATAGTTTTTAATAGTTGGATTGCAAGAATGAGATTTCATGATATACCTTTTTGCTGCTTCAACCTCTATTTGTATTCCTCCTTATTTGTTCCTGGATTTTAAGGTTTGGAAATCTCCAAGTTTTGCTTTGTCAGTGATGAAGATTCTACTCAATATTTGAAAGCCCACAATGTGAAGCTTTTTCTCTCAGCTGACCCAAAAGATGTGTGCAATGCACTTCAGAGAGGTTTGTCCTTCTTTTCTGTTCCTTCCCTTTTTATCTGAAATATTTACTTTTCTTATATTTTGTTGCCATTTCCCTGGTTATGTCCTGAGATGAATGGTCCTCCTCCATTATAGCCTATCGCAAATTCTGCAGGGGCCCTCCTGAGAAAACCCTTCGTGCTCTTCCAAGATCAAACCAACAAGGAACAATATCCCCTCTGTGTTGGCTTTTCAACTTTGACATTCTGTCAATTACTTATATCAGGCTATTTGTAGCATAAACACTGAGGGCAGCAAGTGGTGTTAGATGCACTAAATCCCACTTGGTGTCACTGTTTAGCAGTGCAGGATTTTATGAAGTTGGTTGCTATCCGGAAAGTAAGTCTACTTTTCATTAAAAAGGAATAGGTATTTTTCTGTCATCCTCTTCAGGTATTTCAGTAGAACTATTAGAAGCACATTGAGAAACATTGACCTAGTGCAGGGGTGGGCAAACTATGGTTCTTTGAGGACCTGTGGACTTCAACTCCCAGAATTCCTGAGCCAGCCATGCATGCATGGCTGGCTCAGGAATTCTGGGAGTTGAAGTCCACAGGTCCTCAAAGAGCCATAGTTTGCCCACCCCTGATCTAGTGCATTCTTCTCTAACTTGGTGTCCTATTTGACCTACACCCCCCCAGAATTTCCAACCAGTTGAGAATTCTGAAAATTGTATGTCTTGTACAAGGGGAGGAGATACACTTTGATGCCAAAGAAGACTTTCCTATCTCTCTTCACCTACTCCATGGTGCCTCTTAAGAAGAACTTTAATGACAAGAAAAGTTGTCAATTCTAACCTCAGAAACATATGATGATTTGATGGCTTCTCCTGAGGGGTCTATGCAGCCATAAAGCATTTTTAACCGTTTCTGTTTCATGCAAATAAATAATCCACATCATCTTCAGGAAATCAGGAATGATAAGGAATGGCTTCTTAAATTGGGACCAGAGCCAAGATGTCTCTTCTGAACAGGCAAGGTAACAAGTCTATTTGTCATGCAGGAGTCTCAGCAGCCCTCATCTTTCAGCAGGAGATACAGGCTCCTAGAACCCAATTACGAGTTGTCTTTGATGGTGACGCTGTACTCTTTTCGGATGAGACTGATCGTGTCTTTCATGAGAAAGGTCTTGAGAAAGCAGTAGAATATGAGAAAGTTATGGAAACTGTACCCATGGGAGAGGTAAGATTGCTACATTCCTAGAAGATACCCCTATCTTCTCTCTTTATTTCTTCTTGAGATAGACCAGGGGTCGGCAACCTTAAACACTCAGAGAGCCATTTGGACCCCTTTTCCCACAGAAAAGAAAACACCGGGACCCACAAAACTCTTCCCATGCCTGACTATTTCCTGAGCGGCCACAAAACTAGCATATCTAGTTGAATTAAAGATTCTGTTTTCTTCTGAAACTTTTATTTTCTTGGATTTATCCATGGTTGGCCTACCGGTGGTCAAAAAGCTCAATAAATTGTGGGCTGGCGGGTGTCGCACATTGGCAGTTGTGACACATATTTTGAGTGACAGGGAGCCGCAGCAGAGGGATGAAAGAGCCACACGCAGCTCCAGAGCCGCGAGTTGCTGACCCCTGAGATAGACAGTGTTTTCAAGGTTCACTATGAGGATCTGACCTTAAGATCTTCTAAGTGCAAAACATGTGTTCTGTCCCTGAGCCTGAACCCAAGTATCTTCCCACTGCTGTTACTGATCATCTTAATGGCTAGCTCAGTCCAGTTTTCCCTTGTCTTCCCATCAGCTTGCCCACCCCCTGGTCTTTCTCGTGTCTTCCTGCCACCTCTCCTGACCTTCATGTCAACCCATTCCTTCCATCTTCAACTGTATGTTTTACAACAAATGTAGAAATGGTATTTTTCATTCAATTTAGCAAAGAATGACAAAGGATGAGATATAACTTTAAAAAAGAATTCACAGCTGGTTAATCCAAAGTGAGCTGTCTGCATAATACCTCTGCTTTACTTTCACAGGTATATTCAGTTCAAAGGCTAACTGATGACCAATTTGCTTTAATGCATCTATTTATGTTGACAAAACAGCCACTCTATGTGTTTGTCACATAATGCATTAATGATTATGAAAATATAATTGAATTGTGATATGAAAATACAATATAAAGTTCTTCCGTATTGCCTAATGGATGGATTTAGATTCACTACTTTACTGAATTGCCTTCATGACCAACCCTTATTGTTAATAGGCTAAAGTAAGATCCCCATGTTGATCATATTACTCATTGTAAATTAAAATTATAATAGAGCTTAATTGTCCTTCTCTGAGTATAATAAGTGGGGTTTCATTTCTACTCGGCAGCAGTCTGTAAAATAATACAATACCATTCTTTGTGCTTTTCTGCCATCTTTTCCAGGGCCCCCTGAAAGCCTTTGCTTTGCATCTTGGGAAGATGCGTAAAAGGTTTGGTCAAGAGGACTCTCCCATCCGCATCTATTTGGTGACTGCCCGCAGTGGCCGTGATATGGGCACCCGGGCCATCAAAACCCTTCGGGAATGGGGACTGCCGACTGATGAAGCCTTCTTCATGGCTGGAGCTCCAAAAGGTCCTATCCTCTCCAAGATCCAGCCCCACATCTTTTTTGATGATAATTTTCACAATATCCAAGGCGCTCAAGATGTTGGCATACCCTCTGCATTGGTGCCTTATGGTTGCCAGAAGGGATCATAGGATCACAGTGTTCTGTCAGTTAACAATACCAATATTTCTAAGTAAAGGGATACAAAACAAACTGTACACTGTACAGTAAATGTATAGTGAGAGCAATGTTTAGAATAAATTACATTTATAGAAAATAGGAAGTGACTTTATCTGATCAGGGTAAAGTTCTTATTGAAAAAAAGGGGGGGGGGAATCAATGCTTAACATGTAGCAAATTGGTTCCTTTCTTTGCCTGTACAATCTTTTTTTCCATTGATGACATTTGGAGATTCTGTGTTTTTAACAACAAAAGGTCATTCCAAACAAAACATTCTGGACTTCTCTATTGTTCGGGAACATAGAGAAAAGCTATTTGCATGGGACAGACTTTGCTTTCCAAGTGGAATTACTGTAACCATAAGAATTCCATTCAAGCATATCTGTGAAAAATTAACTATTCTCGCTAACAGCTTAAATTCTCACGTGGTTGCTCCTGGTGACACCAATTTGCTACAGGTCTTATAAAGAATCGTCTTTTCTCATTTTAGGGTGTTTTAATCCTTTCACGCTGTTTGAATTGGATGTACAGTATCTGCCCATTTTCCTGGATTCTGTAGTCTTTCAGCTCCCTTCTTTCTATCAGTTTCCAGACTGAGCTGCTGGATTATGGCAGCAAACTACTGGTTTAGCAGAAAAACTGGACTATTTAAACTTGGGTTTAGTTTGTCAGAAACCAACACCAACACCCATCTGCAATTTCCTAAAGAACTCTCCCCAACTCCTAGATATCCATGTCCATCACGTTGGTGACATAATTTTATTCTGTGATCCTTGGCCACCATTTCCCTTAACCAGTGGTGGGTTTCTACCGGTTCGCCCCGGTTCAGGTGTACTGGTGATGGCGGGAGGCTTTGCCCACCCCCCGGACATCATCATGGATGCTCTGCGCATGCACATCTCTGAACCGGTAGCAAGGGTAAGTGAAACTCATTACTGCCCTTAACCCAAAGTAACAACCACTTTAGCCTTTAGCAACACCTTGGAAATAATTTCACATGACACCTTTGAAAATTACTATTCAGATGCAGGGAAGAATTTTAAAAAATTGAGAGTGAAATTCTGAAGTGCATTTTTTAAAAACCTCAAACTTCAAGACTAATTTGAACTTACTTTAAAATGATTACTTTCTTTAGGTACACGTAAGTTACTCCTTTAAAGATATTAGAAAATGGAGCATAAATAATTTAAATAGTCCTAAGTGTCAACATCTTGCCTAATCTTGAAGAAAGCTAAGCAGGATGAGACTTATACATAAATCACTTGGCCCCATCTGATAATGACTGCAGATTTCCTGGTTCCATTTCATCTTTGTAGTTTCTCCTACATTTTTACATTTATTTTTATTATTGTCAAGCCTATTAAACTGAATAAAATCACTACCGAAACAGTAAATGAATAGGATGATAACTATTCTGCTCTTCTGTAATTAAAAAGAAAATACTGACTGTGTCCATGATAGAATAAAATAAAATAGAATTAGAATTAGAATTAGAATTAGAATTAGAATTAGAATTAGAATTAGAATAGAATAGAATAGAATAGAATAGAATAGAATAGAATAGAATAGAATAGAATAGAATAGAATAGAATAGAATAGAATAGAATAGAATAGAATAGAATTCTTTATTGGCCAAGTGTGATTGGACACACAAGGAATTTGTCTTTGGTGCATATGCTCTCAGTGTACCTAAAAGAAAAGATACATTTGTCAAGAATCATAAGGTACAACACTTAATGATTGTCATAGGGTACAAATAAGCAATCAGGAACAATCAATATTAATATAAATCGTAAGGATACAAGCAACAAGTTACAGTCATAAGTGGGAGGAGATGGGTGATAGGAACAATGAGAAAAACTAATAGTAATAGTAATGCAGCCTTAGTGAATAGTTTGACAGTGGTGAGGGAATTATTTGTTTAGCAGAGTGATGGCGTTCTGGGAAAAAACTGTTCTTGTGTCTAGTTGTCTTGGTGTGCAGTGCTCTATAGCGTCGTTTTGAGGGTAGGAGTTGAAACAGTTTATGTCCAGGATGTGAGGGGTCAGTAAATATTTTCACTGCCCTCTAAACATCACTAGTTCCAGTTGTGACCATTCCCGTAGCAGGAGACCCTGGCAAGAGTAATGCGCTCACTTGTCATCTCTTCAATAGATACTGCAATGGACTGCGCATGGGACTGTCTTTCAAGACCTTTGAAGAGTGGCGCAGTGATTAGAATGCAGTATTGCAGGCTAACTCTGCCCACAGCCAGGAGTTTGATCCCAGCAGGGCTCAATGTTGACTCAACCTTCCACCCTTCTGTAAAATGAGATACCAGATTGTTGGAGCAATATGATGACATTGTAAACTGCCCAGAGAGTGCTATAAAGCATTATGAGGCAGTATATGTCTAAATTCTACTGCTATTGCTATTACTCAGAAACAAGCATTTGTGAAAAGTGCAGTAGCCTACTTCCTGATAACCATTCCAACCATGGGATTCCGATTTTGTAAATGCTGTATTGGCCTCCAGTGGTCTTTAGAGTAAAATGTAAAAAGCTCTTCTCTTGCACTCTCTCATAATACATCCTATACATCTGCTGTATGTAGACAAGCTGTTTAATTTGAAGGGTTAAATATTGTGAATTTGAGTATAAATGCTTCCAAATTTCTTTATTAGTTCATGCTAAATAGCTGATGTGAAAAATGTATTTTCTGCCACTTATTTTACAAGAACTTACTTAGGTTTTAACATGTGATTGTTGTGTAATTGCAATGTACATATATCTAGTTTAAAATAGCTATCAGTGAATCAACACTTCTACACTAAAATTATTTCATTGATAACATGGAACATTTTAATATTAATATATATACCGGTATATACTGATATTGTTATAAACTCTTCATAAGAGAATACTTTAATATATCTTTAATCTACTAAAACTAGCCTTTGCCAAAAAAAGTGTGTTGGAATGATGCTTATTACAGGCAAAATAATTACTACAAGCAGAAGCATCAGAAGCTATAAGAATGAGGACATTCATTGCATTTGCTGAAAAGTAGCTAGGCATATTCTTTATAAGATATACAAATAATGGCTTATTTTATTCTATTAAAAATATTTTTTACAGAAATTAGAAATAGTTTCTAGTGTAGAGATTTTCAGTCTTTAGAAACTTAAGGTCCACTTACCATATCAAAAATCTAAGCCCTACCATGATAGAAGCCCAGGAATTTAATTTTTTATTTTGTGAATACATTACGTTATTAATGTATTGACAGGAAATCTGCAATTATATTTATCATTTATTGCTGTTTCAAGAATGAGGTTTCAGTTATCAAGTGTTTCACAATAAACAAACAAATGTACTAGATTAGATTAGATTTATTAAATTTATATGCCGCCCAACTCCCAAAGGACTCTGGACGGCTTAACAACAGAATAAACATTAAAAACATCTTAAACATTAAAACAATTTAAAACCCATGCATATCATTTCATGGCCGGATCTTGCCGATTACAACTGCGAGATCAACGGCCCCAGGCCTGCCGGAAAACTTATAGTCCACTTATGGACAACCACTGACCTAGATAATTGATAGACCGATCAGTTTGCTATCCCAAATTGTCCATCAGAAGACATCATACAGCTCTTTAGCACAATGATTATTTGAAATATAATTAAATAACATTCCAAATGTTAGTTTGCTCATCTGTGGGGGTGAGATAAGGGGCAGTGTGTTCAAAAGGATTATATGTCCATTTTAAATGCCGTAATCATGGGCTTCTTCTGGAAGCATTTAACTAGCTGAAAGGACAAACCAAGAGTCAGGATTAAGAAGAAAGCCAAAATGAGATCCAGGAAAATCAGTAGTACAATAATATGCCACCGCTGAAGGACACAACCTTAACTAGTATAGAAAGGCTTTACATTCCATTCTGCCAGGAAAATCCTGTGAATAGTCTGGATTAATAAATATACTCTAGAAACTGGAAATGCCGCATTTAAAAGCTGCCACCTGCAATTTTATGGTTCACCATTCAAAGCAACTATGTAAAGCTCCTGCCACTGCTACCATTGTACAATTTAGTGAGAAGTATGTTCCAGTCACTTGGCAGTTATAATAACTATGATGCAAAAATTATCTCATATTTAATCTGCAGACTGCAACCTATAAAATAACCATGTGTGTCAAAATAAGTGCCTATGTGACACTGGACATAGCCAGCAATTGGACACAGAACGCAGATTTCGAGTAAAAGTACAGCTCTTCCTGGATTGCATAGCATATTAGGAAAAAATGTATGTTAGTTAAGAAGCATAACATCTACTTCAGGGGTGTCAAACTGGCGGGCTGCAGCGATCTACTCCCTTAAGTGAAAATTACTAGATAAGAATGTTAGCTAAAAATCTTTCTTCACATCAGTGAGTCTCACATATACAGAGAATAGTGTTTTAATTATGTTAGCCATTAAAAACAAAGAAGTAATCAAATAGTGGAACAGTAATTTGCTCAAAAAGTCTTTGCTGTATACTATATATCCATTCCACAATTATCATTTCATGTAGAGCTTATGTGTCATAGAAATCAGCATAACCTCGACTATATCTTAAAACATAATTTAGAATCATCACTTTCTTGACTTACAATGAACACTTCTTCTTTATTATAGATATAACATACAACCATGGATTGTAATCATGAAACGATTTCATTTTTTTCTCCCATCCGTGTTCAGCAGCTTTAGTCTGGCTCTTGAAAAACTCTATTGCAGAAGTTAGGTGCACTCCATAGCAGCATGAAATTAACTTCTTTAATTAAGGAAATTGTACTCCCTACGATTTCCTGACAGTGCTAATGGCGGGCACAAACGTCTGTGTAAATGGAAATTAAACAAGGTAGAAATGCTGGGCAGAAGTTAAGATCTTGCAGGCAAAAGGGCTCAGTATTGAAGTTCTTCAGCAGCATGATGGGTAAAGGGAAACACGCACTCACAGAGCTCGGGTGACTTGTCACACTGAGCAAGCAAGATTGCTTAAGTGCAAAGGCAGAAGGAATAAATAGTCATGTGCATCAAACAAAGATTCATCAGCACATAAGCTGATGAATGACCAAGCAAAAAGTGGTGGAACATATTAGGCTAAAGGGAAAAGTTTGGGTTTTCTTTTTTCTTTTTCTATTGGTTCAGCAGAAATTTTGAGCAGCTTGCTTAATTTTATCATGTAAGGAGAGGGATCATAGCTTGAGGGTAAAGAACATGCTTAATCCCATCTGCCAAAACAAAACAAAACCCAGCCAGTTCCTTGCACCGATGATCTTTTCTGTGGTTAAGTTCATGTGACATGGTAAAACAAGATTAATGGAACACTTTGCTGAGTTGCATAATACATTCTATTCAAACTGGTTTTTGGCACAATATAATCAGGTGGTTCATACAAAATGCTAAGACAATGGCATAGGCACAAAGCCAGCCGCATGACTGTGGGCCAGTTGCCATCTTTAAGTCCTAGGAAGAAGATAGTGGCAAACTACTTCCAAAAAATGTTTCCAAGAAAATTGCATGGACTTGTCCATGTAGTTGCCAGGTGACAAGAATGACTCAAAAGCACCAAAATAACAACCACAACAACCAAGAGCTAGTTCATACCACATGCTAAGTCAATGTCAGGATTTCAATATCATGATGATATTGAACAATACAATCAAACCTCATTTTCACCTAGTCCAGTGGATTCCAGACAATGAAAGCTAATTTCAAATGTGCATAATCAATCATATTTTTTCCAAAACCATAGGGCATCATATCAGTTTCTATTTTTACCCTCAAAACACTCTGTGTAATAGAGTGAGCAGAAAATATTGCCCAGTTTAAAGCCACCCAGAGGAGATTATGACTTCATGGAAGTCCCAAAACATGCTGCAGTATATCTTACATTAGCCTTCCCCAACTGAGTGCCCTCCAGATATACACTTCTTAATTGCCAACCAGAATGGCTATTGGTCATGCTTTACATACATATTAGTCATTGACACAAATCAAGTTAGTAAGGATTATTGTACTACAAATTTCATATATGATGGAGCGTAGTTCCACGGTAGAGAATATGCTTTGTCTGCAAAGAGCTTTGTGGGCAAGAGATGATTGATTTTGCTAGATGGGTGTGATGAGAGTAATAATCCAACACATCTCAAAGGCGCCGTGTTGCATTTGTAATGCTGGCTTCCTTGGTAGATCTTCAAAATGTTTTGCAGAATGTTATCCCAGATTCACATCACAGTATTATTTACTAAGATGTTCTCCTCATGAACTGAGAATTCTAAAACATGGTTTATGGCTTTGCGTGTTCGGTGAAGCTAGTCAATTGTAGCTTATTCAACACATCATATTAAAACCTTTATCTTTCCACAATTATTCCTGTTCAAAAACAAGCAGTTTAAAGGCAGCTAGAGCTGACCCAAAAAAACCTCCTGACAACTGGTCAGGGAACAGAGTACAATTTGGCTTATGGAAAAATCATACTTTCTGGCTAAAGATCCTTGGTTACATTTTTAGTCAGCCGCCTAACCAGGCCAGGAAACTAACCAAACATAAGCAGCAGCTAACCGTTTCCAAGCCCAAATAGAAATTCATAGCAGATGTTCTCAGTTCAGTTTGCCTGATGTGATGCAGAGAACAATGGAGATAGACTTGAATGAAATATTTAGAAGCCATTACGGCAACAAAAAGGGCAGCGGCATTCCTTAACTCTGGAAAAGAAGCTTGTATTAGGAAGAGATTCAGGCTGACGCACTAGGGCAGTGATGGCAAACCTTTTTTGGTTCGCGTGCCAAAAGGGGGGGGGAATGCGGGGGATCACGTGTGTGCGTGCCCACACTCATAATTCCATGCACCCCCGCACATGCACGCATGACCCCCCTGCTCCCAGCATGCAATGGCACGCCCATTTTTCGCTCTCCCCAGGCTCCAGAGCCTTTCTAGGAGCCTGGGGAGGGCGAAAACGGCCTTCCCCACCCCCTCTGGAGGCTGGAAACAGCCTGTTTCCTGACTCCCAGTGGGCCCAGAAAGCCCGAAAATCAGCCTGCTGGTGTACACATGCACACCGGACCTGAGCTCGCGTGCCCACCGATATGGCTCCGCGTGCCACTTGTGGCACCCGTGCCATAGGTTCGCCATCACGGCACTAGGGTATAAGAGGGACCAGATAAAAACACAAACTATCAAAAAATGTGTTACTATAGCCTACTTCAATAAAGCTTTGTTCTATATTTCTTATGGAGTCTGCTTTCTGGTCTGGACAACTCTGAAGGGTTGACACATGGCTGGCCTTGTTTTGAGGCACATCATCTAAGCAGCTTGACCTGAAGATAATATAGTAACTCAGGGTTACTTCATGGCATATGATGAAGCTATTCCATATCAAACAGAACTTTTTTCTTTGTTTAACTGGTTAGGGTTATTTTGCGCTTCCTGATTTTTCAATCAGGAAGTTATTTTGCACTTCCTTCCATTTCACCACAGCAGGGGTGTCAAACTCATGTCGTCACAACGACGTCATGTGACATATCTGGACCTTTTTCCCCCTTCACTAAACCGGGCGTGGGCGTGGCTAGCACGTGACGCATCCGGCCCGTGGGCCGGGAGTTTGACAGCCCTGTGCCACAGCCTCACTGTAAAAGCCACTCTTAAATGTTAATTACACAAAAACATTAACGAATGAAGCACAGCCAGCATGCAGTAGTGGGGTGATGGCATTCATGGTTATTTAAAATTGTATTGTAGAGGAATTAGGTGAACCTAGGATCTGGAACTCTTCCAAGTCAATAATGGCCACAATGTTCTAGTAAAAAGCCTGACCAAATGACCAATTTTAAACCAATGGCAACTATGAACCAGATTCTTTTCACAAATTGGTTCATTAATACTTGTGCCACAGTTGTCCTAAAGGCTATGTGAAAACAGAGCCTAAAGAAAATGATTAATGAAAGGAAACCAATTATTTATTTGCAATCCTTTTCTAAAACTGGCAAATTGAGATGATTTTTAATCCCTCAATTCACTTAGCCTGTTAATGAGCATTGACATGTTGCTTGTCTTTTTCAAATCCTGTAATCTTCCAAGCTTTTTCCCAATGAAGTTGCCAAGTTTCTTTTCATATTTCTTCTACGAATCTTTTGAGTGCGGGTCCTGTGCTCTTCCAGAATATCTTCCCCCAAACCACAGGATCTTTCCTCATGAGGTGATTGTAGTAGCATAAGTCAACCTTTGTTGGATTAACATATCAGGAGATAAGTCATATCTGCCGTCTGTGGAATAGAAAGCATAGGAACAACAGTGAGAGAAGGTTATCTCTCTAGTTTCAGCTAGAAAAAAGTAAAGTCCTACACATAGGTAAAAAACTCAAAAGTATATATATAAACTGGGTGAAACCAGGCTTAATAGCAGTGACTGTGAGAGGGATTTTGGAGTCCTAGTGGACAACCAGCTAAACATGAGCTAGCAGTGTGCAGTGGCAGCCAAAAAAGCCAACGCAATCCTAAATTGCATTAACAGAGGGATACAACTAATACCACTCTATAAAGCCTAAGTTAGACCACACCTGGAGTATTGCATCCAGTTTTGGTCACCACACTACAAAAAAGGTATTGAACTCTAGAAAAAGTGCAGAGGAGAGCAACCAGGATGATCAGGGGATTGGAGACTAAAACATATGAAGAGCGGTTGCAGGAACTGGGCATGGACAGTCTAGCGAAGAGAAGGACCAGGGGAGACATGATAGCAGTGTTCCAATATTTGAGGGGCTGCCATAAAGAGGAGGGGATCACGCTATTCTCCAAAGCACCCGAAGGACAGACAAGGAATAATGGATGGAAATTGACCAAGGAGAGATTCAACCTAGAAACGAGGAACTTTCTGACAGTGAGAACAATCAACCAATGGAACAGCTTGCCCTCAGAAGTTGTGGGAACTGAGACTTTCAAGAAAAGATTGGACTGCCATTTGTCAGAAATGGTGTAGGGTCTCCTGTTTGAGCAGGGGGTTGGACTAGATGACCTACAAGGTCCCTTCCAACTCTGTTAATCTGTTAAATCTGTTCTAAGCAAGCCATCTGGCATTTGAATGGCCTCCGATGAGAGACAAAATGCGGGACTGAGATGGACTTGGCCTGATCCAGTAGGACTATTTCTATGTTCTTATGCCAGGAATTGCACTTTTCTTGTGTTGCCATATAGTAATCCTACAATGTTTTTTGTCACTGCTGCCATCATACAGTAGATGATATGCCTTAGATATAAACTAAGGCAGGTGTTTTCAAACATTTTCAGGCTGGAGAAACTCTAAAAAATATATATGGAAGAAACGATTTGGTAAAGGTAAAATATTCAGTGCATGTTTGCAGCAGTTCTTAAGCTCTTTATTTAATTCTCTTGACAACAAATTTGCTCTTTGGACTGGAACTTCAGTAAATGTGAAATAATCAGCCTTATTACACAGGCTGCTCATAGTGTTATAAGATAGTAAAGTTGGCAGGTTCCTACAACTAATTTGGTCAGTAGCTTCCTCCCCCTACCAAAAGCTTCTGCGGTATCAGCAAAAACTAAGTCAGCATCTGGAGCAATGAATAACAATAAGCTTACTAGACCCTTTTGATAAACATGAGAGATTTTCCAAACCTCTTTCCCCTCCTCTTTTTATAAGTTTTAAAGGTAAAGTTTAAAAGACTATGGAGATCTCCAAATGCTTTACTCTCTCTGTCACTGGGCAAATGCGCATGAAAAAGCACACATTTGTGACTGTATATACTGTAAAGAACTGGAGAGAGAGAAACAGATTAAAATTAAATTACTGAATTAGTTGTTTATTGAATACATGTTAGACCATTTCAAGTTATTTGTTTAAAAACTATCTAGCACTTCAATTGCCCAGTAATCGCTTTAAGTGGGACAGCAATGTGAGGATTCCCCTAAATTCACAATTACTGCTGGATAAACAGGTGGGGGAGCTATAGCTTAGAAGAGTTTCTGTATTGGTCACTATATGCCAGTGATGGTGAACCTTTTAGACACTGAGTACTCAAACTGCACCTGTGCTACTTCTGCGTTTTTTTCTTCCACATGTTGTTCTTGAACTGCGCGTGCGTGCATGCCCAAACTGAAAGGTTCACGCACATGAGTGAACGTGTGTATGCGCGAACCTACGCATGTGCGGACATGCACGTGCAGCAGAGACCCAGAGACCCGAAGACCAGCTAGCCGGCGGGAGGTGGGGCATCCTAATACTGGCAACATGGCAAGAAGTAAATCTTTTTCTTTCGTGAGCTTCTGTTTCGTCATTTGCAGGGAAACAGAAGGTCACGAAAGAAACGATCTCCAACCGAGATCTGACCTGGGGCAACAGCGCACATGCCAGCAGAAAGGGCTCTGCGTGCTACCTCTGGCACGCGTGCCATAGGTTCGCCATTACAGCTATATGCTGCCCCTCCTGAGAAGGAAGCCCTGGTGACAGTAACTCACACCTTTGCCATCTCCCAATTAGATTACTTGAAGAAGCTTTATATGGAGGTGCCTTGGACAAATACCGTATTTTTCGGAATATAAGACGCACCTAGGTTTTAGAGGAGGAAAACAAGGAAAAAAGTATTCTGAACCGAATGGTGTAGTAATATATTATTTAATAAAATACCAGTGTAGCAGAATACTTTTTACAACCATGTATACTTTTCACAACCTTGTACACTTTTTACAACCATGTATACTTTTTACAAACTTCAAACTTGACAGCTTTAAGACTTGTGGACTTCAACTCCCAGAATTCCTCCTCCAGTCATGCTAGCTCAGGAATGGGAATTGAAGTCCACAAGTCTTAAACTTGCCAAGTTTGAAGACCCTTGCACCCCTAACCCCTAACCCAGGGGTCTTCAAACTTGACAGCTTTAAGACTAGTGGACTTCAACTCCCAGAATTCCTCCTCCAGTCATGCTAGATGGGGTAATTAGAAGGCAAAAACACCCCCATTTTTGCAAAAAATGGCCCGTTTTTCGGCCATTTTTTGCAAAAACGAGGCATGCAGAGGGTTTGGAAAGCCTGCAGAGCACTCCTAGGGGGTGGGGGAAGGCAAAAACACCCCCATTTTTGCGAAAAACGGTCCATTTTTTGCAAAAATGGGATGTAGGGGCGGGGCTTCGGGAGGCCAAAAATGGCTGTATTCGGTGTATAAGACGCACCGACATTTCCACTCTCTTTTTGGGGGGCAAAATGGTGTGCCTTATACTCCGAAAAATATGGTAAAAGCTGCAGTTGGTCCCAAATGTAGCATGTTAGTGACTGAGAGCTACTATCCAGATCTAACATCTTATATCAGATATAAGATCTGATGTTCTGTTGGTGGCCAGTAGGCTTCTGAGTACAATTGGGTTTTAACCTATAAAGTACCTAGGATACTTGCAGGGTTACTTGCTTCAAATGGATCTTCTCCATCTGCTGCATTTGAATGAAGATGCTATGAGTTCCACCTATATTGGACATTTAGGGTAAAAACAAGAAACCACCTACAATATTCCAGACATCACCTTTATTCCTGAATTTGAGTTATTCATACAGGTATTTAGAGGTTGATGCCTACTCATTGGACACCTATGTGTAATAGTTTTAATTACACTGTTGAAGTTATGATGTTATTGGCCATTTAATTTTTTTTTTAATTTTAACTCCACACTGCCACAAGTCCTTATGAAATATGGCGGCATAAAAATATTGCATGTATGTCTGTATCTGTATGTAGTCTATATATTTTGCAGATTTGTGATAAGGTTAATGAGCAGAATATGAAGCCTACGCAAATGACTGCACAGTTCTATGATAAATAGGAAATGTTGTCCTTCCAGACAAAAAATACGTTAAAAAACAGAGCTTAGTAATCCACCAGATATTTTTTTATGTTCACTGATGTCTGCACTGATGCTGCCCAAAGATTTTGCTTTAATAACTTTTGGCTGAAACTTAAGGCTATTTTGAAAGCTGGGTGGTGGCTGGGAGAATATTGTAAAATGGCAAAGCAAGCCAAAAATGAGAACATGTGGGTTGAGACATATACTGTAGTAACATTTTATCTTCCCCATTAGCAACAGAAAGTATCTTTTGTCCATTTTATCAGCAAAAAAAGAACGAGAAAGAAATGTGCATGACAACTTTAAATAGGGCCAAATCTGAGAGGCCAAAATCCAGAGGACCACATCATTTACAGTAAATGTTTGCAGTCTAAAGTGGTATCCGTGCTGTAAGATGTATGACTGTGCAAAAACAAAGAACAAAAATAAAGAGTAACCACAAATAGCTACAAAAGCTCTTTTATGACTCAGCATTTTGAAGTCTATATTTTTTAGTAATGTCCAATCCAACAAGTTGAGCCCCCAGCTCTGTCATTGTCATTGTCAAAGTGATACAATGTCCTCAAACAGCAGCTTTAGCCTAAATGAGAGTTAACTATTCTTTTTGGTATATAGGGTGTAGGTTTATTTGTTTAACAATCACCATCAAATCTGAATTTATAGAACATTTGGGATCACAGGGAAATACATATAGAGTCACATATGTGCAAATCTATGTTCAAGCAAAATCAGGGGTGGGTTCATCTTACCTTCCTCACCGGTTTGCATCGCGACGGAAGTGCATGTTTTGCGCACCCGTGCTTCACTTCCCGGAAATGACCTTCTGTGCATGCGCAGTACAATAAAAAAAGCTTATGCACAGAAGCAAAAAACAAGATGGCAGTGCCTATGGCACTGCCGAGAGAACCAGTTCGGGGGGGTGGCAGGCCTGGGTTGCTGCCGGTTCCAGCGACCCAGGCCGCCAAGTTATTACCAGTTCTATAGAACTGGGAGGAACCCACCTCTGAGCAAAATGTTTCTAAGGTCTTACATTGCAGCTATCTTCTGTATACAATTTTACAATTCCCACATATATTCCTCCTGAGGAATCTTTAAAGTATCTACATTGGTTTGTATCTTGGGTGGAGACCAGAAAATGGAAGTTACAATATGTGCTGTAGGCAGTTTCTATAGTTCTGGTATCACTTAGCAAACTGGAGGAGTGGGAAAGAGAAAATTACATTGGCCAGATTTCAGGGAGCTAAAAGAAGCCCCTGAAAGTTTTAATACTACAATAAAGATGGCTAACAACAATTAGGATTGGTGTAAGAATTAATTAGATTGAGTGTCAGAAGCTCTGAATCAGAAGTGGCTTACCAATAATGTGTTGGTAAAGGAAGCTCTGTTGCATCACAGTGAGTGTTTCAAATAATAAGTTAGATATGGAAGTACAAGATAACCACAAAGGAAATCAAATGACACAAGAACATCATATCCTAACAATGTAGCACTTTAATCTTTTTATTAATCCTGATTGTTCACCCCTAATTCTATGCTGTCACTGCTGATTTATTTCCTATGCAGCTAGGAGTACTATGTAAGAGCTGAAACACACTGAATATACATCAGATAGCAGCAAAAGGAATTCTGTATTTTTTATTTTTTACTGCAATCTAGAGATGTTTGCAGCCCAAATATGGTAGCCTTAAATATGGTAATTTGTGGTAGGCAACCTTTCTCATTTGCTTATCTGGCAGAACATACTGAATACAGAAGTACCAAATCTATGGGTGCAAAACTCTGAATGACCATTACATTGCAGAATTGATTGATGGATTTGTTTTTGCTGCCATCTGCGAACTAAAAGAAACAAGGGAGTTTACATTTGAATAATAAATAAAATAAGCCTCTTGAGGTTAATCATGACCAGTTTATAAACATTTTCCAGGTGCAGCTCGGAGAAAAAACAAAGGGGAAAAAATGAGGGAAGGAACCTCAACATTTAAACCTCTACACAAAGAACATGATTTTTAGTTTTTGCAGAAGCTGGTTTTTTTTTTTTTTTTTTGCCTTACTATGATTGTATCTGGAATAAAGTATTTTGTCTAATCATATCAGGTTCAGTCGTACAAGCTTGAGATTATTTTGTCCTTGTTTTGAGTTCTGATTTCAAACTTATGTCCATTGATTATTTTTTTTGTCCTACATAGAATTCAAACAAGGATTCCTGGCAGAAGTTCACATATCAAACTAGAAGAAGAGCGTGTAAAGGCATTTTTAATATTATGTATTAAATTGTTGAGGCCTGAAATGGTGCTATTATTTACTCTGCCCCCACATTTATACCAATAGCATCATTACAGACCCCAACAACCTCAGAGACCAATACAGCTCTCCTTTTACAAAGCCCAAATATAATAGCTTCTGGTCACCTAATCTAGAAATAGAATTATAATATCTTTGTATTTAATTTGTAAGCTTTTCTTCCTTAGTTTTGAGGAAGATAGGCTTTTAACCAACCGGTGCTGTGACTGAATTTATAGCATATGTATTAGATCCTTTCTGCAGATAAATTTTCTAATGTAACCAGTTTCTCCAACTTGATGTCCTACAAGTGAAAAATTATGGAAGGTGCCATGGAACTTACTGACAAGCCAGTAGGTTAGGGAAGTATTGACCTAGAAAAGACTTCGATGGGCTATGGACCTGCAGCAATTATAGGCAACTTTTCAATAGTTAGCAGCTGCAGCTCGGCTCCTGAGCATCTGGCAGGTTGTAGGTTCTATCCAGGAATAACACAGAAGAAATACCGCCATTTTTCAACACACATTTGGGTGGAGTTCAAGACTCCCATGAAATGATATCGAAAATTTTATTCCATAAAATTTGATATGCTCACAGCCTTTCTCTACCCTTTCCCTATAGCCTTGGTTCCTGGCTTGCTGCTAGATAGGGGTGTTCTGATCTAGTCCAACCCCCTGCTCAAGCAGGAGACCCAGTGGTGGGTTCCTACCGGTGTGGTCCACTCTACCGCACTGGTAGCGGCCGGCCGATGACGCAATTTGCGCGCGACAACGGTCCGTTGTCTTCACCGGTCGCCATCTTTTTTTCAGAATTTTTGGGCTTTTTTTGCTTCCTGCGCATGCACAGAAGCAAAATCTCGCGAGGGGGCGTGTGCCCCTAGCGTGCGCACACACGCACAAAATGTGGAGATGCGCGCACAGCGCACCGGTAGCAAGGTAAGAAAGCAACCCACCACTGAGGAGACCCTATACCATTTCTGACAGGTGGCAGTCCAATCTCTTCTTGAAAGCTTCCAATGATGAAGCTCCTACAACTTCTGAAGGCAAGCTGTTTGATTGGTTGATTGTTGTCACTGTTAAAAAATTTCTCCTTATTTCTAGATTAAATCTCTCCTTGATCAGTTTCCATCCATTATTCTGTGTCTGGTCTTCAGGTGCTTTGGAAAAATAGATTGCCCCCCCCCTCCTCTCTGTGACAGTCCCTCAAATATTGGAACATTGCTCTCATGTCTCCCCTGGTCCTTCTCTTCATTAGACCAGCCATGCCCAGTTCCTGTAACCGTTCTTCATATGCTTTAGCCTCCAGTCCCCTAATCATCTTTGTTGCTCTTCTCTGCACTTTTTCTAGAGTCTCAACATATTTTTTATAGTGTGGTGACCAAAACTGGATGCCGTATTCTAGGTGTGGTCTTACTGAGGCTTTATAGTGGTATTGGTACCTCACGTTGACCTGAAATCACACAGCTACCATTTTGTTGCTGAATTTTAACAGTACAATCTCATGATTTGGGAAGTCCAAACCGTGGAGCTGTTGGGGATCAGATCTGACCCAGAGACTGTGGGTTGCTTATTCCTGACCTGGGAAAAAAAATTCAGGGGGACTGCAAGAGGCAGGGGCCCTCAAAGACAAAAGTCAATAGAATCGGTAACATGTACATTTTCAGAATAACCCTCACATTTCTTGATGTTGTATGTTTGAGGCTCATCACCCTATCCTGCTTCTAATCATTCAAGATGACAAGTGTTTACAGCATCTTAAAAAGCAATGAGAAGTTTTTCATCAAAAGCTGCGACCAGCCAAATACTGAAGGAAGCAGAAGGGTTATTAAAACAATCACTACAATTTCCCCTGTGGTTTTAATTACAGCTAGTCCTCAATTTACAACTACCATTGGGCCCAAAAATTATGCTGCTATGCAAAGGCAGTTGTTAAGTGAGTTGCATCTCATTTTACGACCTTCTTTGCCACAGTGATTAAGTGAATCACTGCAGCTGTTAAGGGAGTTACACAGTCGTTAAGTGAAGCCATTGACTTTGCTTATCAGAGCCAGCTGGGAAAGTTACAAATGGGAATCACAGGATCCCAGGATAGTGCAATTATCATAAATACCCATATTTTTCGGAGTATAAGACGCACCGGAGTATAAGACACACCTAGATTTTAGAGGAGGAAAACAAGGAAAAAAAGTATTCTGAATCAAATAGTGTAGTAATATATTATTTAATAAAATACCAGTATAGCAGAATACTTTTTATAACCATGTATACTTTGTACAACCATGTACACTTTTTACAAACTTCTAACTTGACAGCTTTAAGACTAGTGGACTTCAACTCCCAGAATTCCTTCTCCAGTCATGCTAGATGGAGTAATTAGAAGGCAAAAACACCCCTATTTTTGTGAAAAACGGGCCATTTTTCGCAAAAATGGGATGCGGGGGCGGGGCTTCAGGAGGCCCAAAAATGGCTGTATTCGGTGTGTAAGACGCACCGACATTTCCACCCTCTTTTGGGGGGGCAAAAAGGTGCATCTTATACTCTGAAAAATACGGTACATGTTAGTTGCCAAGTGCCCAATGTAAATTGCCAAGTGATCATGTAACCATGGAGATGTTACAACTGTTGTGTAAAAAATGGTCATAAATCACTTTTTTCAGTGCTGTTATAAATCCAAATGGTCACGAAACAAACGGTCATAAGTCAAGAACTACCTCTACTCGGCAAAGGAAATCAAACAGCTACCATTTTTCTTATTCTTTCATAGTACTTTGCAACAGTCTGTTATGAATTACCTCCTGGGTCTTCTCACCTGATCATTGTAACCGAAAGAGATTTTCATGTGCCTATGAAAGCTCTTAATCCCCATTTGCCAGAGCTGCATACCCGACCTACGCCATTTGACATATGAACTAGGCACAATGCCTTCTGCTTTTCCACTCCTGTTTATTTCATTCCAGCCTTCAATTAAGGCAACCAGCTTGTCAGGGTAGGGAATGTCTTTGTTACCAGATGAATCTGCAGGTGCTAAAGTAATTGAACGTCTTACCACTTATAATTAGGTCAAACCTGACTAACACCCTCATGACACTTGTTTGCTGACGCTTTTAAAACAAGATAGATGGAGGATCTTATTTCCAGACATGCATTTTGATTCTCCCCCCTCCCTTCTATATCATCTCTTGGAGATGGCAGTGCCTGTTACAAAATTGTTCTGTTTCTGCGCTAGTTCCAAGTCAACCCGGTAAAGTTTTATTAACAGCTGAGCATATTTGATGGGTCGATACTGTATATAAATCAGGAATTCTTTTATTATGGGCATTGTAATTAATATTACAATATTAATTGTATGAAGTATTAATGAAATGTATTAAACATATTAGGAGAGCCAATTTGGTCTAATGGTTAGGGCACCAGGCTAGAAAATGGGAGACTGAGTTCTAATTCTGCCTTAACCCTGAAAGCCAGCTGGATGACCTTGGATGACTCTGTCTTAAGCCAGCTCACCTCACAGGGTTGTTGTGGGGAAAATAGGAGGAAAAAGCTATATTGGATATGTTCACTGCATTGAGTTACTTGTTAAAAAAAACCCAACGGGATACAAATAAATAAAAATTTTAAAAAATTAGAATACAGTTTTATTATTATAGAATAATATTTAATGTACTTTTTCCATCATTATAGAGCTTATGGGTTTTAATTTTTAAAAAAATCAAAAGAAATAAATAACTTATGACCATAAGCTGCTGTGGCCTAGAGGTGGAGCTCTTGCCTCACAATCAGGAGGTTGTGAGTTCGATCCTATGTAGAGGCAGATGTAGCTTCTCCTGCTTGGGGCAGGGGTTTGGACTAGATGACCTGCAAGGTCCCTTCCAACTCTGTTAATCTGTTAGATATACAACTGAAATGGAATTAGAACTCTTTATATTTTAATCCAATATTGTTCTCATTTGTCGCGAACATCTCAGGCCTGAGAAAGGTGCAAGATGGAGAACAAGAAGATGGTCTTTAGGAGTTCCCTTACCATGGATCCAGGCACTAGCAAAGGATTGGAGTAAAGTTTACCCCGTTCATCTTTATGTCATGTGCCCCAACATCTCAATCTCTCAATTCTCAAGGGGATAATGGCCGCCTTGTGGAGAAGCAGTAAGATGAAGTACACTGGCAGACAAGATTATAAAGCGGGCTCCTTGGGAGTAATACTCTCTTTGAGAGTTGCTAATGGGAAAGGACTGAGTACCAGCCATAAGTCTTAGATAGGCTCCTTTGCCTGGAACAATTTAAGAGCTTACATGGCTGGTTAGTCCAGTTGTTAGAAAACAGCTTTGACAATCTCCACAATCAACGTGACTATGTAACCATCATAGGTATTGATTGGGTGGTTCCTATACATATATGCTCCTTGTGCCATGTGTTCGAGTAAATAAAACTATACATTTATAAAAGTAAATGGGAACTGTAGTCTTTTGTTACAACAGGGAATTAGATACTCCACTTAGTAGATGTCCTGCTCTGATTCTTGTAGAACTCAAATCTTGTTGAGACACTACTAGGCCTTGGTGTGTGTGTGTGTGTGTGTGTGTGTGTGTGTGTGTGTGTGTGTGTGTGTGTGTGTAGATTTTAGCTCAGAAAGTAAAAATTGTGAATCTTAATTTGATTCTGTGTGTCCTGAGCCCTTGGATAGAAAGAGGACAACAAAAAGCACTAGTATTATAAAAAAACCCACCCCTCTTTATAATTCTTAGTCTCACTGCTTTGTGTCTTGTACTTAAAAATCGGGACTTCACAGCATTTGCCTATTCCATTTTCAACTGTTATTACTTTTGATTTGTAATGGGTTGAATCTAATTATTATTTTGCCTAGCAATCTTGTATGAACTGACTTGTGGACTTCTGACTCAGTTGTCACAATTAATTTATTTCTAAAATTTTGCACTGGAGATTATTATTGTACCGATTCCATCAGGAAAAAAATATGAATATGTATGTTCTTCAAGTAAACTGCAATGCATCTGATAAGAGCAAAACATGTTTCTAATTTCTTTTTTGTTGGTAGCAAATAGATCTTGGATTCACTGAAAATAAGTCAGAGCAGCAAGGAAAGTTGGAGACTAGATGAAACTGTTGGGTCCAACAATGATTTCAAAAAGAGGGGCCATACCACTGCCTCCTTCAGGGAAGATGCATCCTTTACTCAAGGATGCATTCACCATATATCATCTTCTAGGCAGCCTTAATTGACCTGGTGAGACACCAATCTCACCAGGACAATAGGACAAATGGCCAGATTAGCAGTCTGAAATATGTTGTCCACTCTTTTAGGAGCTTCCAAATAACAGGACAAGACAATGCCTCAGTTAACTCACATGGATTCATCCAGTAGGGTTCTAACTCTGAGCAGATCTAAACAACTTTGTCTAATGCAGTGGTTCCCAACCTTTCTAATGCCGCGACCCCTTAATATAGTTCCTCATGTTGTGGTGACCCCCAACCATAAAATAATTTTCATTGCTACTTCATGACTGTAATTTTGCTACTGTTATGAATCGTAATGTAAATATCTAATATACAGGATGTATTTTCATTGTTATAAATAATCACAAAAACAATATGTAATTATGCCAGATCAGAAATTCTCGGGCCAGTCTTTGCAAGAGCACAAGGAATATCATCTTCCACAACAAGTCTACTTCTGTATTTAGACTTGATAACCAACAAGTATATGGCAATATTTCTCAATCTCAGCAACTTTTAAGGTGCCTGGACTTCAACTCCCAGAATTCAAAGCAAAGCTGGCTAGGGAATTTTGGGAGTTGAAGTCCAGGTATATTCAAGTTGTTGAGGTTGAGAAATTGTGGCCTGCAGTGTCGAAAAACTAGAAATCAGATAAGCTTCCAGCAAAGTAATCCCTGTTTAGTAGCTTTCTCCCAGGACTCCAAAGTTTCAGGAGGCAAACAGGGGGGCAAAAAAACCCCATGATTGGTCCAAAAATATTGCCAGGGTCCCCAAAGCCAATTTCTTCTTTTAAGCTCTTTCTTTCTTAAAAAGGCTAGCCTGATCATATGGAGCAGGGGGGCGGCAATGGACCATGCTCCGGCGCCACCTCCTTCTCCAGTTCCCTCCGGCTTAGCTCCTCCTGCCCCAGCGGTGGCGCCCTCAGCACCGAGGCTCTATGATCAGGCTAGCCCTGCGCTAATATCTCTCAGTCTCTCTCTTGCCTCCCTCCCTGTTTGCCTCTATGTTCACTGGGTCTCCATGCCAGCCAAGGGCGAGAGGGCAGACAGACGAGCCCGACCCAGCTGTCCTCCTTCCCACCGTAGTGCGCTGTTAAACTTAAGTGGTCGTTGGCTGGCCATTCCCTCCCGTGACTCCCTTTCCCTTCGACACCAGCAGGAAGAAACCGCCTCTGCAAGGAGACAGGGGCAGCCACAGATGTCTTAAGCACCGGCTTACACTCTCCAGCATGCAATCTTGCGATGCCCAGCCCTTTAGCTGATGCCCTCAAAGCTCGGCCGCCAGGCATCACAAACACCTCTCGCTGAATGGCACCTCTCCCGACCAATTGGAGGGCTCAGGCGAGTTGAGCCGATATAGCCAGGCTTGTGGCAGTGGGGGGGGGAGCTGAGGATGCCGGGCGACCCCTGGGAAATGGTCGTTCGACCCCCAAAGGGGTCCCGACCCCCAGGTTGGGAACCGCTGGTCTAATGGGTGATAAGAACATTCCTCACAAAAACTTAGTATATATACCTGTGTCTTCTTCCTCCCCAGCAAAGAGGGAGTCACATTAAACAAGGCCGTTGTTTTGCACCTGCAGAGCAATAAGAAAAAGGAATACAAGCAGTCGTCAAAAACAAACAGCTTCAGAGACTCAATTACCAAAAGTTCACTGACAATATTACCTAGTTTGGTAATGAAACATTTGCAAGAAATCAACCCAGTTCAAAGAGCACCAAGAATCCCAGAGGTTAACCCTGAGTTACAACTATTCTCTTCTATAAGTATTGTTAAATAAATAAATTCAAGTATCAAAAGCAGGCTTTATAACACACCTTTTGGCTAAATCTAAACATTTATTTTCAAACACTAATGTTGACTTCATATGGATTTTTAATTTCTTAGGCTCATTCATCCTCTTTTACAGAAACAGTAAATGTTTACTATTGAAGCTTTCAGTAGGGTCACAGAATTTGATAGTAACTCGGAACAAAATAATATTTCAGGATCTTTTTCCCCTTTTATTTAAACAGTCAGATACACAAGCAAGCAAGCAAGCAGTTTTAGTTCCACACTTACTTTGTTTCCCAAGTTACATTCCGTAGCAGAGTTAGCAAGTTATTTAAGATAGAATGACAACCCATCTTCTTCTTCCCATTTTTAGATGAGCATAGCCACTTGAATTTCCAAATTGCAGAGTAGGTGAAATTTTCCCTCTACCTAATTTCATATAAGTACCATACTTTCTACTTGAATATACTGGTATATGCAATGTGAGCATGTCTTTCTCTGTTTCTACAGTATATTCTACCTACTTCCTAATTCAGAGTTTAGGAAGAGTTTATAGATGCTGATGGCAATTTTTCCTCTGTGACTGAGACTGTCAGCTGGCTTTTCTTTGGTTGGTAAACCTTTGATCTTCAATTCTCTTTAATCCCTGGAGATTATTTATGCAACAGAGACCTTGATGCATCTTCTGCTGTGGGGTCTTCAGGACTCTTATCTGGATTTGCCCTGAAACTAACAAGTCTTCAGCAATGTAAACCTGGTCCAACCCAAATTGAGTTTACCAGTCCATATTTTTCTTGATTAAACAATAAAGTTTCAAAGCTAGAGCTCTCTAAATATATTGTATTTATGTACTTTATTTTATTTATTTATTCAGTTTCTATTGCCCACCCCCACCCCAACTCAATCAAGTGACTCTGGATGGCTTACAATTCTAAAACAATGTAAAAGACATCAAAACAATAAAAACTTCCACAAAATAAATAAATAGCAGCAGTGAGGATTAATCAACTGATAGTAAAGCCAAGTAACAGAGCCCTTCACATATTCCAAGTCCCTGACTTGGGTACATAGTCACGTTTTTTAAAGCTTTGCAAAAAGCCAGTTTATTTGCTAGCCATATACACACTTTTATTCCAATTTTTTGCTCCTTTCTTATCTCTCTCTTGTGTTTTATGATTCCTCCATCAGTGCCAGCCCAATAATCCTTCTTCGTTCTAAGGGAACATTTCCTTATGGGAAATTAAACTATCCCAAATCCCAAATTTTCTTATCAGCCAGGTAGCACAAAGCATTCCTTGGAATTTATGCATTTCTTCTGCAAATGCCTAGGACATCATTCATTCACTGTGAGAAAGAGAAGGTACTCAAAAGATATCAATCTGCTCAAAGCTATTCAGTCTACGCTTGAATAAAACTGTGAACCCTGACTTTCCACAGTCAATCCCAAAGATTTATCCCTTGGGCTGTATTACAATTTTAAGTCAAGAACATATGGAATTGTGTAAGTTATTTGGTTTTCAATGTGCTGTTCCTTAGTTTAACTTCTAGTGAAAGTAGTGTAACCTTTTCACAATGTTGGTCTTCAACCTCTACTGGTTGTTATGTTATCATAACACTCCACTGCAGTTGGCTAGTCAAATCCTGCAATCTCTCTTTCTTTATAGATTTTTGTTTGCCAAATCACTGAAAAAAAACCAGCTTATACTAATACATTAAAGCAAGGTTGATAATCATGTAGACTCCAAATCATGTTAGCTATATATAGCATGAGTTTTATACATTGCCATTTTTTTTCCAGTGGAGGTTAAATTGTTGAACACCACCTGTATACAGTTCAGATTTAATTCTTTCTTAAATTTACCATGAAAATATGTCATACTTACAACTTCATGCTTACAATTATACTGTACAGAGTCCTATCATAATTCCCGCATATGCTACAATTTATTCTTTAAACTCTTAATGCACTGTTGACACTTTGCCCTGATTAATGAGAGCTTTCTTACATAAATCTATGAACAGAGGACAAAATTTAAGTACCGGATCTTTGCTAACAGAAAAAAAAACCTGTACAGCTTGTTTGCTTGCTCTTTAACTATGGGCTAAATATGTTTATTTTTTCACTCCTCTTCAGTACTTTATTATGAGGCGGATATGAGAAATTATTGCCCATCTTTCTCCCTAACCTCAAAATACAGCTGCATCAGCAGATGGAATTTTGCTATACAATAATAATGTCTTATTTACCTATTTAATGTCTGCTTAATTCAGTTATTTGTAGCACAACAATGGGATCCTGACCGAGGTCATTGATTCATTGATTTGCTCCTGATAGGTAAGTGTTGTGAGATCCGAAGACATTACTCAAGCCTGGTGTCAGGCTGGAGCCATCTTTGATTTTGGTTTTGGCCTGCCACACTTTATGCTTTAAAATGTATTCTTGCTGTGGGAACTTGGGAGGGGCTGTTGCATGAGGGATGTAGAGATGTAGCCATAACAAATTCCTTCTAGATTCTCAAGGTCGTCCTTTGTTCAGCACCTGCCCAGAAGCTGATGGGAGTAACGGACATGTTGGCAAAAGACAACTGGTCAACGTGATGAACTTGTGGGTGTGGGGGCAAGGGAATGAACTTTAAACTGGGTGAAGAAACCCTCATAGTGTTAGATTCGGGTTTCTCACAGATGTGCCAACATGGCTCTGTTAATAAATTGGAACTTTGAGGAATACTTTGCCTAGGAATCTGATTTAGTTTTGGATGCTATTTGGAACCCTGACACCTGGTTACTACTAGGGCCTCACTGACCCCAAATCTTGTGTGCTCTGATCTTCATCCAGTCCTTGGATGCTCTCACTACTTTGCAATGCATTATGTGATATTTACAAATGACACAGCCATCTGACTTAGACATGTATAAAGTACTCAGGTTTTGTTTTACTTGAAATGAGGAAGTTCCATTTTCCAACATGGCAGAGCTCATCTGCAATATATGACAGTCTTAAAGGGGGGGGGAATATCAGTTCAGTAAATCCTATCTGATACACTTGATGAAGAGTTCTGAATTTGTAGTCTACTGTCTATGTCCCACTACCTGACCTATTAAAAAATAGGTGGATTAACCTGTAATTAGGAAATCAGCAAGACTTTCTGATACTCTATAAGCTAAATCATAGCAAAATCAAAACTTATTTGGTATTAGGTTGTTAGGCATGGGGTTTTTTTTCATAAAAAGACAGCAAGCTCACTTCTCAATTTGGAAAGACTGAACTAGAACAGATTGAGACATGTTCTTGCTTCAAAGTTGCTAAATTGCATAATACTTTGCTAGATCAACTCAGGATTTGATAAAAACGAACCACATACAATGGTTCCATTTGCGGTCTCTTTAACTACAGTTCCCACTTTTCAAGTCTGAAGCGGAAATTCAAAATTTTAAAGCCTGGTCTATATTTTGGCTGATGGGGAGCATGTGGAGATGGAGAGAGCTCTACAATACAGATGAAGGGAGACTTTGATAGCATCACTCAATTCACTACGTCAGCCAGCATAAAGTGGAAGGGACTAAATTGTACAATTTGAGGAAGACTCCAAGTGCAACATAGAACAATCTGGTTGCACGATGCAGTGGGAGCCCCTCTCCCACTGCACCATAAAACCTCTCTCAGCATTTCTCACCTGTCCCTTAACACCTTACCAGTGTATGCTGTGGAGGGAGCAATGGAAGTGTTGCCTATTGCAACAGAAGAGAGGCTTCCCGCCTATAGCACAGAAGAATTCAAAACCCGTGTTTTAGAATAGCTTGCCAAATTGCTGACAGGGTGATGGGACTGTAGATGTGAGTGTCCCTTCTACTGTATTTTGCAGTTCCTCCACCCTTCCGTCCTCAGCTGTTAGTGTCATCTTTCTTTCAAAGCCAGGTCGCCAACTTACATCAGCTCAGAAGCCTGGCAGAAATAGAAGTCTGAAGGAAGCAGACCAGTGGTGGGTTCCTACCAGTGCGGTCCACTCCGCCGTTCCGGTAGGGGCCCGCCGATTGTGCAACGGCTCAGGTGCTTTCTTTGCCGGTCCGTGCGCACCACCATCTTTTGGGGGGAAATTCTCACGGTTTTTGGCTCTCTCCGCATGCACAGAAGTAAAATTGTCCTTCTGCGCATGCGCAGAGAGCCGAAATCGCACGCGCACAATGTCGCGATGCGCACCGGTAGCAGAAGATAAGAGGAACCCGCCCCTGAAGCAGACTCTTCTGCTGTCCAAATTAAAATGTCTTGGAGAACCATGCCAGGGACAGGAATGGAGGAGGTTTGACTATACCAGCCTTAAGGAGTCCTAAAATAGGACATGGGTCAATCCCATCCTTGGGGATCAGCTGAGCAAACTGCTGAAAGAATGATGATTGGATTTATCAGATTACATGCATGATAAGATATGCACAGGAATAAGACGGAAACACTACTTTAATACTGATATAGCTAAGGTCCATTTAAAGCTGTCACAGGTTCAGACTGGGTAGCAGATGAAGGCAATGTCATGGGGACATGCAAGAAAAAAAGAGGTTGTCAGGACATGGTCGATAAAAAGAAAAGCATATAAATTTGTTAGATGACAGTAGTTTGATTGCATTTTGTACTTAGATGACAGTAGTTTAATTGCATTTCAGCTAGGCAAAGTAAGTACCAGCCTTCTATTCCTGAAGAAAATCAAGCATCCATTCTGAGATTCCAGATTCACAAACTGTAAAGGCAGCTGTTGATAGTAACTTCCTACGACACTCTCCAGTTAATGATCCTCCAGATGTAGGATAACAACTCCCATACTCCTGACTCCTAACTATTCTGTCTGATTCAGGCAAGTTGGAATTCTCTAAGAAATTCCATATATTACCCATCCTTACGGTATTGCTAGATCCTGATTATAGAATGAGTTTCTCTTTCCATAATGGCTGTTGCTTAATCTGTGACATATGCACCAAAATGCAACAGAAAGTCTTAACACCAGGTGCATCTGTCTCAAATGGTGTAGGAACTCCTGCTTGAGCAGGGGGTTGGACTAGATGACCTACAAGGTCCCTTCCAACTCTAATAATAAATCTAAATCTAAATACTGAAACAAATACTAATCCTCTTGTTTGAAAGCTACTCTGGTCAACAATTCAACTTTTTCCAGTCCTTAATCATTCTGTCTAACATACCATTAGTTTCTTATCAACATAGCCTTCCCTTTTCCCTCTGCATAATAGATCTTTCAGACTTCAGTGCTCTGAAGAAAAAACACATCATGATTCTGCAAATACATTAACAGTCTTAATTTGCGCTGTTAGGCAATTGTTCTGCATCTGTTCTAAATAAGACTATGAATGGAGCCATGAAGACATATGAGAATGAGTGTATGTGTCTTAGCCTGGACCAGAGCACTGTATCAGTCTCTCCTCAAAGGATGCTGATCTTTGAACAGGACAATAGTGTTCAGAGTTAAAGTCACTTCAACTGTTCCAATTAAATCCTTTTCAACCACATTTAAATAATTTTGGGAGTAGCAGCAAATACCGTACATAATCTCAATTTCCTTGCAACCAACAGGAAAAAGGGAGATCATGCCAAATATGTGTTTTCTTAATTTTTTACTTCTATTCCTATTCTATTTCTTATGATCCATTGTACACTGTGGTGTTTTTTTCATCAATTGAAGATCAAGAACAAGCACAGCAGAGATTTTAATAAATAACTCTTTTCAAAGTCAGACTTGAGTCTATGAAGAAGTTGGTCTCCTTCAAAGACTGTTCTCCAATCCAGAACAAGTTCAAAATGGTAAAGAATTAAAGGTAAAGGTTCCCCTCGCACATATGTGCTAGTCCTTCCTGACTCTAGGGGGCGGTGCTCATCTCTATTTCAAAGCCGAAGAGCCAGTGCTGTCCGAAGACGTCTCCGTGGTCATGTGGCCAGCATGACTAAATGCCAAAGGCGCACGGCACACTGTTACCTTCCCACCAAAGGTGGTCTCTATTTTTCTACTTGCATTTTTACATGCTTTCGAACTGCTAGGTTGGCAGAAGCTGGGACAAGTAACGGGAGCTCACTCCATTACGCGGCACTAGGGATTTGAACCACCGAACTGCCGACCTTTCTGATCAACAAGCTCAGTGTTTTAGGCACTGAGCCACCGCGTCTCCACTAAAGAATTACAATGTCCAAATTTATAACTCGTTCAATTCATGATGCTTGGATATAATACCAATATAGTAGTAACAATAGTAAAACCACTGTTTTATTGCAATGTTTCTTCTCATTGCTGTTATTTTTACCCATTGAAAGATATTTGTTAAATTTATTTGCCACCTAACTTGCCATGGAGCTGCTATAGACAGCTTACAATAATAAAATATTGAGGATTTTAAAAAAAAACTGTAGGACATGTAACAATCCTCTATATGGATTGTTCTCTTGTAGTAGTAAAAGTGTATGTGCATCCCAATGGTGATCCCTTCAGCCAGTGGTGGGCTGTTGCCAGTTCAGACCGGTTCGGGCAAACTGATAGTTCCGACCAGAGGCTGGGCCCGCCCACCCGCCCTGGCGCTATCACATCCTATATCAGTGATGGCGAACCTTTTTTTCCTCGGGTGCCGAAAGTGCATGTGCGCGTGCTATCGCACATGCACGAGTGCCCACACCCGTAATTCAATGCCTGGGGAGGGCGAAAATGGCCTCCCCCTGCCCCCCGGAGGCTTATGGAGGCTGGAAATGGCCCATTTCTCAACTTATGGTGGGCCCGGTAGGCCCATTTTTCATCCTCCCCAGGCTCCAGAGGCTTCTCTGGAGCCTGGGGAGGCCAAAAACGCCCTCCCCCGTCCCCCGGAGGCTCTCCGGAAGCTGAAAACACCCTCCCAGAGCGTCTGTGCGAGCCAAAAATCAGCTGGCCGGCGCGCACATGAATGCTGGAGCTGAGCTAGGCAACGGCTCGCGTGCCAGCAGATATGGCTCCGCGTGCCACCTGTGGCACGCGTGCCATAGGTTCGCCATCACTGTCCTATATAATCACCGTTTTTTCGATACTCGCTTCTCTCGTGCGCATGCTCACATTTTCAGTTCCAGGTGAACCAGTTGTTACAGTATGTGACGCCCACCTCTGCCATCAGCCCCATCCCCCACTCCTACCATAGATCAGAAGATATCCAAAGAGTTACTGGGAAATGTCAGAGAGTAAATATGAACAACAATAACAATTATGAAATGGCTGAATTAAAATTAAAAGGATGTCCACCTGCTAATGTGGCCATAGGAAAGTTCGGTGTAACAAAGATATTAATACTATTGGTACACTGAATTCTAGAACCATGAACCAAGGCAAATTTGATGTCAGAGTAGAAATGTCAAAATTTCTATTGTTATTCTATGAATCAGTCAACTGGACTGGACTGGGTCAATTCACATTAGAACAGCATCAGATCTTCTAATGCCAAAAAGAAAAACATTGAGAAATTCAGTAGCCATTATTATTAACAAAAGGAGATCAAAATTAATGCTGATGAAGTGATGAATTGTCAAGGCTACAATTTTCCCTGTTGTAATACAGTATATGACTGCATGCAGGATCATCAGAAAAAGTGAACCAAAAAATTGTTTATTTATCGAATTGCTGTCTTTGAACTGTAACATCAAAAGTCTTAGGAATACCTGAGACTATAAGAAGAAGAGATCACTCACGAAAACAAATTATCATTATCTTTTCATCCTAGGTTATTAGGATTATACAAACCACTTCTTTTAACAGTAAGGTAATAAGACATATTTCAACATCTAGAGAGATTTTCTGACAAATATTCTACAGTGGAGTTCCAGAGACATAATATCCTCTTACTTTTTTCAAGCTGTGACCTAAGAAGACAAGAAAAACAAACAATTCAATTTATTCCTCAGCTAGCTCTCATCTCTCTTTCATCTCTTAAGCAATATAAAATAACTCAGAAAGAATATAAAGAAATAAGAGCTACTTCAGACACATTCTGACCTAGCTTTCTGTTTGTCCTGTCTCCTTGATACCCGTCCCCGATTTGGGTTCTGGGCCCTCCTGCCAGGAGAGAGGAGAGGAGAGGAGAGGGGAGAGGGAACAAGTTTCTTCCAAAGACCAACTTCTTTCTGGCAGCCCCTTAAAAGCCTGTTGTCTATCACACTCTGGGGCAAAGAGTGTGAGCCATTTCCTCCTTTCAGTGGTCTATGAAAGTACATCTATAGTATGTAGATAATAAAGTTGAAAAAATGTGAACAACATTTTTACAGAACTATAGATACGTTGAGGCTGGGTGTGACAAGGAATGGCTGGGAGGGGAGGGGCCAGGCGAGGCACTCCTTGACATGGGTGACATTGAGTTGGCCAAACCCACCCAGTCACATGACCAGGAAGCCATGGCCACCCAGTCACATGACCAGGAAGCCATGGCCACCCAGTCACATGACCAGGAAGTCACGCCTGCCCAGTCACATGGCAATCAAGCCACACTCACAAAATAAGCCACGCCCACAGAACCAGTAGTAAAAAAATTAGAACCCATCACTGCCATGGAGATGAAAAAGTAATTTGCAACCAGTGCCTGCAGTGCATTTATAATATTCAACTCTCTCTGTCAGGTGTGCAGCAGTCAATATGCCTTGTCTTGTGTCTGATCCATTTTTTTTTCCTTTTCTCTTCCTCAGATAGACAAAAACCATTTTTCCTGAGCTGCTTTTCTGTTCCGTCAGGGTGTCTCAAAAAGTGCTAAACTCAGCTCTGTGACCTTAATTAGCTGATCAGACACCTCTCTCCAGTTGGCACCTGAAATTGACAAGACTCTAATCAGTTTCTTAGTAAAGACTTTTGTTTGCCTGTTAAGTCACTGTGGCTCACAAGTGCAGTAGGCAAACAGCTGGTGCTGACATGTATTCCTTTTGATGTGTGTTTCCCATTGTGTGCCTGTTTATTCTCCTGCATTCTCTTCCTCTCCAGTGAATGTAAATGTAAACATCAATTCTTTTCTTCATCATTATCCCAGCGCTGGGATGAGCATTCCAAAGGACAGGGGAGTGGAGAAAAAAGGCAATAAGATTTGCTTCTTTAAAATCCAGCTTCCCGAGTTGAGTTCCAGAAATCTTCTCTGCTGCTTGAGCTCACCTGGCTTTGGAGTCATATCCTTCTGAGGCTGTAAAATAGGGGTGCCCAACCTGGGCCACCTTAAGACTTGTGGAGGTAAGTTCGTGGCTAGCTGGGGATTTATAGGAATTGAAGTCCACAAATCTTAAGGTGACCTGTAAAGCAAGGAAAAGCTGAAGTAAAATTGTAAGCAAAATCATGTGATTTTCCACCTAGCAACTAGTTATCAATTGAGTCACTAGTCCCTACTGCAGTTGTTAAACCAGAGCTACTTGTCCATCAATATTCTTCAAACTAAAATTGAAGAAAATGCAATGATTGCAAAGAACATTAGAATAAGTGTAACTTTTTCAGCTTGTAACTTATGTCAGCCGCCATTTTCATATCATGGAAAATGTCATGAAGACTAAAGGAAATATTCATAAAATTGATTCTTACTTTTAAAAAATTTCTTACTGCACTTCAGGTTTAGGCTGAGTTAAATATCCCTTTGATAGATAAATGCAAACATATATAATCACTTATAATTTCTGAGTCTGTAAGCTTTGACAAAGCAGATTCAAATCTTTTAAATTTCTATTAATGTATTACTGGTACTATTTCAATTATTACTTTATCCTGTATAATTTGTGACTTTTAAATACACAGCCACACTGATGTCTAGACTACCATATAACCAGTCTCAGACATTGTAGTTAGAATAAGGTGACCAGATTTTATTTTTTGTAAAGCGGGACACATTGACAGGGGGGGTTTCTAGGGGAGCAAGATGGGAGGGGTCCATCTCTCTTATCCTGCAGCTTTGTGCACCACCCCCCTTTATCGCAGCCCTTACCGCTGCCATCGCCGGGGCTCGCCTCTGCTGCGTCTGACCCGGAGAGGGACAGCGGCAGGAGAAGGAAGAAAGCAAACCAAGGCTGTGGTGCTCTGGGAGGGCGGGTGGTGAGGGTTCTTCACAGCCGCGTGCTGCCTCTGTTGCAGAAGCCGCTGCCAGCCAGCCGGGCAGCAGCCCTCCGTGTGGGGAGACCGCCAGGCCTGCGCTTGGAAGAGGCTGCCGCTCTCGCTTCCTGCTTTCTTCCTTTTCCCGCCGTGAAACAAAAGTGAACTGCAGCAGCGCTGCTTTGGGAGGGCAGGCGGACGTCTGCAGCCAGACAGGGAGGGAGAGCAGCGAGAGCGGCAGCTCCTTCCAAGCGCAGGCCTGGCCCTATACCTACCCGGGGAGCTGCCGCCCACCTGGCCACCAGCGGCTTCCGCGCCGCACTTGTAGTCGCGTGGCTGGCCGGATTAACAGGTGTGCTGGGGACGCCTTGCCCGCCGCCTCCGTGCACTGCACTTGGCAGGGGCCGCTGCCCCTCTCACTGCCCTCCCTCCCCGCCTGGCAAGAGGAGGCAGGCGAGGCAGGAGGCAGAGGGGTGTGCAGGGCTCAGCTCGGCCGCTGAGCATGTGGGGCGCCCTCCCCAGCTCTCGGGCTGTTTCCCGCTGCCGCTCAAGGGAAGCGGGGCGCTTTGCGCAAATTCAAATTCAAAAAGTGGGACTTTTATGAAACATCGCGAGACGCGGGACAAATTATTAAAAAGCGGGACTGTCCCGCCAAAAGCGGGATGTCTGGTCACCTTAGGTTAGAAGTACTTATCTGAGAGTAAAATTGAAATCAATGGAAGCATGCGTATGAATTCTTATTTACATCACATCTCAGACCTCTCAGTGACATCTATAGCAATGTACATTATATTGATTGTTACTAGAATTTATTCCATATAGTTCCACTCCAAAATATGCTACATGTTTTGCTCTAAGTTGTGTAATGTGTTTATTTTGAAAGCCTATACATTATGAAACTTTTTTTCCTGTTTCTCAATATTGATACGTTTTACCATTTAAGAAAAAAACACATGGAAGTGCAGATCTCATTAAATTCATATTTAGCAGATAACAATCTGTACCGGTAAGATGATGAATGGGAGGCATAAAACATTTCACACACACACATGCTCTCTTACCTTGCTACTGGTGCGCTGCGTGCGCATCACCATGTTTTGTGCATGTACGGAAGCAAAAAATCGCCGAAATCTCTCTCGCAAGCGTCCCCTCACAAGATTTCAGCACGATTTTGCTTCTGCTCATGCACAGGAAGAAAAAAAAAAGCCCAGAAATTCTGAAAAAAAGATGGCGGCTCCTAGGGACCGACAACCGACCACAACAATCTTAAAGCAATACAATTACTGCCTTATTGAGTCTGCCATAGAAAGAACCAGCCGGCCTTTCTAGAATTTCAATCTCATGTAAATTGGCTCAGTGATAATGAGATTCTAGAGATATTATTTTGTTCTGAATAAACTTAATAGCTTTAGTTGATCTACTACAGATAATTCCATTGTCAGTCTTCCCAGGTAGACCAGACAGGATACATGACCAGAAGAGCTGATTTTTTTTTATTGTAGAGCTACCTTAACAGAATCAAGTCTGAAACCTCTCACTGTCTCCTTTACAGTCTGAGAAGCTAAGGAGGGTCCTTTCTGAGACTCTTTCTCCAGCAGTCTATGTCCTCTCTTATCTGACCGTTCCCAAGGCAGCATTTCTTTGCCTGTTTCTCAAGGTCTTTCTTACATACTGTTACATCCATTGATTTCCTACAATCTTCCAAATGAGGCAATTTAATCTCAGCCCCACCTTTCTCAAGTACTGCCCCTGGAAAAATAATATTTCCTGAGCATCTTCTCAACCAATGATAAACAAGCCCTCTCTGATTAAATATAACACAAAGCACATTCTAAAGTAATGAAGTTGATACGAAATGTTATCAGAATATTGTAGAAAGTACAGAGAATGCTAGTATCCAATCCAACCACAGCCTTAGATTCTGGAAATAAGGTAGAGCAATATTATTTAGCCTCTTTTAGTATTAGAATATTCTAAAAGTATTAAGTTCTCAGTAAATATATTTCAACTGACCGATAAGCCACCCAAAGGAGATGATTCTACAAAGCCTGAATCATTGGGAATGACTAAACCTTTTGATATATATTATTAGATGTAAGCATTCAAACAATTTATATAGTGACAACACTAATTAAACACATAATAATCTCATGTTTCCTTGATAGTAATGTTTCTAGCCTTTTCTTGTTATAGAGAAAAGCCTAGAAATTACAACATCTTCCATAATCTAATATGAATCAAATAATAATACTATTCTCTTTCAATTTTTTTTAATACTAGTTATCATTGTTAGTCTTCTATCTTCCAGGAAATCTTTGAATTTGGAATTAGTCAGGTTATCAGAAAAACATTTGAATCAGCTTCCAATGTATTTATGCTTGGCACCTGGTTCCTCAGAATTAAAAATATCTGGGTCACTCTAACCTAGAGCTTTTAAAAACAACATCTGTTGTTTGCCACAGGTCAGCAATATGGTGCCTATTGCATTCATATGTCCAGACAAATTCCTTGATGCCCATCATGCTCCATGCCCTCTGAATCTATTTTTCTTAGTTACTAGACAACCCAGGACTCATTGAATCATCCTTTCAGATATACAGTATTTCCATACCTAAATAGAAAGACAGAATAACCACAGGCTATTATTACAAAGCAGCATTGCAAACTAACTCTGCTCACTGACAGAGGTTCGATCCTCACAGGCTCAAGGTTGACTCAGCCTTCCATTCTTCCGAGGTTGGTAAACAGCGGACCCAGATTGTTGAGGGTAATATGCTGACTTTGTAAACTGCCCAGAGAGTGCTGTAAAGCACTATGGTATAAAGGTCGAAGTGATATTATTATAACTATTGTTTTGGTTTTAAAATGAAAGAAGATGTCTTTTTATTAAAGAAGAAAGATGTGTGGCAAGACAAATATAGATGCTTTTTATTTAACAAAGTACACTTTTGATGACAATGTTTATGGTCGATCTGACATTCTTTAAGAACAATCTAATTTCATAAAGTTTACATTTTGAGTTACTATGATTTACCAAAGCCCTGATTGTAGACAATTGACAAGAGTATCTGCAAAGATCGGAAATTATGGAGGAATGAATTGTGTCTCAGTAAGTTTTTTCTATAGGCAGTTGAAAAATATTACATGTAGTCCTCGACATACAACTGGTTATTTAATGACCATTTAGAGTTACGATGGCCTAGGAAAGCCAATTGTAAAATATTGCACTACATCCCACCTTACAGTCACATGACTGCATTTTGGGTGTTTGGCAACTAGCTCACATTTATGACCGGTTGCACAATTCTGCATGTGACCACGGTTTGCAATGATTTCTTGCCAGTTTCCTGCAAAAAAAAACCCCTGCTCGTTTGTAAGAATGGATTCAAACTTAGGACCACGGTGATTTGCTTAACAGCCACCATAAAACTGTTCATAAAATCAGGTGTGACCATGTGGTGGCCTTACAACCATCAAGACTGATGACCAAAATCCTAGTCTGAAATGAGGTTGTAAGGGACTACATGTAAACGCAATTGATACTAGTTATTTATGTGACACCCCCCCCCCCCACAATAAAGAGCTGGAATATCTTGATCTGGTAAACAAATGCAAGGTTGATTTAGATAACTTGAAATTAGTTTCCTGTAATTTTAAAATGAGGTTAGTGCAGTAAGCATTCAACATCTCAGGGAAAATTAACTCGAATTATAGGAGTTAATGTTTCAAAAATCATGTTGCTGGAGACACAGCTTAGGATTTGGAACATTAAATCATATGGCTTGATCCTATTATTGCTACATTTTGGACTGAAATCAAGAATATTGCTTACCGTATTTTCCGGAGTATAAGACGCACCGGAGTATAAGACGCACCTTAGTTTTTGGGGAGGAAAATAGGGGAAAACAATCTGCCTACCAGGTATTCATCTGGCTAGCATCCTTAGTCTGGTCAGCTTCAGCACATTATTTTATCCCCTGGTTAGGACTTAAAAAAACCTTCTTCTGAGAGAGTAACAATGAAAGAGCCTGCAAGCCAGTAAGAGCTGGGAAGATCGTTAGCACCTAGTTAGGGCTAGAAAAAAACTTATTCAAAGCAAGTAGAGCAATGAAAAAAAAAACCTGCAAAGACTTAGGGCTGGAAAAACATTCTTCTGAGAGAATAACAATGAAAGAACCTGCAAGCCAGTAAGAACTGGGAAGATCGTTAGCACCTGGTTAGGGCTAAAAAAAAACTTATTCGGAACAGCTTCAGCACATTATTTTATCCCCTGGTTAGGACTTTAAAAAACCTCCTTCTGAGAGAATAACAATGAAAGAGCCTGCAAGCCAGTAAGAGCTGGGAAGATAGTTAGCACCTGGTTAGGGCTAGAAAAAAACTTATTCGGAGCAAGTAGAGCAATGAAAAAAAAAATCGGCAAAGACTTAGGGCTGGAAAAACATTCTTTGGAGAGAGTAACAATGAAAAAGCCTGCAAGGTAAGAGCTGGGAAGATCTGTTAGCACCTAGTTAGGGCTGGAAAAAAAGCTACATTCGAAGTATAAGACACACCCAAATTTTCAGCCACTTTTAGGGAGGAAAAAGGTGCGTCTTATACTCCAAAAAATACGGTATTTTCATCCTGCCTTTTTTGTTTTTATAAATAAGGCAACAAACTCCTTCTCCCTCCTATTTTCTCCACAACAACACTCTTGTGAGGTGGGATGGACTGCGAGAGTGTGACAGGCTCAAAGTCATGCCACCCAAACCTTAAGGCAAGGTTTAATCCTGCCTTAGGCTTTCATGCCTAAGGCAGGATTAAACTCACAATTTCTAACTGGGTGCCTTAATCACTAGACCACTGGCTCAATTCTATATCAATCACTGTATCAATCAAAGAAACATATGTTCTTCTTATATTGGGTTTTAATAATTGTAAGCAGCCTAGAGTCACTTCCAGGCAAGATGGGTGGGCAGACAATAAATGGATATTAAAAACTATCAATTTCTCAGACATTGGTCTGGCTAAAATAATTGTAACAGTGGATGCTTGATATCTCGTTTTGGTCAAAAATGTATTTTTCCCAACCAAGGAGCAAAGAAGATTTTTGACACTTAATTTCAGTTTCCTAAATGTTTTTATCATTATTGATTCTTAGGTCATAGTACATTGTTCAGAGTGCTGTAGGAAAGCTTCCTCTTCTATTAATTAGAATGCAGAGTGCAGAATACCACATTATACCCTGAAATCTGTTAACAAGCCTCTAGGAAGGAACACATCAAAGATTATATTACTAGCATGTAAGATTATGACAAAGCAGTGCACATGGATGAATGCTTACCATTTATCTAAGAAAAGAATGAAAACAATGTTGACTCTATTATAACTGAAATCAGAGGAAAGGGGCTTTTCCATAGGGATGATATGCATTGGATGATATGTTTCTCTCCTCCTCTTAAATGGGTGAAAGCAATGATTATGTAAAAATATAAGCTTTTAAAGAGAAAAACAGCTTGATTATTATGCTGCTAGCAAAGAGATTGGTAATCTCTATATCTCCACAAATGGCTGAATGCTAGAATGCAACTTTTACCTGGAGTGGAGCAGGGGAACTGTTTTTTGTTTGTTTGTTTGTTTGTTTGTTTGTTTAGCGTATGGCACATGTTAGCCAGGGATCTCCAAGGTGGCTGGCTACCTCTGTGAAGGGAATTTTTTCGGGCGATGTTATCTTACCCACGAGACGCCCTGAATGCCGGTAGGGGGAGGCTCCCTTCTTGTCCCTATGCGGCTTATTCGCTCATGGGAATCGAGCTGCCGACCTCAGCACAGGCCCAGCGTCTTATCACGTGAGCCACCGTGGCCCCCAGGGGAACTGTAAGACATTACTAAACAAGGCCTGAATTTAACAGAATATAACAGAGTTGGAAGAGACCTTGGAGGTCTTCTAGTCCAACCCCTGTTCAAGTAGGAGACCCTAGCATCCAGTGATGGAGCACCCGTAACCTCTGGGGCACTCACAACTTCTGAACCACCCACAATTTCTGGAAGCAGGTTGTTCTGCTGATTGTTTTCACTGTCAAGAAATTAGTTCTAGGGTGGATCTCTTCGTGATAAATCTCCAACCGTTACTTCTTGTCCTGCCCTCAGGTGCTTTGGAGAACAGGTTGACCCTCTCTTCTGTGTGACAACCCCTCAAATATTGGAAGACTGCTATCACATCACCCTAATCCTTCTCTTCATTAAACTAGACATTTCATCGTTAAGGTTTAGCCTCCAGTCCAGTCCCTTAATCATCTTTGCTGCTCTCCTCTGCACTCTTCCCAGAGTCTCAACATTTTTTTTTTGTATCATGGTAAACAAAACAGAATGCAGTATTCCAAGTGTGGCCTTACCAAAGCAGTATTAAGCAGTATTAATCCTGCATGTGATCTTAACACTGTTAAAATCAACTCTGTTGGTGCAGACTAGGATTGTATCGGCTAAATTTTAAATAAATTTTAAAGTCATTTGTTGATTCTGTGAGAATCTTTCAAAATTGGGTTGTGCTCTATGGTCTGAAGACAAGAGGAAATGACTGTTACTAACCACATCTTCCTGCTTGTACTTAAGTGACAGAAGGACAAAAAAGAGCAAGGCTGCCTTATTTGAGTTGCAGAAATATGGATAATACAAGATAATGGCCTAGAGATAATAACTTTTAGCCTTTTGCTGCCAGCTAGCATCACCCAGATCTTTGCAATATTTGAGAAGAGCCGGTCTCATTCTTGCTACGTGCAAATCTGAAAAAGATGCATCTGCTTTTTTCTTATCCCTTTTTTTATTGTTGAGAATGCCCAAAGCCATCTAAGGCTAAAAGCTATGACCTTTCCCGTGTTCTTAAACCAAAGTGTCTGACTGACAGAAGGTTCTGTGATCACTGTATTGTATTATCATAAATAAGAAAGCAATATAGGAGAGGCTCAAGACACATAGATAGGTTCATTGATGTATTCCCAGTCTGAACATAGAGACTTTCCTCTCTGCTGTCCATCTACCTGAAAGCCGGCAGACAACTACACCATGTGGAATTTGATTTCCCCATCGCCTGAGATGGTGTCTCCTGATCACACTGGATAACACTTTCCCCCAAAAAGTTTTGCTTCCTGAAAACCTTCAGTGATTATGATAGACCCCCTTCAAACTGAAAACAAATATAATTTCAGAATGATTGTATCATGTAGGAATCTTGAGACACTTTTAATGACTATATTTAATCACATATTTCCAACATGCTACATGAGTTCAACAAGGAGTTAAAAGAGTTTTGCTGCTGAATTTCATTTGTATTCAGTGTCTGATGCATCTTACGATTGTTGCCTTGATACTGTTTTTCCATTGTGGCAATGTCCTAGTGAAAACTTTAACCATGTCTGTTACTGACTGCAATTAGATTTTCGGGAAAGAAGTCCAAGTGTGAATGCAGAAAACTGATTCTTCAGTGACATGTCGCATTTCATGGTCTTGCATGCTATAAGTTTATCAACTAACTAAATATAGTTTGGTGCTCTGTAGTTTCCAAGAAAATGCTCGATGACATCCTTGAATGTTTTCCAGGTGATTTTCTATGGCCCCACTAACAGTTCTTTGAATTGCTCACCATTGATGATGTATCTGATCTGTGGACTAACAAAAATGTCTTCCTTAATTCTTGGAAACGTATGTCCCAAAGAACAAAAATTTTCACCTTCCTTGTTCATTGCTTTCATAAAACTTTTCATCAGTCTGAGCTTTATGTGAAGCGGAGGCAAAGATACCTTTGTCAGGTCAACAAGTGGTTCATGTGCCAAGTTTTTCTGTTCCGGAACCAAATTCTTTCAAAGTGGCCATTTCTTTTTAATGTAATGTGATTCTCTTGCATGTCTGTCCCATTTGCATGTGTAACAAGCAATACTTGGTATACCTGCATTCCCAGGAGCAGAGCCACTACTTTTAGATCTCCAGATATTCCAGTTGTACTTGGTGTACTGGATGTGCTTCAACAACAGTTTCATGTTTTTGTATGTTCCTTTGTATGTCCCATGTTTTTGTATGTTCTTGCATAGCCAACATGTACTACACAATTGCCATTGTATAAAAATAGAAGATTTATATAAAACTGTCCATGATAAGTTAAATTAAAGGTTATCTTTGTGATTAGCAGCCAAAAATCTGTAAGTTACAGCTAAATACAGGAAAACATCCATCAACCATAGCACTACCACAGGAACTGGGCAGGTGTAGCCGTGGAACTCTGCCCAGCATGATTAGTATCCATTCTGTGTATTTTCTCCTACACCCTGTTCTGTTGTAACTCAGCCTGAATAAAATGTCTAAATAAAATTACATAGGGAGCTGAATTATAAATTGTATTTAGGGTTTCTCTTTCCTTCCTTTCCTACCAGGTTCTCAAAATTTCAGTGTTACTTCGCTCTTACGTTTTAAAAAGTGTTTTGCTGGTTAACTGTTACACCATTTAACTGTCACAGTATTTAAAAAATCAGAAAAATATATTTCCATGCAATTCATATGTCTCTCTCTTTAAAGTGGTAAGAGCAGAATGGCGGGGAACAAAGCTAACCAAGACCAGAGATCAATAAGCACCTCTCAGATGGCATCTACCCAGTGGTGAAATCTAAAAATTTTCCCTATCGGTTCTGTGGGTGTGGCTTATTTTGTGGGTGTGGCTTGGAGGTCAGGTGGGTGTGGCTTCAGGTAGGCATGGCTTGGTGGTCAGGTGACTCATTGGGCGTGGCCAACTTGTAAAATGTGGTGAAACTCACTTAACAACACTCTTGCTTAGCAACCAAAATTTTGGGCTCAATTGCAGTCATAAGTCTTTCTTTCTTTCTTTCTTTCTTTCTTTCTTTCTTTCTTTCTTTCTTTCTTTCTTTCTTTCTTTCTTTCTTTCTTCCTTCCTTTCTTCTTTCTTTCTCTCTTTCCCTTCCCTTCCCTTCCTTTCCTATTTCCTTTCCTATTTCCTTTCCTCCTTCTTTCCTTTCTTTTCTTTCCTTCTTTCCTTTCCTTTCCTTCTTTCCTAAGGATGGCGGAGCTCAATAGGTGTGCACCCCAATGCTGCCCAGCCCGCGAAGGTCCCGGAGCCGAAGCCAGGAAGGCGACAGGGGCGATGGCAGTGGCAACAGTGCTCCAGCCCGGCAGCAGCGCATCCCGTCATGTGCCGTCCTGGGCAGCGTAGGGGCATGCACCTACAGAGCTCCATCAACCTCAGGCTCTGCGGCTGGTGGGGGCCTTGGTGGGGCAGGGAGACAGTGGTGTTGTCTGGAGAGCCGCCGGATAGGCGTGGCGGGTGTGTCTCCGAGCCTCGCCAAGAAGGTAAGCTGAGTGCCAGCCAGGCCCACGTGCGCTCCCGCCCGCCCCTTGCTCCAGCCGTCTCCTGGGAAGTTCGCGGGAGGTGGCAGCCAGTGGAGCTCGGCAGGGCGGAGCTGCTGGTGCAGCACCCGGCAATGAAGGCCGGGTGGGGGGCACAGCCGATTGTCTCCTTCACGCCATGGGGCGTATGGGATGGAACTTTGCATTGCAGAGGTCGGGCAGGGATGCCGGCTTGCAGCGAAGCCCACCACCACAGGGCCTGTCCGCACAATAGGCTGAACTGCCCCGGCCCTGCTCAACCACACTTCTTTGCTGGGCACCTAGCAAAGAAGTGTGGTTCAGCAGGGCTGGGGCGTTAGGGCAGGAGCGGCAAGGAGTTCAGGGCAGGCAGCAGTTCGTCTTCATGTGCGAAGGACAGGCGAGGGGAGGGCAGGGGTCCCCCGCCCCTGGTGCCCCTCCTCTGTGCAATCTGCTGCTGCTGAGCGGTCTTGTTCACACACCCCACTTCACTCATGGGACGGATGGAATGGAATTTCTGCACTTTGCTGGGGCAGCGCAGCCTATTGTGCAGACGGGCCGCGTGGTGGTGGGTTTCACTGCAAGCCGGCATCCCTGCCCAACCCGGCTGCAGGCTTCATGATACCTGCTTGAGCAGCCATGATCCCCCATGGCCTGGGCCAAGGGAAGCGCCAGCTGGTCTCATGGGCTGGATGTGGGGAGCGGAACCCGAGGCAGCTTCCATCAGGCCCGGTCCGGTGGAAAGAGCAGCTCCTCCCAGCACCTTCAGGGGCACTGGGGAGCCCTTGGCCACTGGCACTGCCGCCATGCTCGCCCATCATGGGCATCCAAAAAGCAGAGAAGACATCCAGTTGCCGCAGGCAGTTTCTGAGACTTCGATGCCCGCCCGGGCGAGACCAGTGATGGATGCTCAACCAGCGAGTGCGGGGTGCCTGATGCCCCCCTCCTTCCCCATTACCACAGCGAGCCTAGCACCAGATGGGAGACCACCCCCCACAACCAACCCTCTTTGCCTCCCTCCCCCATGAGCAAGGAAGGGGAAAAAGTTGGGAGGCATTTCTTCTTGGAGCCATCAAAGTCGGAAAGCGACTGATTGGGGAGCCAAAGCAAACAACCGGCAGATGATTCAAAGCCGAATCCGCCCCAAATTGGCATCCCTGTGGGGCTCGGCCGGCTGTCAATTATTCTCCCCTCCCAGCCACTCACTCACTCACCCATCCACCCTGTTAGGGGTGAGAATTAATCTCACAGAGGCAATGATTGATCTTTCTCTCAGAGCTCAGACATTTAGAAATGAAACCGAAGTTAAAAGGTCTAATAAAATATTTATTTCGGTACAAAAAACAATAAATTCTGAATAATTATATTCTTGCTTATTAAATGCGACCGCTCCCGGTCAGAGCCAAACCACAAGAAGAATAATGGAGAATCAGGAATGCACACACATGTACAAGATCACATCACGTGTCCTGCTTGTCATGGAATGTATCATAATATTAGGATAGAGGTGCATCACCCTGCATAGACATACAACTGACAATATTCACTATGTGACACACCCACCTCGCGGCAGGCTGGAACTCCTGCACGCTTGCGGGAGAGAAAAATGATGGCAAAAGGAAAAGAAAGGAGGTGGGGACTCCCCAAAGCCATCCACGCGTGGCTCACTGGACGGAGTGGGAACAGGACACACAGGCACGTGCTCCCCACACTGACCCACGCTCAAACAAAGCCTCGTCGGGCAGCTCAGGGAATTTTCCTGCGTGGCCGTGGTGCTGGCACCAGTGGCGGCGGCAGAGCACACTCTGCCCTTTGGGACCCGAGGCGCAGCAGGTCTTCCCCCCTGCCAGCGTTGGCCTTACCTTCTGCTGCTATGAGGCTGAGGCTGAGGCTGAGAGCGGAGGTGGAGGCGGAGGGGAAGGCAAGCAGTTGGCAGGCGGCAGGCGGCCAAAGGTCCCGTGAAGCAGAGCGCGCCAGGCCCAAAAGGCAGGAAACAGCAAGCGGATGCCCTGGGGCTGCTGCACATGTGCACCGCATCTCCTGCAGCCCTCTTCCGGTGCAGACTCACGTCCTACCGCATGTGCAGTCCTGGGACATCTGCTTGCAGGGCGAGCAAACAGCAACCAGGGGACTGGTTTGGGAGCGTGGCCAGCCAGCCATCGCTGGTGGTTCGGCGAACCACCGGCAGCCGTTGCTACCGGTACGCCCGAACCAGGAACATTTCATCCCTGCATCTACCACTCGGTAGTGAAATGTCCCTGGATGCTGTCACCTTAAAGGGGAAAATGCTACTTTAACTCTGGCATAGTAAAGGATGCCTAAACCTGTCTCACTCATGGGCTGGGGATGAGATGCTGTCAATGTCATAGAACTACAGAAGAAACCAGATGTTTGGCTTAGATGCAAGTTGGTTACCCTGGAATTGGAATGCTGCACTATATACTGCACTAGTGAGACTACACTTGGAATACTGTGTACAGTTCTGGTCACAATATAAAAAAAAGATGTTGAGACCTTAGAAAGAGTGCAGAGAAGAGCAACTAAGGTAAAGGGTCTGGAGGCTAAATCATATGATGAATGGTTGAGGGAGCTAGGTATGTCAAGCCTATCAAAGAGATGGATTGGGGGCACATGATCATTGTCTGCCAGTATTTAAGGAGCTGTCATAGAGAAGAGAGTATTGACTTATTCTACAAAGCTCCAGAGGGCAGGACAAGAAGCAATGGGTGGAAGCTTATTAAAGAGAGATCCAACCTGAAAGTAAGAAATTTTCTGATGGTGGGAATAATTAATCAACGGAATAGCTTGCTTCTGGGAGTTGGGGGTGCTCCATCACTGAAGGTTTTCAACATTAGACTGGACAATCATTTGACTAGGACAGGGGTAGGCAAAGTTGCTCTTCTAAGACTCGTGGACTTCAACTCCCAGAATTTCTGAGCCAATCATGCTAGCTTAGGAATTCTGGGAGTTGAAGTCCACGAGTCATAGAAGAGCCAACTTTGCCTACCCCTGGACTAGGATGATATAAGGTCTCCTGCCTTGAGCAGGGGTTTGGACTAGAAGACCTCCAAGGTCCCTTCCAGACTTATGATTCTGTTCTATATTCTAATTATGGCAGAGTCTCTTTGAATGATTAAAATGCTCCTTCCCAATTTCTTGCCACCTGGGCTGAGTTGCCTTTTATAAAATAAGTGACCAATAGACTCCCTTCTAACTCTTGACAGTTTATTTCTGAACCCTCTTCTATTACTATCCCAACCTTCTTACAAGTTTTCAAACCAAATATCTTAGCACTTGCACAGCCTCTTCCAAGTTCAAATCATCAGTCTCTCTCTCTGTACTACCAATGCCTCTTCACTCCTTCATCTAATCCTTCATCACATGAAACTTTCTGTCCTCTTAAGCCAGCTGTCCCAGAAACAGCTGCAATAAACTCCTCAGTACTTTTCTTGTATCATTGGAACAAAGCTGGCTCACTATTATTTGCTGAACTAGGCCACGAGAACTATTTAGACATTTGTATATGGAAGAATGAAAGCTGCCTTGTAATTAAGTCCTACAGATTACATTATAATTTACTCTCAGTTGCTACATGCCAATTGTGACCAGGTGACTACTAATTACATGGATAATTTAGAACTATATCAACAACAGCTGGTCTCAGGACATAACTATAATACACAAATTCTGTGATGAAAACTTAGAGTCTTTACTTATCAACTGCAAACCTTTTTATTCTCCACGTGAGTTCACATCATTTCTACTAATTGCGGTGTATATCCCGCCACAAGCCTGTATAAACAAGGCATTACGAACTCTAGCTGATCAGATTATGGAGGCTGAAGCCAAAAACCCAGATTCACTGCCCATTATTCTAGGTGATTTTAACAAAGGTAACTTAAGGAAAGAGCTTCCAAAATATTTTCAGCATGTCAATTGTCCACCAGGGGCAAGAATACTTTAGACCACTGCTATACAACACTAAAAGATGCTTATCGGTCCTTACCACGAGCAGCTGTGGGGCCACTCAGATTATTGGATGATTCACCTTGTACCTGCTTATAGACAAAGATTTAAAGCCACAAAACCAACAATTAAATCAGTGAGGACTTGGACTGAAGAGGCAAAGTTAAACCTACAGGCTTGCTTTGACTGCACGGACTGGAATATTTTTGAAGATACCTCTGCAGACCTGGATGAACTCACAGATACTGTAACTTCATATGTAAGCTTCTGTGAAGACCTATGTGTACCGACCAGGAACTTGCGAATATACAGTAAGAATAAACCTTGGTTCACAGCTAAACTTAAGCAGCTACGTCGTTCCAAAGAGGAAGCCTACAGAAAAGGTGATAGAATGCTGTACAATCGGGCCAGAAACATATTAACAAGGGAGATCAGAGCAGCAAAAAGAAGCTATTCTGAAAAGCTAAGGAATCAGTTCTCAACAAATGAACCAGCAAACATGTGGAAAACTCTTAAAAACATCACCGGTTACGGCAAACCTCCTTCCCAAGCTGAAGAAAATCAGCAACTGGCAGATGACCTGAACGTATTCTACTGCAAGTTTGAAAAGAAACTACAGCCACCTATCTCCACAACCTCCATCCCAGACACACCAACAACAGCCAAACCTCCTACAACTGACCCCATCCCATTGGGTTCACAACCCTTGGTGATCACAGAAAAGGAAGTGTAAGATCTATTTCACAGACAGAAGCCAGGAAAAGCACCAGGCCCAGACAAGATAACTCCTTCTTGCTTAAAAGTCTGTGCTTAAAAGTCTGTAACCATCTTCACCCAAATCACTAGAGATATGCCATGTTCCTTCTTGCTTCAAATGCTCCACTATCATCCCAGTGCCAAAGAAGCCCTCCATCAAGGAACTGAATGGCTACAGACCAGTTGCTCTAACATTGGTAGTTATGAAAACCTTTGAAAAACTAGCGATGTCCCAATTGAAAACCATCATGGATCCACTGTTAGACCCCTTGCAATTTGCATACCGAGCAAATAGATCGACAGATGATGCTGTTAATATGGCTCTGCACTACATCCTACAATATCTTGAATCCAGGGGTGAAATCCTCCCGGTTCGCTCTTACCTGTCGGTCGCCGCAGAGCCTTTGGAGCTGGTGGTGTTTGCAGCGCAGGGCTGCCCCTGCCCGCTTTCCCCACCCGCCTGTACGCCACCATTTGAGTTTTTTTGCCCTCTGCGCATGCGCAAAGCGTTCTGCATGCACAGAAGGCAAAAGAACGCAAATGGCGGCATCCAGGTGGGCAGGGGAAGTGGGCGGGGGCAGCCCCACGCCGCAAACGTCACCAGCTCCAAAGGCTCTGCGGCGACCGACAGGTAAGAGCGAATCGGGAAGATTTCACCCCTGCTTGAATCTCCAAAGACCTATGCAAGAGTTCTCTTTGTAGACTTTAGTTCAGCATTCAATACCATCATACCGGACATTCTTTTAACTAAACTAAATCAGCTAGTGGTACCTGAACACACTTTTAAGTGGATCACAAGCTTCCTAGCAGACAGGAAGCAGCAGGTGAAGCTAGGCAAAATCACATCAGATACCTGTACAATTAGCACAGGGACCCCCCCACCAAGGCTGGGTACTCTCATCACTTCTCTTCTCTCTATATACCAATGTCTGCATCTCAAACGATCAATCTGTTAAACTACTGAAGTTTGCAGATGATACAACAGTGATTGGTCTCATTCAAGACAACGATGAAACCGCATACAGACAGGAGGCTGAACAACTAGACTCGTGGTGCGACCGGAACAATCTGGAACTGAACACACTCAAAACTGTAGAAATGGTGGTAGACTTTAGGAGAAACCCTCCCATTCTACTACCTCTTACCTATACAACACAGTATCAACAGTAGAGACCTTCAAATTTCTAGGTTCTATCATATATCAAGACCTAAAATGGTCGCCTAACATCAAAAACGTCATCAAAAAAGCACAACAAAAAATGTTCTTTCTGCGCCAACTCAGGAAGCTCAAACTGCCCAAGAAGCTACTGATACAGTTCTACAGAGGAATTATTGAGTCTGTCATTTGCACCTCTATAACTGTCTGGTTTGGTTCTGCAACCCAATAAGACAGACACAGACTTCAGAGGATAATCAGAACTGCAGAAGAAACAATTACTGCCAACCTGCCTTCCATTGAGGACCTGTATACTGCATGAGTCAAAAAGAGGGCTGTGAAAATATTTACTGACCCCTCGCATCCTGGACATAATTTTTTTCAACTCCTATCCTCAAAACGACGCTATAGAGCACTGCACACCAAGACAACTAGACACAAGAACAGTTTTTTACCGAACGCCATCACTCTGCTAAACAAATAATTCCCTCACCACTGTCAAACTATTCACTAAGGCTGCATTTCTATTACTATTAGTCTTCTCATTGTTCCAATCACCCGTTTCCTCCCACTTATGACTGTATGACTGTAACTTGTTGCTTGTATCTTTACGATTTATATTAATATTCTTTCCTGATTGCTTATTTGTACCCTATGACAACCATTCTTGACAAATGTATCTTGTCTTTTATGTACACTGAGAGCATATGCACCAAAGACAAATTCCTTGTGTGTCCAATCAATTCTCTTCTCTTCTCTTCTCTTCTCTTCTCTTCTCTTCTCTTTTCTCTTCTCCTCTCCTCTCCTCCTCTCTTCCCTTCCCTTCCCTTCCCTTCCAGCAGGATCTGTACTACCCAAGACAGGGGCGGGTTCCTAATTTTTTTACTACCACTCTGTGGGCATGGCTTATTTTGTGGGTGTGACTTGCCAGCCATGTGACCGGGTGGGCGTGGCTTGCCGGTCAGATATTAGTTATTTCAGAGAGATGTTACTACTATTTTTGCTATTTTATACCTTACATGAAAAGCTTTGCATACAAAGTGTGTGTTACACCATGGCAACACAGCAACCTTTATATGCAGAAAATGCTATAGTTAAAGGACAAGCAAGTCTCATACAGCATTTTTTGTTTCAGTCATGGATTCCTTAGACAAAAATATTGAGGACTGTTAAAAGAACAGTATCTTTTAACAGTCCTCAATGTTTTCGTCTAAATAATAACAGTATAAAACTGTATGAAATTAACAGTATAAAAGGTTAAGCTTTCGGAAAACGCCCACTTTGGGAAGCTTTAGGCAAAAGTGAAGGAAAAGTGTCAAATGCGAGCTTCTTATTATTTTCAAGCAAAGGGACGGGGAAAGACTTAATTGTCAGATTTCTGGGCATGCGCAGAAGAAATTTTTTTAAAAAATTAAAAAAAAATTTTTTTTTAAATGGTGGCGCTCAGGCATTGGCAATCGACCGCACCGGTACTGTGACGTCACCAGCGGGCCGCTACCGGTGCTATAGAGTGGACCGCACTGGTAGGAACCCACCGCTGTCCCAAGATCCAGAAAAGCTGGATGATGGGCTTGATTTCAAGGTCTCCCCCTCAGATACATTGGGATGTTAAAATCTGAGACCAATCCAGATTTTTTTTGCACTTGTGGCAGATTCAACAGTCTTCAAATCCTAAAGTGCAAGTACATTTTCATTGTTAAAGAATCCACAAAAATAAAACTTTGATTTCATTTTACTTCCCTTTAGCTTTACATCTGGAATAAAATGTTCAACTGGGGACAATTCTGAGAGCAGCATGGCTACGGCATATATGCAGTTTATGGTACAGGACAGGTACTTTAGCACCTCCAGGCTGTCTGGCTTCATGCCTGGCTATGAGCGTAGCAGGGATTATTCCAGCAAATTAGAAGGGTGGGTTGGAGTAGATTTATTTCGGTGTGGGAGGGAGAATGCTTCTCAGTAGCAGTTGCTGGTAACATAAATGAGAGGGTGTTGTTGCATTCATGCCCTACTTGATGGCTTTCCATGTGCTTCTGGTTGCCAGCTGTGGGAAGCACATGCCTAACTAGATAGGCTCTTGATATGATTCAGAAGTAATCTGTATATTTATGCTAGTCATTATGAGACATATGACAAATAAAATATTTACGGGCATTGTAACCTGTGATAATAGTGAACCTCAGAAGCTAGTTAAAACTAGTTCCTAGTCCTTTGACTTCTTGAACCCACTGAATACTAAATGCAACCTCCTTGTGAAGTTTAGATTTAGCTTATAATAAATTAGGACTAGCCTTTCCCATTTTTGAACCCTAACTTTTCTCTTTTACATCTTGGCAGTGGTAACAGAAAGAATAAAGTTGGAGGCTCACTTTTGCCCAAGAATATTGCAGCAGTAGCACCCCAGGTTCAGGGCTCTGAGAAATTCTAGTTTTCCAGAATTCTGTCAGAAGAATAATTTGGGGTTCCAACTTGAGCCAGGGTTGCCCAAGCATAAATAAAAATGAAATCCAGGCAACTGTGAGGAAATAATATTTATTCCTAAAAGCAAACAGTTTGGCTTTGGGGCACTGCTGAGAAATGGGGTACAGCGACACAGTTTTATAGGGGAGTTTGTCCTGGGTATAGAAGTGTGTCTATGTGCTGATTTTAGGGTGATACTTGAGGGGCATGTATGTGTGTCATCTATTATGTTTATTCTTGTAAACATGCATTTCCCCTGGGCGGCCGAATTTAATTAACTCTGTTAGTATTTATATACCTAATCCTTTGATATGTGGATTAGATCTGGGTAACTCATTTGGGAAAGTCTGAGTAAAACATTTTCCCAATTGCTATTTTTACTTGATTAACTGAGTTTCAGCTTGACTGTCAATTATCTAATGGAGACATTGATTCTCAGTCCATTGTGGATTCTGTTAATGTTTTAAGGGAAGATGGAAGCAGTATAAAGAATAAAACACATTTTGATATAAAACCTCTCACAAGTCTACTCATTATCCAAGGATTCAACATCTTGGAGTATAAGTTGAGTATATTCAACATACCTGATGGGCTCCCCCAGTGGTGGGTTCCTACCGGTGCGGTCTGGTATGTAGCTCCAGTAGGGAGCGGCCGATTGCGCAATTTGCGTGTGACCTCTCCGGCGCCGTCTTCGCCAGTCCGTCGCACGCATAGCCATCTTTTTAAAAGAGTTTTTGGGCTTTTTTGCTTCTGTGCATGCACGGAAGCAAAATCTCGCCGAAATCTCACACACACGCGCGTCCCCTCACAAGATTTCGGCGAGATTTTGCTTCCGCGCATGCACAGAAGTAAAATTGCACGGGGGGGGGGCGCATGCACGAAACATGGAGATGCGCGCGCAGTGCACCGGTAGCAACGGAGGAGCAACCCGCCCCTGGACTCCCAGAAATTCTTGTCACATTTGTTGCAATACTTAAATGGTATTGCTTATTTTGGGAACCCACAATATCCAAATTATAGTTCTGATATTCACAGAATGCCCCTTAGGCATCCATGCTGTGTCATCCTTTAATCTATTATCATATGATGAACAATACATTCAGTCGAACACCATTATTAGGAATTATCATGAAATCCTGATGTTATGCAATAACATTACGGAAGTCATCTAGTTTTTAGTCATTTGTGATTATTTTCCCATAAAACAAAAGAGAACAACAACCCAATCAGCTTTCATGGATTCTGGAGATGAGTATGTCCTCCTAAATTTTTTGGGGAAACCTTAAGTGAAAATGGTATATTTCACAATGAATCTACAAGATACTCTTTCTCCTCACATTCTGTAATACCTGTACATTTTCCAATATCATAAAAGTGTTTTCATTAATTTATTTAGAGCAAATACTGTTAACCATCTTGTAATTTCCTGCATTACTTCAGATTCTTTGTTTTGAACATTCACATTCAATTAATTCTTTCCAATTTCTCATTAGGAGGAACTTTAGAACGACAGCAAAATGGACTTGCAGTACTGGCCACCTCACCTTAAGCTTGTCCTTGGGCAGTGTCATAATAACAAAAAATACTACTATAATTCTAAAACAAGTAATAACGACTTAACATGATCTCTGTCATGGGCTGGGAACAAGATAAAGGCAGCAAAAATAAGAGACTAAAATAGATCATGTGTGTTAAATAATGATCACATTTATTTAGGGTATTCAATAAAATATAACTGTCTGCTAAGCAGATAGAATTGAGCAGAAAGATTTTTTGAAAGGAAAAATGCAGAACCCTCCCTAAATTGTTTCAAAGGATTATGGGATAGTAAGTACTTATCTCAATTCAGGGACAATGCTGTCACAGCAAATTGCATTCATTCCCCCCTGAAGTGGCATGTTAGCATTAGCATTGTAAAATGCTTCTACTTGAAGTTATGATAAGTGCAAATAACATTACTAAACCCAGAGCTGAAAGACAGATGAAAATAATTCGACCTTCCTATTAATTATAATTCAAAGTTTGAGGAAAAACTCATTTTTAGGAGTCCTGTATTTGTTGGCTTCAGCTTGTGGCTCTCCTTAGGTTTTCCTACATTGATGAAAATAATTAAGGAAAATTTTAAAGTGGTGTGTCAACAATTGAAGCTCCTTTAACTCCAATTGAGCTAGTCACTAATGGATTTTCATACCAGGCCTGTAAAATTCCAGACGTAGAGCAAATACCCTATGTGGTAGTCTCCACCCACATAAGCAAGTGAGTTCTCCAAAAGAGAGAGACACCAGGCAGATGACGTGTTTATCAGGCTCCCCTAATATCTGGAGTTGTCCCCATTCAGCATTATTATTGTTAATTTGCATCCAATTAATCCTGTGAGCTAAACCAATGTTTTTCAAGCTTGGCAACTTTAAGATGCGTGGACTTCAACCCCCAGAATTCTTCAGCTAGTATGCTGCGCTAGAGAATTCCGGGGGTTGAAGTCCACACATCTTAAAATTGCCAAGCTTGAAAACAGTGAGCTAAACAATAACAAGTGAGCAAAGTTAGCAATAGAACTGAGGAGACCGCTGCAGCTTCAAGGAGGAAAACTCGTCACATACCTAGTTGTACCTCATCCTAGCTTCTTGGCTACTGCTTGAACCTAGTGATCCAAGCCCGAGAGTACTTAATCCCACTGAACAAACTTTAGGGCTCCTGTTCGTAACTCACGGCTAGTGGTGACGGAATTCCTTCTTTCCCCGACACCTTGGCTGGATGAAGAAGTCAACCAGCAACAATATGAGGAAATTTGCGTGTAGGGCAGCGTGTAATATTGCACGTGTGAATGAAGGGCACTCAAGAGCGGCAAAACGATAACCCCGAAGAAGCCACTGTACAAGGATTCATTTCTCGCTAAACGGGTTGCTGCCAGTCCCTGAGTCATACGGTAGTAGTTTTCAGCGTGGGCGTGCTCCACACAGAATGCCCTTCTCAGCACCCACCCAGCCGGTTGCCCAAAGGAGATGTGCGGGCACGCTCAGCATTCAGAAGCACCAACCTTTGCCGACGGCGGTGGAATTACTCTACCTCTCCTCCCGGGTCTGAGACCGGCTAACAAGAGGGTTAAATCCAGCCCCGCCTCCTTCCCCGATCACATGCTCCCGAGTTGCAAAGTGAGGCTCGGTCAGCTGATAAAGCAGTCACGCGGTAGGGCTGCTCAGTCATCTTCAGCAGATCCCGGGTTGTGGTGTTGCTCGCCTGATCTAGCTCGGTCTTGCTACGATGGGGCTTCGCGATTTAATATTGCTCGCCTCTCTGGTGGCTGCTTGTTCGGCGCTGATCAGGTGAGGGTCGGCTTTCTCTGGGTGCTAAAGTGCTGAGTGGGAGGGTGGGGTGGCAGTTTCGCAAGCAGACTTGGGAGCTTAAAAGAAATAGAGGCTGCATTTTTCAAGGCATGGACTCCATTGTTGTGGCCTCCTTTGCTGTGGGCACCGTTCAGTCTCTTCTGGATTCCCTTTCGTTCCTTTGGGAAGGTGTGCCTAAAAGTAGCCATCATGTTTTAATTTTTGCCGACCCTTAGGCATCGATTGATTGGAATTTAGAAGAGCCTGATCGCATCCTCTGGATTGGATGCTCTGTTGAAGTAAAAAAAAACGTTATTTTTTTCCCTGAACGGACTTGAATGAGGACAATTTGTTTGAAAGGAAACTGGGGTGCAGGAGAGTATCCTCTGGAATCGGTGGCTGATCTTCCTTGCTGCCGACTTCTTTCAGAACTGCACCCCTGCTTCTGAATATTCAGATCGATTCTCAATATGCTTGATCTAAGCTAAAGATATTGAGGAAACCTCCCCAAGGACTCTTTTAACTATTTTCCGATGGTCTTGTGATAGCAAGTTAAAGACCAGCCTGTCTAGAGGGCACCAGGTTGCAGAAGTTGGCTCCAATTTAAAAAACAAACAAACCCCTTGGTTAGGTTAATATTGTAAGCAGGCTGTTAATGATATCCACAGCATGCAAGATTCCCCCCCCCACTTTCTGTTGTGGTTTCTCCCCCCCCCACTTTGTGGCATTTGAACACTTGTTTCTCATCTTCTGATTCATGCACCCATGCACTTTTCTTGACAATATGCTTCTGAAATTTTCCAAAAGTCAGCCATAATCTAATACATTAATTTTTCCCCCCATTAGGCACTTGGGATGGGAAGGGAAACATTTGCCCAGTGTATTTATATGCACTTGTTCAATAATTTTCAAGTTGTGATCTGATGGAAATTGTTTCTCTAGTTTGTGGTTTTTAAGGATGAAAAAGGATGCAAAACCTGAATTGTGTAAGAGTTAAAAAACACTTGCCTTTCATTGAGTGGGAGGGGGGGAAGAGAATTTAATTTTTGAGCAGAGATTAATTTAATTCATCCGAAAAATGGCAAGAGGAACAGTCCAAGTGTATAGTACAAGTTCTCTGGTAGCTGCCTACTGATTGGATCTGTAAAGATAAATTTCATCTTAAAAGCACATTTCTAACCCCAACTGCCACAAAATAGTTTCTCTCTCCCCGTCACATATCTTCTTGCTTTTATATATGCATCAATCAACCCCCCCCCCTATTAAAGATAGCACTATCCTAAAAATTAACACAATCATATTACTTTAGTGATATGTATTTTAATGGTAGAAAGTACCACCTATGTGTCTGGTAGTGTTGAGATCCATGTTGGTCAGATGAATAATATAACACTGCTCAGATATTCCATAAAGGTAATACTTCAGTTTTTTTTTTTTTATGTGCAGTTATTTCTTAGAATATAGGATAGAGCACTGTTTCACCTTAATTCTGCAGTTGTGAGTTGCAAAGTTAACAGCACAGTTAAGTTATATTTAGGCATCTCCATTGGCAAGAAAGGTCACCCTGAGTAGAGTCTATAACTCTTCCTTGTTGTCTGCAGGAATTAGGAAAATACTCTGTCGCTGATATGATATTGTTTATTTCTTTTACATCTAATTCAATTTTACTTTTCAGCCTAATACATCATCATAGACTGATGTGGCATTCCAGGAATGAGATAACCATGCTCGTTTGTGATACGGCTTTTTAAAACCTTAACAACTGGCATTTTGTTTAAACACAAAGTAATTTGAGTGAAATACTAAAGTTGAAAATTAATTCTGTGATTAGCACAAGTATCCAGTATTTGATGTGTTTGTTTTCTTCTAATAAGGAACCCAAAATCCTTATTTTGAATAACTCAGCAGGTTGTTGTTTTTTTAAATTACCAGTCAGATAGTTAGCATTAGTACTGATTGGGGAAGAAGAAAGTCCTATTCTTCTTTCCCCAATGTCTCCGATAGGCCTGGACAATTGGCTCCTTTCAAAAAGAAGCATAGTGAGATTATGATGATGATAGCATCCACTTTTCAAAACCTCCTGCTACTTGCTAGAGAAAGGTATAGTTTGGATACAGGGCCCAAATTGAAAGCAACATATAATGGCTGGCTTCCAATATCACATGAAGTTTGCGGACCCGGTTTCAAAAGGCAGTGCCATTGGAACTTGCTGACACTAATGAGAAACCAGTAGAAGTAAATGTAGTAATTAAAGCTGCAGCCTGATTCTCATTTATGAGATTAAGCACCATTGAACTTACTTATGTTTGAACATATATTGACTACCGTACAGAATGAATGACTAAAGTTACTTCCAGTTAGGTCTGGGCTTCTTTCATTGAGGAGTGTGCCTGCATTTTAAAATGTCAATAATACCACTTAACTAAAACTCTTCCTCCCCCACCCTTCCCCCTATTTTCCCCCCACACCATAAAGACAACTTTATTTCTCTGTCTTTTAAACTTGTTGGTTCCTGTTCAACTTGTTGGTAATTCTTGCTGGTTTGATATTGTATACTCATTGTATATAGCGCTGATTTTGATATGAGGGGTAAGCATAACATGAAACAGATTGTAGGTCAGGAGGATCCCTTTTGGTCTTTAGATAATGCATAGTTTTGATGTTCCCGGAATTTTATCCTTCTAAGTAATGTTTTAACTTTAAAGTGACATTTAACAGATTAAAGATGTCAGTCCAAAGTAATTAGAGCTAACATGGGAAGCTTTCAGAGGTTGGCCTTTTAGCAAATACAGGTTAATAAAAGGGAGTAATGAAGCTTTGAAATCCTGATCTGTAGGGAGGTTCCCATAATTACTGCAGGGTAAACTAGCAAAGCTCCATTAACTTCACAAGACCCATGCTTGTAAATCCTGGTGGAGAATGTATCTACTAGACAAACTGGAGCTTGATGCTTAGGTTTAGATAAAAAAGGAAAACTATTGCTTCTATGCTGTGGGTAGTCCTTGGCTTACCAGCACAATTGGCATCAGAATTTCCATTGCTAAGTAAAGTCATTAAGTGAATCATGCTCAATTTTATGTCCTTTTATGCCACGGTTGTTAAGTGAATTGCTGCAGTTAAGCAAATGACATGGTCTTTAAGTGACTCCAGCTTAATGGGATGTGGCAACCATTGGAAATACATGCCAGTTGCCAAGCTCCCAGATTTGATCATGTGACCGTGGTGGATTCTGTGTGACCGTTGTGTGATGACCGGTTCTTAGTCACTTTTTTGAATGCTGTAATGTCGAATTGTAAATTGAGAACTACTTGTATTTAAAAAAATATTTTGTGCTGTGAATGTTACACTATATTGATTCTTCCTGAAGAATTTCAGGAAAAAGAGGATATCAAGGAAAATTGCTGTGGCTAATACAGGTTTCCTTTTGTTGTCGTTTGATAATTTCTCCTGAACAGAATCCCTTTGAAGAAATTCCCTTCCATGCGTAGCATCTACAATGAATATGGGACCAATGTCCAAGACTTGACTGAGTTGGGACAAATGCTGAAGTATAAATTTGGGGGTCCCGGTGCAGAAATACCTACCCCAGAGGCTCTGAAGAATTACATGGATGTAAGTAGAGTGGCAGTTTCCTCATCTTTTATCAGCTTTATTGGTTTTGGTCTTTTAGCTATGAGAAGAATCGATGTGATATCCCAGTAAATGAGGCTAGGCAAATTAATGGGCTGTACAAATATATCAGCAGCTACCAGTATTAAGAACTGTACTCTAACTCTTGTCTCATGGACAGCATATTTCAAATACTTTGGATAGTGAGATGGGTGGTATATAAATTTAATAAATACCCGTGGCTAAAGAGCAGCGGTGGAAGAGGTTTATCAACTTCTTGAGCTTCCTGGATGTATCTGATCTGACATAGAATGTTGAATTAATGAGTCTTAATGCCTATGTAGACCAGTTAATGTCCTTCCATTGCAAACACTGTGATTAGAGACTGCAACTATAAGCCACGGTGAACTGTTGGACATATAAATACATGTGGCAACTAATGTTCTTTAAAATGTATTTTTCTTGTGTGACTGTTTAAATGTCACATTAAGCCATACTTTAACATTTGTAGAATAAGCCATAGTGGTTGGGTTTAAACAGCAGACACTCCCAAAGAAATCACATTATGGCTTGCAGTTTATGGGAATCCATCCTATGAGTTGAATAGAATCAGTGGCTGGTTTTACAGAATACACTAAACTATAATTGGTTTCTTTAGTTTTGGCTTAATGTGCTGTGCAAATAGTCATTATGGTTTATAGTTTAGCTTACTATGGAAGCCCGTCAATTGTAGTTTATTCAACAAAGCAGTTAAATCATGGTTTAGAAGAAGTTGCAAGCCAAGCTACCAAATTGAATACTACCCTACAGGCCAGAACTTTGCTTCATGCAGGAGGTTCAGAATTAGAATATACTGAAAACTTGGCTGGTTAGTATCAAGAAACCAGCAATTAGTTCCATTATGGAGCAAGTCTATCAAGCTTTTGCAGAAGAGCAGGTTCCTAACTTTTCTGCATAAATAAAATCAGATTTATATTATAAATGTGGCATTGTATCAAACCATAAACAGATTTGTGTTTGATAAAAAAATATATAGCAACCAGTGGAGAAAGTAATCAGAATTATATATATATAATTATATATTATTATATATATAATAATTCAGGGTGGACATTTATGTTTTGCAAAATGCAATTAACAACGCAGGCCATCATTTGATGGATTTCCAACCAATTGGAATGTTGTGCTTTGAAATAAACAACCTTAAACAAAATTGACTGCTGCACTTCTTCAAGCAGCAAATGGTATCTTTATAGTTTTGAATTGTTGTTTTAAAAAAACTTACATGATTGGCAAAGGTAGCAATTTCAGGCACATCTGTTGTTTCATTATAACGAGGTCAATGTGTTGGGTTCTTGAGTCAATATCAGTCTGCAACTTTGGGTATCCCAGATTGCTACGAATAGTGTGCTTTCTTGAACCAAGTCCCAGTGAAGTCAATAGGTTTAATAACAACAAACAACAAGCAAACAACAAACAACAACAATAGAGTTGGAAGGGACCTTAGAGGTCTTCTAGTCCAACCCCCTGCTTAGGCAGGAAACCCTACATCACTTCAGACAAATGGTTATCCAACATCTTCTTAAAAACTTCCAGTGTTGGAGCATTCACAACTTCTGGAGGCAAGCTGTTCCACTGATTAATTGTTCTAACTGTCAGGAAATTTCTCCTTAATTCTAAGTTGCTTCTCTCCTTGTTTAGTTTCCACCCATTGCTTCTTGTTCTACCCTCAAGTGCTTTGGAGAATAGTTTGACTCCCTCTTCTTTGTGGCAACCCCTGAGATATTGGAACACTGCTATCATGTCTCCCCTAGTCCTTCTTTTCATTAAACTAGACATACCCAGTTCCTGCAACTGTTCTTCATATGTTTTAGCCTCCAGTCCCCTAATCATCTTTGTTGCTCTTCTCTGCACTCTTTCTAGAGTCTCAACATCCTTTTTACATCATGGCGACCAAAACTGAATGCAGTATTCCAAGTGTGGCCTTACCAAAGCATTATAAAGTGGTATTAACACTTCACGTAATCTTGATTCTATCTTTCTGTTAATGCAGCCTAGAACTGTGTTGGGTTTTTTGGCAGCTGCTGCACACTGCTGGCTCATATTTAAATGGTTGTCCACTAGGACTCCAAGATCCCTCTCACAGTTATTACTGTTGAGCAAGGTACCACATATACTGTACCTGTGCATTTTGTTTTTCTTGCCTAAATGTAGAACCTTACTTTTTTCACCATTGAATTTAATTTTGTTTATTGGGAGGAAACATGATTAGAGTCAAATTGTTGGTGTATCATATCTATTCTTCAAAAATCTAGATGGCAGCATAGAAATTCAAAAAACTGGTAACACTTGACTGCCATCTAGTACTCATCCAGATTTTTGCAGTCTGGATATAATAAGTCTAGATTTATATCCGGTAGATCTTCTTTTCAGCTTTGAAGTTCTGTATTCACTAAGGATTGGTTTAATTGAACTTGGCTCTTTCAACCTGTCGTTTCCACATAGTAATTCTTGGTTTTCCATCATCCAGTTCCCATGCCTGTTCTCCCAGTAGTCAATTCCTATATAATGCAAATCATTGTTCTCTCTTAATATTATTTTGCTGGAGGGGGAGCTGCTACAGAGAGAGTCCTTATGAAACTGTAGTTATGCTGGAACAGCCAGGTTGTCTGTTGAAATCAGATACTATTCCAAGCTAGTATCACCTAAAATGAGAAAAGGTGGTATTAGAAATTCTTTCCATTAAACTCTAGTGGTACGGATAGGTGCCATTATGGGTTCAACATCATAACATTTAAAGAAATTCAGTCATTTTTTATCTGGGAAACTAAGGCACCACAAAATTGATGGCTACAAGTGAAGACCATTCTTTACTATTCTTGAGCTAATAATGCCCTGAAGCTCAGGGTTGGGTGTTGAGAGATTTTATTTCTAAACCCATATTCTGCATGTTTCCTCATGTGAATCTCTGTCGAAGTCTGTCTATATCTGTCACAGTGTCTGGTAACTTGGATGATGTCATCTTTCACAAACAAAATTTGAAGTCTAAAATGTTCCCGTTTCCACTATGCTTGTTCAGCTTATCCTTTGCCCTTCTATAAATATATCTTAAATTTTAAGTTGTTGCCATTTTCCTGGTGATTTTGCTGCTGCCTCTGAGAGGCCTGCCTGCTTTCTATTAAACCGTTAAATAGAAACTGCCACTTATTTGATCTGGGAAGGAAAGGGATGTTTGTTTGTTTGTTTGTTTGTTACTTGTACTTGTATGCCGCTCAACTCAGCAGGGACTTTAAGCGGCTAACAACAATACAAACAATATCAATATAAAAAACAAAAAAACAGGATTAAAAACACAATATAAAATCATTAAAAACACTCAGTCATTCAAACAATCATGGGCCTACATCTATTATTTATTGGCCCCAGGCTTGCCGGAAAAGCCAGGTCTTCACAGCTTTCCTGAAGACCAATAGGGTGGGGATAGTCCGGATCTTGGGGGGGTAGCTGATTCCACAAAGTAGGGGCCGCCACAGAGAAGGCCCTCGCCCGTGGGCCCGCCAGCCGATATGTACTGCAATGAGATTGATGAGGTTCCTCTTCCTTTTGAAAGCATTAAATATTCCCATGAGGCATACGGGAGAACCAGCAGTGTATTGGGAGAAGAGATGAGTTAGCTGCAGATGTGGCTGGAACCTAGGAAAAAAATGAAAGCATGCCTCTCTTCTCTCCCCCTCCTTCCTTCCATCATCTGTTATGGATCTAAATGGTCTGTACCTCCAATTTTGAAAAATTGAATACAGGTAATCCTTGACTTACAGCTACAATTGGGACCAGCATTTCTGTTGCTAAACAAAGGGGTTAAGTGAGTCATGCCCAATTTAAAAAAAAATTTTTTTGCCATGGTTGTGAATCATGTAGTTGTTAAGCAAATCCAGATTCTCCCATGGACTTTGCTTGTTGCATCTAGCTGGGAAGATCGCAAATGGCAATTACATGATCCCGAGATTCTCCAACCACTGTAAGTACATGCTGGTTGCCAAGTGCATGAATTTTTATCCCAGTACCATGGGAATGGTACGATGGTCATCAGTGCAAGGATCGGTTCCAAGCCACTTTTTTCAGTGGTGGTGTAACTTTCAACAGTTGCTTAATGAAGTCAAGGACTGTCTGTATTTTATCAGACCTATTTCTTCTCTAGTGGTTTTTTGTTTTGTTTGCCAATTCCAAGTGAGCTCTACAAGAGTGGTATGGAATTGTTTAATCAAGCTTTACGTGCAATGTTGAAATGTACCAAGTAAAATTGCTCAATATATTCTTGCTCCGGTTTTTTTTTTTAAGGAAAAACTTAATTGGTCTATGGCAGTGATGGCAAACCTTTTTTGGTTCGCGTGCCAAAAGGGGGGTGCGGGGGGCCCACGTGCATGCGTGTCCACACCCATAATTCCATGCGACCCCCGCGCATGCGCACTTGACCCTCCCCTCCCAGTACGCAATGGCACGCCCGTTTTTCGCTCTCCCCAGGCTTCAGAGCCTTTCTAGGAGCCTGGGGAGGGCTAAAACGGCCTTCCCCACCCCTTCCAGAGGCTGAAAACAGGCTGTTTCCCGACTCCCAGTGGGCCCAGAAGGCCTGAAAATCAGCTGGCTGGTGCGCGCATGCGCGCCAGACCTAAGTTTGCGTGCCCACCAATATGGATCCGTGTGCCACTTGTGGCACGCGTGCCATACGTTCGCCATCACGAACCGAGGTGGCGCAGTGGTTAGAGTACAGCACTGCAGGCTACTTCAGCTGACTGCTAGCTGCAGTTCGGCAGTTCAGATCTCACTGGCTCAAGGTTGACTCAGCCTTCCATCCTTCCGAGGTGGGTAAAATGAGCACCCAGATTGTTGGGGGCAATATGCTGAACTCTGTAAACCGCTTAGAGAGGGCTGTAAAGCACTATGAAGCGGTATATAAGTCTAAGTGCTGTTGCTATTGCTATCACGGGTCTATGGCTTGGATGGGGAGAAGGAGGTAGCATATTAAATCACATTTGGCAATTATATACAGTCCAAGTCTTTACTTGAAGACCTTCTTGTTGAGGTGATACCAGGGTAGACCTACAGTGATTTAAATGATATTCAGACATAGATATATCTATATCAAGTGTTTTGAAGCATATCTTCACAATCTGTTTTTGTAAATTTATAGGCCAGCCCATAATGCTTTGAGATAATTGAGTTGACAGCTGTGAAGTTAATTGGGATGAATGCCATTGTAGGGACAAAGAGAACATCAGCCTAAACTCCTCTATCTGGCACTCTTTCTGTGACATATACCGGTAGGTAGAAATAAAAAGTGCCTCAAAGCCCAATGCCAACTATATTCTCAAACATTGCAGATCTCATGCTGCTATTATTTGCATAAAACAAGGTAGCTTAGTCATGGTATTCCAAAGCCACGTTAAAACCTCTTGTAACCTTAAGGTTCTGAACAAATTATCTGTTCACACTTCTTTCTTTCTCATACTGTCAATTATGTTTATATAAAACAAGTACCAACTTGCTCTTCAACTGATAGTCATACTTCATTTGCAAGAATGAAATTGGCTCTTCTTCAGACACATTTCAATCTGCATAGGATCTAAGTCAATTTGTCTCCCCAACAGGGTCTGGAGGCTGTCAAAATCCACATGTACTTTATAGTGCAAATAGATTTCTGGGTATCTTTCTGCTCCATTGCTAAAACCTGCTTATTCATGCATCCAGTGGGTGGAGATTCTAGAGAGAATTAGACAGAGGGCTGATCAGGCAGTATTCTGCTTGCTTTTCTACTTTTTTTTAAAAAAAATTGTTATCTGCCATTCAAGTCATAACGCTTTCAAGATATTTGAAGAGCAATTTAAACAAACAAAAAACCAAACAAAAGATAATGCAGCAAAGGACAGTTAAAAATACAAGAGTTCAAGTCACCCATACAACTTGCTGTGAACAAAATTATAATTTTTTATAATTGCTGTTCCAATACTTGCCTAGTTTTAAAATTTTTGTAAGGATGCTGAAAATCTTGACACCATTGTATTTCAGGAACCTGTCAGGTAATTAGGAGAAGTGGGTTTGAGGCTGACATTTTTGCTTTGTGTTGCGTTTTTCTCAAGGAAGTGTTTAGGTTGTAAGGCAATCTACAGTTCTGTACCTTTAAAAACCTATAGTGAAATATTTGCAATGGGGGATGATGTTTGAGAGTACTATGGGGTGATTATAAGTATTATCTCTATAAGTCGCTTTGAAACGAGATGGGCGCCATATAAATTTCATAATAAATTAAAAAAATAAATTGTCTCCAATACTTAATTAATTTTATTTTTATTTTTGTCATCTGGGTATAGCTAGCATTGCTTTTTACATAATGAATATCTTGTGCATTGAAGCAAATGCATGATGTTTGATTCTCAATATTCGTCTTTGCTTTGATGTGGTCTTTTGGTCTACATGCACATGCTGTAGTCTCTATCTGCCTCTTCAGTCCCTTCAGATAGCCATGGAGGTTCAAAAGAATGCTTTGTACCTAGGCTACAGGACAGGTTGCTTTTAAACATTATTAGTTCACTTCTGAATTAGCCACACCTATCCTGACATGTTGTAAAAGCTTTCTCCTTCCCCTTGGCAATTCTTTGGTGAATGAACACACAGCATCCGCTGAAAATGCCAAATCTGCCTATTGTTCAAGCATGGGAATTGCAGAACAAGCTGGCTTTGCTCTTATTACACACAGGAAAGCAACTTTGAAAGTCAAGACAAGGAGAGCTTGCTAAATTGCTCTCTGTACCTTTGCTTTTCAGAAGAATGGCAAACATAATCTGAAGTGCACTAAACAATCACGTGCAGTTGAAATACAAGTATAATAAACCAACCTTTCTCCAAAAAAGCATTTTTCCCCTCTGTTTGCCACACCCGATTAGCTGACATGCTATTGTTTGAAATACGAATAAGATAAATGATGTATGTACTATCAAACAGTTTTCTCTAACATTACTGGCACAGCTCCTTTTCCTTTGCTGAAGTGGTTTCAATCTCTTAGTTTAAAAAAAAAATCTACACTTTTGAATTGAATGGAAAAGTGTAAACTCTTGAAACAATCTTGTTCGTATTTACTATACCTGGTCTTGTCTTCTCCATTGTATGGGTGAGGCTCTATTCTTGATTTTTCATTCTTTACACAATTTTAAGCTATCCACAAAGAGAAATACAAATATATGCAATAATAGCATTCAAGATTCCTCAGAACTTCAGACTTGATAAGCACAGGATTTTAAAAAGGTAGTCCTGGAAATTATTATAAAATGAACAATTCCAAAAACTTGAATTGTATTTGTTAAAATATTTGTCCTCTTGTAGAAGAATGCAGATTTTACATAGATCGGCAACATGTTGTTGCAAATCCAGGTGTAGATTTATCCTTCTAATAGCAATAGCACTTATATACCACTTTACAGTGCTTACAGCCCTCTCTAAGCAGTTTACAGAGTCAGCATATTGCCCCCAACAATTTGGGTCCTCATCTTACCCACTTCGGAATGCTATATAATTATTAATGCTATATAATTTTAGCCAACTCCCATGTCTTCTTGATATTCAATAAATTTTAAATAATAGGGATATAATCAAGAACATTTTCACGATGTGAATTTTGATTGTCAGCTGTGCTCATATGCTACACTCTATGGTATTCAGACATTCCTAGCAAAGCAGACACGTGATAGGTGATCTGCGCATGTCTAACATTCCATTGCATTTTTTCTTCTCTCTGCCATAGTCCTCTGCCGAGAGAGGACATGATTTAGTTTGCAGAAATGTAGCTATTAAGATTATGGTTTTTATGTTCTTTTCTACTGAAATAAATATTTTATTAATTAAACTTTATTATCGGGTTTTATTTGACAGGGATTAGTTTCAAAGGAAAAAGATCTTATCACCTCTAGCCGTAATTCAAATCTCGACAAACATGTATGTTTTAGATTTTGAATTAAAGTAAGCATATCTTTATGTTTACTAAAAATGTAACTCAAAAGCTTGAGTCCCCTGTATAAACCTAGACTAAGACGGACGCACTATAACTGGAAGAATACTGTATGCCAAAGTAGCTGTTCAAAATCAGTCTCCAAGGAAATAGAATTTATAGTTTGAATACATAGTAGAATGTTTGCCTGATCTGGGAATAACGGTGATTGCTTCATTAAAACTAAATGCAGTGGATTGATTTGAGAAAGCTGCACTATAAGCCTCTAATAAAATAAGAGACAAAAACCTGCTTTATGTTTTATACCGATCATTGACCGAAGTCATTGACCATGAGTCTTCTACATTTTCATAGATTTAATTGTAATAATAATCCTTGAAGCAAGTTCTGAGCATGTGGGAAATGTGGTATATCCACCTTCTATTTAAAAAGAATCCATCGCTCCTTCAGTTGATGAAGAATTAATATCATATAATTTAGAATTACATTAAAATGTGTTGATTAATGAATCTGGAATCTGCTCTTCTCCCACTTGTATCCTAAATAAATGGTACAATATTACATTGCTTAACTCATTTAATATCCAACTAACTTGCTCCATGTTCCATATCTCACTGCTTTGTGCAAAGTAATCAAAACTCAGTTTAGAAGCCCAAGAAACTTATTAAATTTGCATTTAGCAGAGATCAAATATCTTTATCAGACCAGGGATGGGTGAGATGTAGAATGCCATCCAATTCTCTCTTAAACCACAATGACTATTTCAGAGAGAAGCTTTGATGAGCATCTGCTTCAGCAACCTTTCAGAGATTGAGAGATCAGCCTTCTGTAAAGCATTACTGGTGCCAACATCAGTTAATCCATCATGACCCATCTTTCTCTAAATCAGTGGTTCCCAACCTTCCTAATGCCGTGACCCACACCGCGCCCCCACCGTGACCCACCCCACCGCTGCCATTTGGGTTCTTTTACCCTCTGCGCATGCGCAAAGCGTGCTGCGCATGCGCAGATGGTAAAATAACCCAAATGGTGGCAGCGGGGTGGAGAGCGGTGGGGGCGCAGGTTGTGGGGCGCGATATGGCCAGGCTTGTGGCAGTGGGGGGGAGCTGAGGATGCCGGGGCGACCCCTGGGAAATGGTCATTTGACCCCCAAAGGGGTCCCGACCCCCAGGTTGGGAACCACTGCTCTAAATGATAATTTTTGTGATACAAAATTGTCAAAAGTAGAAAAAGTTGCCTACTAAAACATGGAACTACAGGCGATTTCTTAGCAAATCTTTCATTTGAAGCTGTTGAAAAACCACTGTAGTTGCTAAATAAACTAACTTTAGCAATCTTGCTGAAGCTGTTTGAAAAGTGTTCTCATCTCAGCCACACCCAGCCCACCCCCACAGTTGTTCACATGGGTAAAAATACTATAATGAGGCTTTCATAATCAACCATGCTTAGTCAACATTTGACTTGCGGTGCTAGAACATATTAGAAATGTCATCTGGGAAAGATGAAGCTGATATCCATATTTGGGAGAATGATTTTCAAATGTATTTGAAATGCTTGCTTATCTGGTGCTTTTCTGAAGTGGTGCATATTCAAAGGAACTTAAATAATAGTGCTCAATCAAAACGAACAAAAAACTCTCAATTTCATTTTATTTCTTCATATATTTAACAGCTTGATAACATGGTTTTGTACCATAGGGATGGGCAGAGCTGTAGATCTGAAAGAAAAATAAGTACTTTGGGACACACGTAGGTGCACACATAGCAATTAATAATTCTTGAAACCAAATTTGCATCTTTCCCTGGGATCGTTCTGCAACTCTGGCATCAGTGCCTTAGTATAAGCCAAAGAACCTTTTTCCCTTTGAATTTGAAGTGTTGTGAAGCCCTGGGTTGTTATGTTTGTGGGGTTTTTTTTTTGCTTTTTTTGGTTATGCAATAGATTATGATAGTTGATTAGAGGCTATCAAATCTGGTGACTGCATGAACAAATGCTTATTTTCTTGCCTCTTGTCTAATAATAACTTGTAGCTTTTCTAAGGACATGCCAGTAATGTATTTAATCTCATCTATCCACTTTATCCATTGTGTCCCTCTCGATTTCTCACAATCTTACCAAACATAATAGTTTTCTCTAGTTCTCTCATCTCTCTTCATCTCACATGGCCAAAACATGGCCAATCATTACTTTATGAGAATAGTCAATTTTACTTGATCCATCACTAATTGGTTCTTGTAATCAGTGGTAACTGTAATAAAAGTTTTTTAAAAAATCGTAATTTAAGAAGTCTACCTCCTTCCTCACTTTTATCATTGTTCAGTTTTCACAACTGTTCATTGTTACTGAAAAATCCATTGCTTTTAAGTGTTTTAATAGTTCTAGTTCTTACTATATCTTTTTATTGTATAGAAAATCATCAGATAATCCAGCACACGTGTTGGCCTTAATATTTTTCCTATTCTGGCATGATCTATATGGTCAGATGTAAACTCCTTATAGTCTCTTGCTCTCTGTTATCTGGCTTATGTCAGCTGAGGATGACTAACCTCTGTCTTATTCACAGCAATCTAATTGCTGTGTTTGGATCTAATCTGTTTGGATGGGAATTATGGGAATAGAAGTCCAACATAATTGAAAGACTTTAGTTCAGGGGAGAAAGGCAGCTATTTTATTAAGAAAGAATGAAGGTGAGTGAATTTCTTACCTCAAAATATGAGGTTCAAGGAAACCATCTAAATCCAAAATCTATCTGGTTTATTTCTGTTCCTTCTTAGGCTTTTTTAAAGACATATTTTTACTCCTATTCATAGTTTTAAAATTGCTGGTATTAATGTTACTTATGTATTTAGGAATACACAAGAACAATTGTGACACTTCAGTACAGGTATTCCTTCACCTAAGACTATAATTGGACCGAAACTTACGTTGCTAAGCTACGCAATGGTTAAATGAGTCGTGCCCAATTTTATGATTGTTTGAATAAATCACCACAGTCTTTAAGTGAATCAGATTTTCCTCATTGAATTTGCTTGTTGGAAGCCCTCTGAGAAGGTCCTAAATAGCAATTATGTGACCCTGGGACAGTGCAACCATCATAAATACTGGCTAATTGCCAAGTGCCCAAATTTTGATTTTGTTCCTGTGGAGACATTCCAATGCGAGAACCATCATGTCCCTGTTTTCAATGCCATCATAACTTTGAGCCATCATTAAACAAATGGTCATAATTTGAGGACTCCCTATAGGGGACAGATGATGTGCCAGCTGAATGGGAAGTACGAGAATAAAACACCATGTGGACGTTAGCAGCTGTGAACTATATTTATACAATTGGTCCAATGTTTCTATGTTCATTTTCAATGGAAGTGATTACTTTGACCAAAATTGACAGTTTGGGAATTGCCTAACTAGAGTATAATCAATTCCAAACTGCCATTGTATTAGCTGCTGAAGGTTACCTGTTGTCCCTCTGTTGTTATAGTTCTTTGATCAACTATGCTGGAGAAATCTGCACAAACATTTCTAAATTAGCAGAAACCTGTGCTCCATATGGGCCAACATTTACAGTGTGCATAAATCTCAATACGGAAGGTTTTTTTTGCAAATTTTCTAAAACAAAAGTAGATATGAATGAATGTAGAAACAGTTCAACAGTTGTGAATAGCAACACATGGCCACTCTTATCGAGTAATCCTTGCAAACAGCTTTCTTTTATTTTGTATAACAATATACAGACAGGTGTAGCTCGTAATGAGTCATTTTCACATGGGAACGAGCCCTTTCCATATTGAACGTTGGCCAAACAGACTAAGTTTCCTTTTGGCTGTGCCAGTTCTGTTCCAGACAGTTAGTAGGAAATATACATTTGCTAAGTAATAGTTGAAGGCTATTGAAAGTAGCACAGTTTTGCATGGAAGTTTGTTATGTGATAGTTCTGAACACAGAAATGTTGGGATAAACAGCAAAGATCTTAAACCAAATGAAAAGTGCATTATAAAGCAGTATTTAATTTGAAGAATGAGAGAGCTGAGAAAGGAAAATAAATTCAACAAAGGGAGAAGCTCAAGATCTTACTCTTTTCTGGGGGTGAAAATCATTGCAAAATATGCTATTAATATTTTGAAGTGAAGCCTGTTGAAGCAATGAATTAAGTCGTCTTCCTTTAGTCTGTTTTTTTTTTTACAAATATTGTTGATATCTTATTTTATATATTGCTTTTCCTACATTATCTTGTATGCTCTTGGTGAACAAGAAGCCGAACAAGCTGAAGTTTTTATAAATGATTATTTCATAGTGGCTGGAATTTTTGGCAGTAAGAAGATTTACTTGTCTTTTCTTCCACATAAATGGATGTTAACAATTCATTTCAGGACAGAGGGAATAGATTGCTGCTGCTGCTGTTATTATCATATCCCATATTTATTTTATACAACTCAAGGTGCATACATAATGCTTTTGGTTCATAAAATATTAGAAAAACAGTTAACTGTGAAGTTTTTTGACTTTGGATGTCAAAAACTCTGTTGTTTGACATTGTCTTAAGACCTCCCTATTGTGGCATCCTAATGATGGGTATCCTTTCCTATTGCTGCCCTTTTTCCTGTAAATCTTAATAATAGAAGTGAGATTTTACTCTTCATTTCCCAGACTGATTATTGTTGGAGTGTCCTGACATTCATATGTTCTCTAAAATAATGAACAATGTAGTTAGCAGTGTAGCTGGATGAAGCATATTTTGGATCTATATAGAGTTATATAACAGCTTGGAATGGTCCTCTTCCCTCTCTGTCTCTCACTTGAGGAATTCTCAGTTATTTATTGTCCTTGCATGTTATTTTCTTTTTCAGGCACAGTATTATGGGGAGATAGGTATTGGGACTCCACCACAGAAGTTTACTGTAGTCTTTGATACTGGCTCATCAAACCTCTGGGTGCCATCTGTTCACTGTGGCATGCTGGATATTGCCTGCTGTAAGTATCAGTTCTTGCTTACGTAAAACCTCATAGTTGGCTGATTTGTACAAGACCATCCCATACGATAAATTTACCTGTATATTCTATCAATATAGGACGACATTCTAAGAAAATTACTCCTCTATTGCTCAGCAAAGTATATGAAAACCATGGTTCTATATATATATATATACACATACACACTGTTTCTCAGCCCAGCTACTGAACTTTTGCTGGTACATAGCTAAGAGCCCATCCAGTTTATAAAATTGAGGGAGTCTTCAGAAGAAATGAATTTCTTATACAGAAACTCTATAAGAAATTCGTTTCTTCTGAAGACTCCCTCAACTGCTTTCTTGAGCTATATCCAACTTATACAGTATATTTTTATATATCAATCTGGAGTTCTTCTGTTCCTTTCAGCTGAACTCTTATGTGTCCTCCAGTTGTATTCCACGTTGTTGGTCAACTCAATGGAAGACATTTGGAGGAGGATATTATAAGGAGAGGAAATTTTACCTTCTGGCAGAATGACATTTAGATAAATCCCATATATATATATAAGAGCCGAGATGGTGCAGTGATTAAATGCAGCACTGCAGGCTGACTGCTAGTTCAGCTGTTCAAATCTCACCGGCTCAAGGTTGACTCAGCCTTCCATCCTTCTGAGGTCGGTAAAATGAGGACCCAGATTGTTGGGGGCAATATGCTGAACTCTGTAAACCACTTAGAGAGGGCTGTAAAGCACTATGAAGCGGTATATAAGAGTAAGTGCTATTGCTATTGCTATGTATATACAGTATGCTCCAACCAGAACTGACTCAACCCACCAACCTTTGAGAGAGAGAAGTAATTGTAGTCCCAGGCTTCCAAGAAGTGCCCAAGGATAGAAGGCACTACTTTTCTGTAGAAGTTATAATACTCTGGAATAATTCTCTATGAAGATCAACTCCTCCCTGTATTTTTCTGCTGTATTTTAGGAAGCTATCGAAGATAAAATTATTTTGGAAGACATTCTCTTAACAAGCACTGATACCATTGTTTCTTTTGTATTTTTATGTTTGTTACTCTGCCTTTGTTGGAGGTTTATGAATCCATTATTTTAATGTATTGTGGGTGTTTTAGCTGTTGTCATATTGTATATATGTACTGCTTTTTACTTCGTTTTCTAGAGTTTCCATAGCTTTTCAGCAATGTGGGATGCCAGATTTGATTATTCTGTTTGTTTTTCTCTGAATACTGGCAGTTGCGATAAGTATCTTATGTCTCTTAAATTCACTGAAGTGTGTTTCTTAATTCCTGAAATAAATGGAGCACTTTCTGTTTGTGATGAACTTCTGAAGCAAATCCATACCCCACTTAAGATCATAATGAACACATCTTCCAAACTGTTGTGTGCAGCTTCTCCCATCCCCCATCCCTTTTGGATTAAAAAGATGAGAGTTACAACACAGAGAATGAAGCCAATGCACCCTTCCAAATTAACTAGATGATTTAAAATGTAGGTTAAAGAGAGATTATCTTTCATATTTGTAGCTTCAGATTTAAGCATTCTCTTTTGAAATTACTAAACTTGATGAAACTGTAATACAACTCTTACTTCCATTGTACTGGACTAAAGATAGCTAATGACTGATTGAAGGAAAAGGTTCAATTTGTGATAAGCATAATTAAATAATTTTGGTCAGAGTTGAATAGGGCTGAAAAAAGTGAACAACATGGGAGGTAAACTGTTTCAAATTATCTCCAATTCTCTTTAAAAAAAATACAAGTCCTGTATACATATTCTACTTTCTCAAATTTGGAGATTCTTGAAAAAATATATGCCAGGTTAGCCAATTCTCACACTACTCTTTTCAAACCTAATTTAACAGCCAAAATGGGATTTCTCCATTTAATTTCTGAATTCTTAGGAAAGCTTTGAAAAAGTAGCCTTCGTTAATGATTCCAAATAAAAAGCTGCATTCTGGTAGTTATTTGCCCTACTCAAAAAAAAATTCCTTAATTCAAGAGGATACTTGAAAGGAGAGGATATTTATCAGCAGATGGCACTTGAAAAGGACAGAGCTACTTCAGGTTTAAACTTATAAATGTTGAATCTCACGAGTATAAAATACTCTAAAAGCCATTTTTCTCCTCTGTGGTTTCTTAGTCCTATTTAATTGATTTTCTTTATGAGGGCATGAATAAAGCAGTACATGAATTGGCTTTGGTCCATATTTTTTAGGCAATTAATACTTGTTCTAGTTATTTTCCTCTACTTAAGATGTTGCAGAACAGGTATAACAATGCAGATTAATAACTGGGATGGAATATTTTAAAATTATATAATTTTAACTGTTCCTTAGTTTCATGTAGCTGAAATAAAACATTTTTTTTATTTCTCCAGTGTTTTAAACCAAAGTTCAATCCTTCAGATTAAGTTCTGAGAAGTAGATAAAATAAGCCATAGAGATGTCTGTGTTTGTCTATTGGGGGGGTTATGATGACGTTAGGGAAAAAATATTCATGTCTTATCTCTCTTTTTTTTTCATCACAAGATTGAATTAGAATTCAGAATTATAGATAGAATTCACAAAGTACATTCTCCTTATCAGATCTTAAATGGTGTGAACCGAAATACATCTCCTTCCCTTTGTTTATCAATACCATCTGTCTGTTGCAATGTGGAAAGCAAATTAAAAAGTGTTATAAGAACTAAGTTCAGGTAGTCCTCGCTTAATGACAGTAATTAGGACTGGAAATTCTGTCGCTAAGCAATGTGGGCATAAAGCACGATGACACATCACCATGCTACTTAGCAACTTCTGGCACTTCCCGTTGCCATCGTTAGGTGAATCCAGCGACACTGCTAAGCGCAGTAACATGTGGCTGCTATTTGTGACCACCTGCAGGCTTCCCCATTTACTTTCCTTATTAAAAATTGACAGTGAAGGTTGCAAATGGTGATGACATGACTGCAGTATGCTACAATGTCATAACTCTGTGTTGGATGCCAAGCAACTGAGTTGCAATTAAGGGGCTGCAGGGGATACTACATTAGCCACTTCAAGCACTGGCCATAAGTGCCACTCGTTCAGCACGCTTGTAACTTTGAATGGTTGCTGAACTTGTGGTCATTAAATGAGGACTATCTGTACTGTTAATTTGGCTACTGTCTTGCCTTCCACATCTATATTTGAGTCTCCATGATTTTTATTTAGAGCACACAGTCAATTAAATTGTGTACATTAGTTTCATGCATGTGGTCATCTTACAGTCGTTATGTTCTTTCTGCAGTGATACATCATAAGTATGATTCTTCAAAATCTAGCACATACGTAAAAAATGGTACAGATTTTGCCATCCATTATGGTACTGGAAGCCTTTCAGGATATCTCAGCCAGGATACTGTAACGGTTAGTACAATGACAGCATTTCATTATTTAAGTCATAAAAGGCTCCAATTCTTTAACCAAAATACTACCCCAGGCTCCACTGTATTAGTTTACTTCATTGCGGTTCTGAGAAATATTTGAAAGAGTGTATAAATATCACATGATTGTATCTTCTTATATTAAATGGCAAATGTTTACTGAACATCTTACTTATTCAAAAAAAAAAAGAAACCATCCCAAACAAACAAATATAAGAGGCTTTTCAGACCTTTTTGTAAAAGAAGTTTTTCCATTTTGTCATTTCATAAGAAATGAGCTCAAGCTTCCTTACAAGCTTGGTTTATTTTTCTCTAAATACTGCCACTGCACTTTTAGTCATCTATAACAGAAAAGCAAATAAAGGGATGAAGATTCATGATGGGGAAACATTGGATTAAAAGAACACTTTTCAAGGAAGAACACATTTCAAGTAAATGTGTAGCTCTCCCATGCAAAGCATGGGTCATTTATCTCACTGCCATAGTAATATGAATCCAAACTATTGCCTTACTTATAATTTTATTATGTATACATCCTGCTTTTTCTTCACTTTTAATAATCTAATATGGGGTCCAGTGGTGGGTTCCTACCAGTGCGGTCCACTCTATAGCACCGGTAGCGGCCTGCTGGTGACATCACAGTACCGGTGTGGTCGGTTGCCGATGCCTGGGCGCTGCCATTTATTTAAAAAAAAATTTTTTACATTAAAAAAAAATTTCTTCTGCGCATGCCCAGAAGCCGAGCTTCTGGCACTGCGCATGCACTGCCTTCCTTCCCCACAGTGAGTCCAAGCAGGGGAGGATGGCTGAGGGAGTGCGTGAGACGCTGAAAGAACGGGCGGCAGGAGCTATCTCCATTCCCCTCCCTTCAGCAGTCCGAGAAGCCACGAACGTGCGGTGATGATCCTAGGCATTTTCGCACGTTTGAGGCTTCTCGAGCTGCTGAGGGGAGGGGGAATGGGCGGCAGAACCTATCTCAGTTCCCCTCCCTTCAGCAGTCTGAGAAGCCACGCCCACCCGGTCACATGGCCGGCAAGCCACGCCTACCCGGTCACATTGCTGGCAAGCCACACCCACAAAATAAGCCACGCCCACAGAGTGGTAGTAAAAAAATTAGGAACCCACCCCTGATGAGGTCATCTTGTTTTACTTTCCTTTGGAAAAGATAACAGGAGTTTTCACTCAAAAAATTAAAAGTCCCAATTCTTAGAATTAAAAAATGGATATGTCTTTATATACTGTATGTCCTCCCCCTACTAACTATTTATTTAATGGGTTAAATAATTAGCTTCTTCTGTCCTGTACATTTCCTTGCTTGTGCTGTTTCCTAATCCAGGTAATATTCCTTCATGGGGGTTTTTTTTCCTGCATAATCTTTCTTTTCCTTTATTGGATTTTAGTTTTGTCAAAATGTGAAGCTCTCTTTTCATCCATAATCAATAACCAAAAAAGTTATTTAGTAGTGTGGGGGGGAAAATCCTTGTGGGGGGAAAAATCTTATTTCAAACTTTTTAAGTCTCTAACAAAATAATATGAGTTTATATGGTTGATTAATAATATGCAGTTTCTAGATTTGGCTGAACTACAATTCCCAACAATAGATTTAGCAGCATAGCCATCCAGTTAATTTGAAGGAAGTGGTTAAGTTAGGATGATACTGTCATCCTACATAGAGTGCAAAGCACTAAGCAATCCATTTAGGAATTTCTAGATATTTGTGTCTTGATTGCTCTATATCATACAGTGTTCATTGAGGTGTATCAGCTCAATATTGCCATTTCCAGATTTGATTTAAGCGTGTATTTTGACTTCTTCCTTTCTGTTGGTTTTCCTATTAGATTGGTGACCTATGTGTCAAGAACCAGTTGTTTGGTGAAGCTACCAAGCAGCCTGGCATCACTTTTATTGCTGCAAAGTTTGATGGCATTCTCGGCATGGGATACCCCAAGATTTCTGTGGATAAAGTAGCACCTTTCTTTGATAATATAATAGAACAGGGATTATTGGAAAAGAACATATTTTCCTTTTATCTAAACAGGTGAGCCTCAGACTGGTAGACTGAAGTCTTGTCTAATTTTATGTCCACCCTTGCTATATATCCAGTTTTTAGAGCATAATAGCTGGAGACCCACCCATTTTCAAAGCAATAGCCTCATTGTCAATAGATACGAATCAAGATATTCTTAGGAGACCATGCCCATTTTAAGTACAGTTTTAAACAAAGTGATCTTTCTACAAAGATGCAGATTTGGAACTTTTTGAAGGCTCTTGAACTATCAGAGCACACCCCCAATTATATAAATAATAAATGCCCAAACAGATATCTCTTGTCTTTGAAGCAAGTTCTGCTGAATTCAGTTTGGACTTACTAGGGAGAGTCATTAGGATTTCAAAGTTGTTGATAGCCTTGAAGGAACATTCAAGTTATATTTAATTATGTTGCTTTGCTAGGATTCTATGAAAGTATGTCAGATCCTACATGATCTGTAAAACTTTTGGTCTGTTTGTGTTCTTTTTTCTTCATTGTTTCTGTAAATTCAGTATAGTGGCTCAGAGGCTACCTCCTTGCTTGCACTGATTTTTTTTTCTTTCTTTCTGCACTTGTGTACTGTCTCTTCAAGGGATCCAAAAGGCCAAACTGGAGGGGAATTGCTTTTTGGAGGAACAGATTCCCAGTATTATTCTGGAGACTTCAATTGGGTGAACGTAACTCGTAAAGCTTATTGGCAAGTCCATATGGATAAGTAAGTTCTCTTTGCTTTGGTTATCCTTATACCTAGTTTTATTTATTTATTTAAAATATTTGTAGAGCCACCCATGTTCTAATCAATCTCCCAGTTAAACACATGTCTGTAGCTTACTAGCATATAGGTTTAGATAAGTCCAAAATATATAGCAGAATGTTGCCTTATGGCATATAACATTTAGTAACATAGATGGCAATGTCTAAAAAGTGTGGTCCCTTTTAGACCTAATTTGCTGCAGAAGGAGAATTGGGATGGAAAAGAGGAAGAATGGTTTTAAATGTCTCACCCTTCTGAAAGGTGTTTTCACTGTGATATAATAGTGTAACTACCACAGACTTCAGTTTATTGCTGTATATTGTGCTTGTTAAGTACAGGGAAAGAGTGTGTGTTAAATTTGTTTCTGTCATCCTGTTTCTTATTTCTACCCCCACCCCTATACTATTAGAAAGAAGAAATGAGGAGAAATATTTTGATCTCTTAGTGTATTGATTGATGGCTGCTTTGTCTGAATGCCAAGTTTCTAGGAATTCTCTAGTGGTTTTGGATTTGGTTGAGAGAGAGAGCGGTGATTTCTCAGGGCTTACAACTAAGTCCTGAGATGAAATCTAACATTGGTGATCAAGACTCATAGCAGAGATTTTAATGCATTGTCTAGAAGCACTCCCACACAGAAGCCAAAAGTATGGATCTGGTATATAGATAACACCATCATAATTAAAAAGGTGCATGAGACAATCAACAATATCTTCAAAGAAATAAAATTCACAGGGGAAAAAGAAAATAACAACACACTCCCCTTCCTGGATATCCTCATCAGGAGAGAAAACAACAACAAACTAGAAATGCAAGTCTATCCAAAAACAACCCACACTAACCAAAGGCTCCATTATCAAAATTAAGAGCCCTATTTCCCACAAGAGTTGCTGTGTAAGAACACTATTCAGATGGACACAAGCACACTGCAACAACTTGGAACATCAGAAAAAGGACTGCCTATATAATACCTTCCAACAGAATGGTTAGCCACACAACTTTTATCAAAAAGTGCCTTACCATTCCTATAGCACAACTAGGATAAGCTGTGAAAAGGATAATACCATACATGAAAAACAGCTCACAAACAATTAACATATTATTACAACCATACTACCATCTCTGTAGCACCCAAACCAATTAAAGTCCTCCTAAACATTTTAAGCAAGCCAAAAGACCCAGTGGCCCAAGAACAATAAAAAAAATTATTTACAACATACAGTGTAATAATACAGTAGTATAGTACAGTACTATACAATATGTATGTATGTATGTGTATATGTATATATGTATGTGTATATGTGTATATATACACATATATACATATACACATACATACATACATACATACATACATACATACATACATATATACATGTATATAACAACTATGTATGACAGGCAGGCAGAACATTAGCAGCGTGTATCCATGAACACCAACTAGCAGTCAGAAGACACAATGAAAACTCATTTATTTCACAAAATATAGAAAGATTCAAACATAATTTCAACTGGAAAACTTTTAGCATCTTAGACCAAGCCAAATCCAAAAATACTAGGGAATTCCTAGAAGCCTGGCATTCAGACAAATTGGCCATCAATAGATACAGAGAGTTAAACCATATCTACACACCATTCAAAAGATAAGAAAAAAGCTAAGAAAAAAACAAAAATATGAGAACACATCCTCTCCAGCAACCAACACCTAGATAAGCAAGGATTAACAACAGACAGTCAAACAGAAACCAAAAACTTAACAAGAAACTACCAAAAAGAAAACACCCACCAACACTGGCAGGAAAAGTTGTATATAAACACCTACTCACACTAATGTTGTCACATAGTTGGATAATGAAATATCTGCAAGCAAACAATCTCAGAGCACCAAAGATTCCATGATTTAATCCTGAGCTACATATATGTTGTGTAAAAACTTGTCCCCTGCATGTAACTCTAGTACATTTCCAATAATTGTATTCAATGTAACTCTGCAAGGATTTGATTTTATGTTCCTGGGCTCTTAAGGGGAAAAAAACTGAAATCTATCTTTCCTTCCAGGGTTGATGTTGGCAATGGCCTAACTGTGTGCCAGGATGGCTGTGAAGCTATTGTAGACACAGGAACATCACTTATTACAGGGCCAGCTAAGGAAATTAAAGAGTTGCAGAAAGCCATTGGAGCTAAGCCAATCATTAAAGGACAGGTAAATTCAGACAGGAATTAGGGTATTGTGGTACTGCAGATGTTAGACTTACTAACTTGTATGTTTGCTTGTTTGTTTGTTTGTTTGTTTGTTTGTTTGACTGTAATCGCACTTCAGTCTGAACTTGATGCTAAGCATTCATCTTCAATTAATCAAATGTTGTTATTTATACATTGGTTTAAATTTAGGTCAGGTTCAGATACATCTACTGGTGTTGACTTGCGATCAAAAGATAGCTTTCTTTTTAGTTCAAAGTTCTGTTATCTTGAATAATTTATTTGACAGTTTTGTAATTTGCCTCCATGCCAAAATATGGAGTCCTATAATAATAATAAATTCTCCTCTATGCTTCTAATGTTTTAGAAAGAAATTAGAACTAGTGCAATTCTTCAGGTCAGAATATAATACCTGCTCAATGTTTCTGTTCTGCATAATATTTGAAGACAGAAATATAATTCCTTATTTTCTTGATAAAAAGGCTTCTTTGCTGAGATGTTAATTAACCTTCAAGTAGAACTAATAAATACTGAATAAAAATCTTTGGATGTAGTGAAATCAGTCCCTTGTAATGACAACAAAAAACCCAGATTTCATTTTAGGAATAAAAAAAATAAAATAAAACTACTAGTATCATAACCTTATGCACAAATGGTAAGACACATTTGAATATTGAGAATAGTTGTGATCTACCATCCATGAAATGGTTCACAGAGATTTAAAAATGTAGAAAAAGGCATTCAAAATAAATCAACTCATGTTACAGGAAGGAATGAAATGAATGATAGTAGTCCTTTGTAACCACATTCTTTTTAACCAGAATTTGATTTCTAATGTCTTTAATTTGAGTGGGTGAGTTGCAGGGATGGGATTCAGCCAGTTTGGACCGGTTCGGGCACACCGGATGTTAATTTTAATCTGGTTCACTGAACCAGTTGTTCCAAGGACTGGCTGCTCTCGCCCACCCTGCCCTGCCCTGCCCTGCCCCTCCCAGGAGTCTCCACGCGGCCCATTTTGGATGCCAGGTAAGTGCAGGGCCCGCGCAGAAGTGCTGGGAAGGCGAAAAACGGCCCTACAGGAAATCTAGAAATGGGCCTGTTTCTGGCCTCTGGAGGGCCTCTGGAGCCTGGGGGAGGTCGTTTTCACCCTCCCGGAGGCTCGAAGAAAGCCTCCGGAGCCTGGGGAGGGTGAAAAACAGCCTACCAGAAGTCTGGAAATGGCCTGTTTCCAGCCTCTGGAGGGCCTCCGGAGCCCAGGGGAGGCAGTTTTCTCCCTCACGGAGGCTCGAGAAAAGCCTTCGGAGCCTGGGTATGGCAAAAAATGGGCCTACTGGAAGTCTGGAAACTGGCTCATTTCCGGCCTCCGGAGCCCAGGGGAGGCCGTTTTCGCCTTTCTGAAGGCTCAAGGAAAGCCTCTGGAGCCGCCCCATTGCCACGCCCACCCAGCAACCAGGCAACAAACCGGTTGCTAAAAATTTTCAATCCCACCCCTGGTTGGTCTCCTCAATGGCTAAGTTATTTACTCTGAGTCTGATATGTTGTCCCTCAAGATGTCTTCTAGCTGGGAAGGCAAGATATCTTGCCATACCTTAATAGTATATAGGAGTGCTCTAACCCAGCGACCCCCAACCTTTCAGGCACCAGGGAACGATTTCATGGAGGGCGGTTTTTCCACAGGCCAGGCGAGCATGGTTTTGTGCACTCCTGGATCCTGCATGAGCACAGATAGGGGTTCACTCGCTTGTGCAGCCCAGTTCCTGGTGGGCCGCGGACTGGTGCCAGTCCACAGCCTGGGGGTTGGAGACCCCTGCTCTAAGCCTTTCTCTGTATTGCAGTCTCTGCTAGAAAAGCTATTCTGGGTTGGCCCTTACTGTTCAATTCATGCCATAGGTGCTACCAAGTAGCAGCAGAGATGGGCCCCTTGGGTGAAAGGTTGAATGTCTCAAACTTCCTTTCCCAGAAGCTTCCTTGGGACTCCCTTCTTGCTATGGTTGCTACTTGGCAACTATTGCAGTTATCACTTATTTTATGGAGAAAGGCATGATGTCCCTTTTAACTCTGGCACGTGAGGGAGGATCTCCATAGCTTATGCAAGAACCCTGAGGAAAAATAATAAAAAAGAAACATATTCTATAATGTCGCTTTCTCAGCCTCTAGCACAGTGTTTCCCAACCTTGGGAACATGAAGATGTCTGGACTTCAACTCCCAGAATTCCCCAGCCAGCAAACACTGGCTGGGGAATTCTGGGAGTTGAAGTCCAGACATCTTCAAGTTCCCAAGGTTGGGAAACACTGTAATCTATCATGATTCATATGATTAGGGAAATCAGTTTTCCCTTCTTTGGAAATCAATCTTACAAGCAATAGATAAAATTATTTAAAAAAAAGAAAAAAGGGGGAAATAAAATTCATTTAAGTAGTCACAGGTAAAGCCTTTAATGGCAAAGAAGATGAAAATACAGAGCTGTCCAAAAACCGCATCTGAAAAAGACCTGCCATAGAAAAATTATAAATAACAATAGAAGATTCTTGGCAGATACAAGATGATAGATCTCCTAATACAGAAGATAACTCTGTATTGAGTAAAGAGGTGCCAAGCTGCATAAAACACATAATTTACTTGAGCGACTACAGAGGACATAAATATCAGGGACAGTATATGTCAGAGACACTAGAGTTAACCATGCAGTAAAATAAAGCATAAACTCTTAATTTAGATTTCTAACTAATCTGGCTCGCTTGCGCCTTCGAAACAAATGGATTTCCTGAAGCAAAGATTTATCTTTGCTTCTTCTGGATTTCACAGATTCTTGAAGCATTACAACCTTTAATCAAAGGCTTTAGGAACAATATTACCTTAGATCCTTTCCTGTTCATATCCAGTTTTTCAGTGGATGTTAGAAAACAAATCTTCTCTCTTCAGAAGGGGAGGAATTAGAGGGGACTACTTTGGCTGTATACTAAACTCTATGCCATAATCAGAAAAATCCTGCTTGAGACAGATTTATTGATTCCACCTCTGGGAAGTAGCTGCTAATCTTATGAATGCCAGTTATGAGTGATAAGAGTTAATGGATGTGCGAAGACTGAAGAAATACAAGTGGAAATTCATGCTGTACATGGGGCTGCCCTTGCAGAAGACCTGGAAGCTTCAAGTAGTCCAGAATGCAGTGGCATTGGCAATGATTGGATGTTTCAGTATACCCATTGTTCTTCAGGCTGCACTATTTGCTAGTGAGCTTCCAGATGCACTTCAAGGTGCTGTTATTAACTATAAAGACCTTCATGGCTTAGGGCCTTATTATCTGAGGAAACCTATCTCCCATGATGGCCCACCAATAAGTCTAGGCAGAGTTGGAGTGTCTGCAGTCAAACAGTGTCAGGATCCAGGAAGTGTGTTTTCTCTTTTGTGACTCCTGTATTCTTAAAATGCTGCTCCCAACCCCAAGATCTATGTAGCTGCCACCCTGATGATGTTCTAGAAGTCTTTTAAAATATGGCTGTTTCTCCAGGTTCTGGGGTAAGGTGTTTGGGAAGCCCTGCTGGTTATGCTTTTTTGTTTGAGAGGTTGTATTTGTCCAGATGCCTAGGACTGTCTTTATTGTTTTTCTATAATTGTTTCTTATTTATTGTTACAATTCTGCCTAAGGTGTACTAGACTCTGAAAGTTGATCTTAAGTGAAAACGGTACATTGAACAAGTATTTGTGAACCTCTAGTCATTATGCGTGTGCCCACACCCATAATGCAATGCCCCCCCGCCCCCCCCGCCCCCCCCCCCGTGCATGCACGCACAACTTCCCGCGCACATGAGCACAGGCCTCACTGAAGCCTCTGGACTTCCGGTAGGCCTGTTGGGTTGTTTTTCGCCCTCCCCAGGCTTCAGGAAAGCCTCCCAATCCTGTGGATGGCGAAAAATGGGCCCAACGGGCCTACCGGAAGTTTGGAAATGAACTTCCGGTAGGCCCGATGGGTCTGTTTTTCGCCATCCACAGGCTCCGGGGGCTTTCCTGAAGCCTGGGGAGGGCAAAAACAGCCTCCCCCCCCCGCCCTCCGGAAGGCCAAAAATCAGCTGGCCAGAGCGCACATGCACGCTGGAGCTGACATAGGGCAACGCCTCGCATGCCCTCATATATGGCTCCGCATGCCACCTGTGGCACCCGTGTCATAGGTTCGCCATCATGGCTCTAGTCATTTATTTCTTAGGCAGCCTTCCTCAACCTGGTGGTTCCCAAATTAATTTAATTATACTTCTCACCATTCCCAGCAGCATTACAATGAAAGTTTATGTCAGGATGACATAAAAGGATGGCCATTTTGGAGAAGGCCATCTTAACTACTGGCTTCTATCACCTTTCAGGAAAGGAGAGGATTTTTCTCCACTCTTAATAGCCCAGTGTTTGTCCATAGCAGGTTCTTACTCTTCTCTGTTGTTTTGTTTGCAGTACATGCTCCAATGTGATAAGCTAGCTACACTTCCCACTGTGTCTCTAGTGCTGGGAGGACGGTCTTATGTTCTTACTGCAGATCAGTATGCCTTAAAAGTAAGTTCCATGACACTCTGATATTTTTTTTCTTAATGCTTACTAGCTTATTTTAGGCATATTTTCTGCCCTATGTACCTACTGATAGTTGTTTTGGACATGTACTGAATTGCTTCTGCACATTTAAGAAGATAGTAGGGCTCTAGAAAGTACAATGGACTAATCCTAAGTGTGGTTATACACTGAGATAAGTCAGGAGTAATGTTGAACAAATATTACATATGAGTTTGTAAAAAGATCTAGAAGAATTTTAACTGCATGTAAGCAGTAAGCAGTAAGAAAACATTATGAATTAAAAAATTAAAATAGCATTTTCAGTCCTTGAAATATAGGAACAAAATATGACTTTTCCTTAAAAACTCTTGATACAATTATTAAGAAAAAATGATGTCCCAAGCTGATTTTTCCAAAAGGCAACTGGACTTTCTTGTTTTTTTTTTCCTTTGAGAATGTTTCACTTTTCATCCGAGCAGCTTCTTCAGTTCTGGACTGAAGAAGCTTCTTGGATAAGCAGCAAAATATTTTCAAAGGAATAAAACAAGAAAATCCAGTTGCCTTTTGGAAAAAGCACGTTTGAAACAACCATGACTTGGATGATTGAGAATCTCCATAGACATTAAGAAAAATTGATCACTGTTATATATATATATATATATATATATATATATATATATATATATATATATATATATATATATATATATATATATATATATATATATATATATATATAATTTGGACATTGTAAAGCTTTAAATTCAAATTGTTTAAATTTTACCATAGAATTAATTCTATACAAAAGAATAATGTTATAAAACACATTACCTTATTACTTGTTTTACTTTTTCCTCTCCTATAGGTTACTGTTCAAGGAGAAACTCTTTGTTTGAGTGGATTTTCAGGCTTGGATGTCCCACCACCTGGTGGACCTCTTTGGATTCTTGGTGATGTTTTCATTGGGCCCTATTACACAGTATTTGATCGAGATAATGACTCCGTTGGTTTTGCAAAGTCTACTGGCAAGGTGTAAAAGCAATTAGTCATTGCCTTCCACAGTCTCAATACAAATGCACTCCCAAGCACATCATGCTTTGCTTTTATATTGTGACTGATTGCATTCAGAACAAAATCAAGAAAGTAGAAACGAGAGGAAATGTTTTTAAATTAAAAAAAATACTACTGATCTTCCAAAATTTATTTGTTATCCTTCTGATAATATACCATAAAGACTCTAATAAAATTACAAATTTTGGGGAGTCCTAATATTGTATGTACCCTTCATATTTCTGGTTCTTTGAAGCATGATCCTTTCATATGTTTTTGAGCATAAGTTGTCTTGTGTAAGCAACTTTGTTCTCTGCTCACTGTCCCCCAAATTATTTATGTTTTTGGATACAATTTCCTAGCAACTCTTTGAAAAATTCTTAATAGTTGAGAAGTCACCACTAAAATTGCATTTGATTCTCCATTTGCACTGTTGAATATAATATATATATATACCGGTTGCATCTCTGCCATCTACGAAGTGTGGAATGTGGCAAAGTGGTTCTGAATTAACACATTTTATAAAACATGGTTATGGTTAGTAATGAATACTTCGGAAATAGCAATTGAAAGGGAAAGGTAAAAGGTAAAGTGAAAGTAAAGATAAATGTTAAATGGCCATTTAGCCTAAGTTTCCCCAACTCAGGTAGTATGTCCTGTTTGTGAATATTTTGCTCTTCAGTTTTCCAAACCTTTTGTAATTCCTAGTGTCTTTTTGAGATATGAGAACAGAGTTATCTGACTTTTCCCAAAAAGTATTTCACATAAAAGTTTATGAGACATTTTAGCTCAATTTGAGACATTTTGACTCGTTAGTTTTGAAGAAGTTTTTAATCTTTATCATTAATATGCAGTATAAGTTTTATTTAGAGAGGTTGACTCTACCATTGCATTCTGTCGTGAAGAAAAATATTGTAAGCAACTCAGAAAAATATGTTCAACTCTGAGGAATTTAATCTGGGGATTGAAATTCTGTGAATACCTCTATATATCCAAATTCTTTTTGCATGGATTTCTATATCAGGTGTTTCAGAAAGATTTCTATATTAGGTGTTGTTTTGAGCCTAAGAAGTCATATGATCAACTATTGTAGAGCGAATAAGACTTCATAGATTACAGAACTGGGCCGCTGTTAATGCTAGGCTAGTTCATTTGAAATGTTTCATAATACTTGAGCCCAATCACAAGGCTATGAAAATCCATGGACAATGGAACGAGATTAAGATTAAAACAGGTTTGTTTCAGGTAAAGCCAGTAGCACCCTGCTTTTGTTTAAGGGTCTTAAAAGAGTCTTAAAGATTTGTGCAAATGTGGGATTGAAGACACCTCCATAATAAAATATATTGGACACTCAAAACTGATCAGCACTGATTGATAGACTGGCAGTGTTACACGTTGCAGCTTAATGTTGGGTGTGTAAAAGTCTCTCCATTGCCATTACCAAAATTTGGACCATACAGATTATGATATTGGAAGTCTAAGACATTGTATGAATTAGGAGAAAGCTGTTGTATAGCAGATCCCACATTCTCGAGAAGAATAAAGTCCACCACATCTTATTGGAAATCGTCTTAGTAAATTTGACATGCAGCTCGCACTGCTGGATTAGTAGTTCGCTGTCATTCCCCTGGCGACTTATCTTGCTTGTTTTCTCTAATTTGTGAAATGCTATTATATTCTTGCCTGTTCAGAAGATACAATCTGTTTCATAGATGTTCTCTTTTCAACTAGTAATCAAATAAATTAAAAATAAACAGTTTCCATTGCCACATACTATCATGTCATTCTTTAAAAAGTAGTCTGAAGAAACTTTAAAGGGAATACATGATTTGGTGCGAACACTGACCTGATTCATATATCATACCAAATTAATATTGTATATACTCGGTTGTTGTTTTATCATGACATGAACCCTTTCCCAGGAAAAAAAATTGAAACAAAGATTTGTTTTATGAAATCTGCTTATTCTAAGCTTGTCTTATTGCAGTGAACTCATGAACTTTTTCCTGATCTGACCTTTTTTTTTTTTTTGATACTAGGATAAACAAAGGTAAAAAAAACCGATGAATTGACTGAACAAGCCACCATTACTTTGTTTATTACAGACTCTTGATTTTCTCAAATCATGATTAGATTGTGCAGCTCAGTCCTAAACATAAACTTAATCTTAAGCATTTTTAAATGAAAGTCCTACTAATAAAAGGAAGGTTAAATAGGTAATTTGCATGTGGAGAAATGAAAGGAGCAAAATTAATTCTTAACCAACTAAGACATTTGCCCAACATTGGAAGTTTGATTGCAATAAACATTCATTAATGCCTTTGTGATTTAGTGTCTTGTGTGATCCCAACCACTTTATGTATCACCAAAATCTGCAAGACTCCTGGCAGTTTATATCAGGAAAATAATATAAACCAAGCGGGATTTAAGAAAATAAGTTATTCTGCTTTGACTGCAGATTTTTCACATCTATGTTTATCCACATCTATGAATCTCCCATTGCATTCCAGAAACACTATTTGGATCAATTCATTTTCTAGATTACAAAAGTATCAAATTGATGGCTTATTAAAATGCAATATGATATTGTACTTCTGTTACAAATAACAATATTTTGAAATTGACATTACTCCTCTCCAATTGTTCAAAAGTCAAATACATTTTTTTATGAATGTTAGATGAAAAACTAATTAATCAGATTCAAAGTTACCTTTATAAGCAAGAACGTTTTTGTTTCATCACCTGGTGAATATATTTTACTGTTTAAGAAACTATTTTATATATTATTAGTGTATTGTGATGAGAAAATAAAATGCAATTTAAATATGTCTAGATTATTATACTTGTGTATAGTGGTAGCTACCTCCCTTATTACTTACTATAACATGTTTTTTTCTACAAACTTTTGTAAAAGCTACAGTTTAGGAACTAAAATAAGAAGATTATGCTCTCTGGGAGGCCAGACTTAAGATATCGTGGGAAGAGCTCTTTGGTTTTGTTGTAGATACCTTTTCATATGCTAACTAAAGCAGGGGTCCCCAAACTTGGCAACTCCAGCAGCTATGCTGCTGGAGAATTCTGGGAGTCGAAGTCCACAAGTCTTAAAGTTGCCAAGTTTGAAGACCTCTGAACTAGAGACTCCCCTGCCTGTAATAATAGTACACATCTGCTGAAATCATCTACAGGGCCTACTACTTGTTTTCTAGTTCCTGTTGATCAGAGCACTTTTTGCTGTGTTTCATTATTTATCAACAGTGGAGTGCAAAGACAGCCTGTTGAATCCAATGTATGTATCCCGCTTCATTTATTAGAGAACTCTTTGAGGCCACTTTTGTAAACTTTCAAGTTCTTCAGAACTTATTTTCACCCAAGGCAGTAAAGAAAACACGCCTTCAATAAAAGTGTAAACTATGAAGGGGAGCTGTTGATATTCAAGCTATGCCTGCATATGCATGACTGCGCGCTGACACAGCCTGGAGCCAATATTGATCAGATTCCTATCCGTGCCCCCTGACCAGAGCACGACGAGCGGCGCTTTCACGTCGGCGCCCTGTTGTTCTCTCCCGGCCTCACTTCGAGTTTCTTCCTCCCCCTCCTCAAACCCCTCACTAAAGAGGTCGCGAATGACGGTCGGGAGCAGCTAATCCTTTTTCAGTGTTGCTAAGCCACGCGTGGCGTATGCGATGAGGGAAAGCCTCAGGATGACCCCAACGCCTTTCCTCTGCTTTTCAAAGCCGCCTCAAAATCGACGCCCAAAAGCCCGGTTACGGAGATGCCTGCGTTGTCACATGGCGGGTGCAGGAGTGTTCCGTTTCCAGCAGGTAGGTTGGGGGTGGTGGGGAGGACTTTACAATTGTGGAATCCCCCCCCCCCAAAAAAAGCTTGTATGTGTGTGAGAGAGAGCACGCGCATATTGCGCGCTTGGAGCCGAGAGCAGCGGGAAAAGAAAAACCCCGCGCACTCGTAGAAATAGCGGGCTTGGCGAGGCGAAAAAGGGAAATTGAATGCCCGCGGGGTCTTTGGGAACGGGTGCGCGCAAGCCTTGCCCGGCTTGGGCTGAGGCCGAGCGAGACCGTTTGACCTCTTTCCCAGCCCGCCCCTCCCCTCCCTCAGCGCCTCCGCGAACTCCAGTTGCTAAAGAAGAGACCGCGGCAGTGTTGAGCTGGAGATGCAGCACAACTGCCCGCCTCCCTCCCTCCCCGTAAGTATTCCTCTCGCCCTGCTCTACGGATGGACGGGCTCCGGTGCCGGTGGATCTACGGGCAGGCTCCGTTTCGTAATTGCAAAGCCGATGGGATAGGGAGAGGAATCCGGCGAGAGAAGGCGCGCTTCTTTCACTCTTACACATTCGCCCCCCCCCCCGGGCTTTTTTCTCTCTCCTCCTCCTCTTCCTCCTCTCTTCCTCGCCGCCCCCGACCGCGCGGCGACGCCGTTCCAAAGGGAAAACTGCTGACAGGTGAAGAAGGGGGGGAGGAAGGGAAAAGTCAACCAGAAATGTAGCCCGAGATGAAACGCTCAGCAAAACGGGCAGAGAGACCGAGCGGAGGAAAGCTAGGAGGCCGGGCTTTTCTGTCGCAGCTTGTGCAGTCGGTTCCAGGAACAGCCTGGGCTTTCATCGCCCCATCCGGCCGGGGGCTGCTTCGATCCTGATGCCGACGCGGGACAGGAGAGCCCCGCGGAAAGAGATGGGCAAAGAGTAGAGAGGAAGGGTTGGAGGGAGAGATGCGGGGCGGGGGGTGGGGGGGTGGGATGAGGACTTGAGTCTCGTGGTAGGGAGAGAGTCCTTTTCACCCTGAGTCCACGCTCTCTCTCCTCTTTGGAAGTCTTCCCTTGTCCGGTTTCTAGATGGGGAGGAGGATGAATCAAAACCCTCGGTTATGTTTACACGAGTGACCCGAGGTGAGAATTGCTGTTGTTTTTCTCCGATCCGACTGCAAAGGACTTTAGCAGGTGGGGGGGGGGGGAAATGGAACAGGAAACCAAAGCAAGCAGAGGGGGAGAGAAAGAGAGGGCTGGGAGAAGGCATGTGACGATGTGTCAAGCTCCTTGCCTTTCCCAGGGAATTAATGAACTCCGAGGCTGTTTTGTGTGGGAAGCAGGGGATGGCAAGCCAAGCCTACTGCGGAGCTGGGACACCCAGCTGCAGGGAATCCAGGAACTGTTACACTGCTGCATACATTAATGCCTGCTCTGTCTGCTAGAGAATACTCCCTTTGTGGTACATGTGTTTAAACAGGCTCCTCTCTTTTCTCTTTTCTCCTTGCCTGGAAATCCCTCTTTTTCTTCCTTCTTTCTCTTGCCTTTTCCACTATCTCTTTTCTATTTCTGATTTCCTGCATCCCGGTATTTTGTGTTTTTTGTTTTTTGTATCACTCACATCTTTTCCTTTCCTGATCCTCCCCATCTTTCTCAGGGGAACATACTTTCCTTGGATATAGTTGTGTAAACTGGGGGTTGCCATCACGGAGAGGCCACAGGAACCCCCCTTGGGCCCTCCATGTCCCCTTGACGGGGCTTTCTGGACTCGAAGACCCCCTCATGTACCCCAGCAGGGGTGCTTCGCCTGCATCTCCAAGACGCCCCCCATACAGCAAGGGTCCCCTGTGCTGTCTCCTTCTTCTGCTGTGTGCCTGATGGAGAACAAGACCTGCAAAGGGGACAGCCTGAGACCACCGGTGCAATGCAAACACTCTGTGGAGAAGAAAACGATGACTAATCCCACTGCTGTAATTGAAATCTACCCAGACACCACTGAAGTGAATGATTATTATCTCTGGTCCATCTTCAACTTTGTATACCTCAATTTCTGCTGTTTGGGCTTCATTGCCTTGGCATATTCTCTGAAAGTAAGTATGAATCTCAGTCCTGCATGATTAAACTTGTTGGCTTCAGGCCCGTAGTTGGAGTTAAGTCTATGTCCATTTAACAAGACCCAACTAATTGTTGCTAATTTACCCCAGTTTGGAAATGAGAACTGATCCTTGTTCCAAGGAGGAAGAAGTATATCATATCTTAAGATGGACATTCTCTAATAGGAAAATTTTATTTGTGAATTCAGGTCTGTGATATAAAAATACTATGAAAAGGAGTGCTGTTGATTTTGGGGGGGGGATGGGGGAGGAGATAACCTGGAAGCATCCTCATAAATGAAATACTATACCGTCTAGATAGCTACAATAAGAAATTAAATTGCTCATTGCAATTTAATTACTTCTTTCAGTTTCATGACAAACCTGGAAGATGAATTAATTTTATAACGGGTGGGTTGTAATGATAAGAACAAGTTGGGTGGGTGGGATTTAAGAATATATCTCCTACTAGGGATACAGTTTCTTCATGCCATTGTCATCATGCTACCACCATCAGAAGCCTTTGTTATATTCTAATAGCAATCCTTTCATCAGTTTGCATTCTTTATTTATCTTCATACTAAACATGTAGAATAGATCTACATAACAACAAAAACAAAAATCTACATTCATAGCAAAAGAATCCACATTAGTAGAGAGATTTTGAATTTGGGCTAGGGGTTCTCATTAACTCTCCTTGTTTATGAAGCATTGGAGAAGTTGCTTCATATAATTAGACAATGCCCCATCTAGCAATGGATCCATCTTAACTGGTAGCAACTGCCTGGGACATCTCTCAAGAATTCAGGAACCAAACATAGATCTCTCAAGAATTCAGGAACCAAACATAAATATTGTAAAATATTTCATGCTCTGCCGCTATTCCTCTTCAGTACTTCCAAACTTTCACTGCATATGTAGACAAAATAATTCTCATCTTAAAGGGCAGGAATATTGCAGGTTCTATACATTTTTTCTGGTCATCGAATCTATCATTTTGATTTTGGTTATCCAATAAAATGTTTTGTATTTAATGTTCTAATGGGAAAAGGAGCTTAAGATGAGGGTTGCCACCCTGTGTTTAAAAACATCTGGAAGACTATTAGATGGCAGCAGACAAATTCAGAAAACACCAGCCCATTGCTATTGCCTAGTGGTCATCCAGAGTTCTGCAGTACAGATCTGATAGTCCTGTAGAGTCAATCATTGGATCCTAATCTTTAGGAAGAAATCTTTTTGTTTATAGAATTTGAGTGGCTACTGATGGAAAGGATCCTTTGAGGAGGAAGAGCAGTTGCAAATCATGAGCAAAGATTTGTACTTGTCAGCTTCTAAGCCTGCCTTTTGGAGGACCTCTAAAAACCTCTTATAAGACCATGCTGTTCCCTCCATATACTACCTTCTTCCCTGGGAAAATAAGAATAGGAAGGGACAAAAGACACAGCTGCTACTCATATCACCCAGGCAAAGAAGAAGCAGGCAACATTCCCCTGGGACTCATAAACGACAAGGTCAGAAACAGAGATCTTCTAGCAGAACTCCTACCTAGAATAATGGAAGCTATTGGAGAGGGAGGAGGTATGGATAAGTCATGTATTATGGATCAGAAAAATAGATCTGGAACAGTTTTGTTTAAAAATGGGAAATCAACAGCATGCACTCATTTAAAGAGTTCATTTAAAGAGAACCTGCAGACTGCTACATAGTTATGAAAACTCTGGCTTATTTGGCCATTACACAATTAGAGATGGTTTCATTAAGAGGGGATGATCTGGCCACAGAGCTTCTCTATCTTGTATAATATTTTTTTAATGTAATATAACCCTCTAAACACAGCAAACCTGCTGTAATTATTTCTCATAACTGCAGGGGGAATATGAGACAGCTGGACTCCAGGAATTTCACTGCTCAGTGCAGCCAAAAAGCAAATTGTTATCATCTGTCAATGATCACAGAATGGTAGCTCTCACCCCTCCACATACTTCCCCCCACCACTTTTTGCTCCTTTTTAATAAACTGGAATGAGTAGTTGACAATGGCCGTAGAGAGGAATATATAATACGTTTCAGAGGCAGCATGTATATTATTTTTGTGTAACCCAGCATTTATTTATTTCATCCCAGAAACGGATCAATTAATTGCCTATGTCCAGCAACTGTAAATTGTGCAAGAGGGCAGTGGGATCATTTCCAAGTTAGCACTCTGTCTCTTTAGCAGTACAAGCTGGTTACCCCAAACTTGACTTAGACTAATGGGTTCCTATGCTCCTCATTTTTTGGGGTGGGGTTGGGGTGGGGTGGGGAGAAGGAAGCTCAATGATTGGCCTACATTCCTCAGTTGCATTATGTGTGATTAGCCTGCTTTACTGTAGTCTCTTGAAAAGAGATTTCAGGAGGTTGAGTGTGTTTAATGTGCTGAGCCAACAGCTGTAGTGTTCAGGCTTAGCATTCTTTTGCAGGTAACCCCAAGATACATGGATTACAACTAGCATCCTTTGAAAACTGGTTTTGCATTCAGTTTAAGACTTTTATGGCCTTTGAAAAATGCAGGAAAGTCATTTTGATCATAAGGTCCCTTGCTCCCAGTGTAATATTACAGATCCTGCTTTTGTATTATTACATGCCCTAACTCATGTTCCTTGTGTGACTGTGGCAGTCCTTTGTGAATAAATGGATCAATGCAATGCTCTTCTTATAGCAATAGAGAACAGTTGCAAATAGTCTGTTGTATCGAATTTGCATCTGTGAGCATTGAGGACAGAGTTGAATTTCCATACAAATCCATCTTGTAGGCCGTGCACGGACTTGGCTATTAAGTTATCGCTCTTGGTCACATAACCCACCGTGGTTCCAGGTCATGTTTTCTTATCAAACTATTTCAGGTTACATTCCTGTGTTTCGTGCTGGACATTTCTTCAGTCCTCACTAGTTTTTTTGCCCGTGCACATGGCTTGGTTTTAGTGTTTTGGAGAACATATTAGGGTCTTAATTAAGCCAAGTTCAGTCTCAGAGCAAAGAGATCTCATCCTAATGGCTGCATTTGAAACTGAAATGTAGCAAACAAAATACAGTTGTATTATCTAAGGGCATGCAATAATTATCCTGGGTCAATTACAAGTGCATACAGGTTGTCCATGGGTTAAGAATGAGTTCTCTTCCCTAAATATTTAACTCAAATTTGTATTTAAATCGGAACTCATACTTATAAACGGGTTGTCTATTAATAAAAATGGCAGATGGCATTCTCCTTCCTTGAGCTGACATGTTTTTAATATACAGCCTGTTTTCAGCGGTTCCTACAAGCCTTGCACGGCTTCAGTGCTTCATCAGCTTGAGGAAGGAGAATGCTGTCCACCATTTTTTGTAATAGGCAGCCTGTCATATCTAGGGGTTGTGCTTAAGTCAAATGTTCTTAACCTAGGGCTGCCTGTATATTATTCATTTTTACTTCCTTCTAAAGCCGTGGATACACACAGTCCTAGGCACCTAACACAGGCAGAGTTTGCACCTGAGGTTTAGGCCCTATAGTTCTTGCCTGACAGGTAGTAAACCAGGGGTGGGTTCCACTTACCTTCGCCACCGGTTCGCATCGCGATGTTTCGTGCAATTTGGCTTCCGCGCATGCTCAGTAGCAGGAATCAGCCTGAAACACAGCTGAGGAGCTGATCAGCTGTGCTTCGGGCGAAGAAATAAAGGTCAGTATTAACCCGGGGGTGGGCAGGAGGGCCCTTTTTCAAGCAGCAGAAGAGGAGAAACCATCCAAACAGGGAAAAATTTGCAAAAAATTGCAAAAAAAAGATGGCGGCACCCACGGACCAGCACCAACTGAACCGGATCCGTGACATCACCAGCGGGTCACTACCGGCTCGGGCAATCTGGTCCAAACCGGGAGGAACCCACCCCTGCAGTAAACATTCTTCTTATGGCATGTCTTTGCTCTTAATAAATTACTTTTTATTCTCCTGGTTCTAAGCCAACTTATTGGTTGAAGGAGAAATGGGGGCAATAAGGGACTGTACAACATTTGAAGCAAATTAAATGTAAAATACTCTGCATTTATAATACTTTCCATGCAAAACTTAAAATTTTAAAACAAAGGATGGCAGAATCTTTACTGAGTATATAAGAGTACATCATAACAGGGAATTGTGTTAAGGGTGTTGGATAAATTTCTCTTTCTCCAACCACATCAGGTTTATTTCTTTTTTTCAAGTACCATCCCAAGTTATACCAAAAATCTGGGTAGCCCTGACTGAGCTTGAAATTTTAAATAGGCATGGATCTGGTTTGTAGATGGATGGGTGACTATTAGAAACACCCTGAAAAGTGTAGATCAGACTGGAAAGTTGCAAAAGAAATCAAACAACTTCTGTACTGTTATTAGGAAAACAACATGGACATATCCATGTGATCAACAGCTCATCCCCAGGACATTGCGGTAAACAGGAGGGAATCTAATTGATATTTCCTCTTTGTGACCTTTGCTAAGGCTATGCAACATACTGTACTGGTGGCTGTTTCTAATATCTTTGCCTGGGTAAGAAATCTGGTTGCCTTCACTGGTAAAAGTGAAGATTTAAAGTCTGACAATTGTCTCTGCCCAAAGGGCTTGTAAGAACATTGAGTGAAAATAGTTTCATTCACATTACAATACTGTTAGCAGAGAGACCGTGAAAATAGGAAGAGCTATCGCATTTGTGCTCAGTGTCTTTATAAAAGTTGGCTTTATGTTGAGTTGGCTAGGTTATTCAGTTACAGAATTTTTGAATAACCTAGAATGATGGAAAAGCAAGATTACATTTTGCTATAATCTAAAGCTTATCAGCAAAGACACCTGAACAATTATTGTACCCCAAAAAGGAGGGTTAGATTAAAAAAACAACCTAAGCAGTAGAAGATAATTTAATACTTATTGGTAGATTTCTGGGGATTTGCAGTCGTTCAGTACTATTTGGCTTCCTGTTATTTTAACAACATCCTACCACATACCTCCCTACGACCAGTTAGGTCCCACAGAGAGGGCCTCCTCTGGGTCCCGTCGGCCAAACAATGTCAGTTGGCGGGGCCGTGGGGGAGGGCCTTCTCTGTGGGAGCCCCGTCCCTCTGGAACCAACTCCCACCAGAGATCCGGACTATCCCCACTCTACTGGCCTTCCGTAAAGCTGTGAAAACATGGCTCTTCCGACAGGCGGGGTGAATAAGGAGATCAGATTCCCCCATGAATGGTGTTTTTAATAATGTTTTAATATTGTTTTATTTTTAAATTGTTACAATTGTTTTTTTACTGTACATTTCTTATCCATGTTGTACGCCTCCCTGAGTCCTATGGGATTGGGCGGCCTATAAGAGCGTAGAAATTAAATAAATAAATAAATAAATAATCTCTCTTGTCGCAAAATATATGAGAAAATACATGACGAATATAAGAAGCCAAAGAGGAGGGCAACAAGAAATATATTTGGTGTGCAGGCTTTTGAGTTCCATTCAATTACAACATCAAAACAAATTTGCAGATGCTGAATACCTGAGTTCTGATTATATTACTATTGCATCAGGCTTTCGATGATAACATTCTGGGAAATGTCAAAATAGATTCCATAAGCCTTAAATGTGTTCATCCACGTTCCAAAATCTGATCGAAATATTCTAGAGTTTGATCCATTTTTTGTATATTCAGTGTCATTTTTTTCAAGGCATAGAGCAGTGATGGCGAACCTATGGCATGCGTGCCACAGGTGGCACGCGGAGCCATATCGGAGGGCACGCGAGGCATTGCCCTATGTCAACTCCAGCGCACATGCGCGTGCTGGCCAACTGATTTTTGGCCTTGGGGAAGGCCGTTTCGCCCTCCAGAGGCTTCAGGGAAGCTTGCCTGAAGCCTCTGGAGTGAAAAACAGCACAACGGGCAAACCAGAAGTCCGTTTTTCCGAACTTCCGGTTTGCCCGTTTGGGCGTTTTTTTCACCGTCCCAGGTTTCAGTGAGGCCTGTGCACATGCGCGGGGGCGTGGGGGTTGTGCGCATGCATGAGGGGAGGGAATGGGTGTGGGCATGTGGGCACACACCCCCTTTTGACACGCGAACCAAAAAAGGTTCACCATCACTGGCATAGAGTATATGTCCTATAATCCTGTCTTTCACAGTATTTCTTAATTCTTCATTATCTTTCAATGGAAAAGCAAATGAATACTAACAATTTAGTACCAGCATGACTGTTACTGAAAACAGGACCAATATCCCTTTTATATTTGGTTAAGTTTTCTCAAGGGCAGCATCTGCTGCATGAAGAAAGGTGAAATGATGTGGCGAAGGTGAGATTAATTCTGCCGTTTCCCTAATCCCTTTCCAATTTATAGATAAAAATGCTGCCACTTATTTTCACCCAGAAGTTGCTATTTCGGGGAGGGAGGGGGGGAATCCTGCCCCTCATTGAAAAGAAGGATGGAAAAATGGGATTTCAGGTGGATTTTTTTTTGTAAGAAGAGTAGAAGATGCTGTACCCTGCCCTCAGTTGCTTTAAAAAAGATAGCAGCAGCATCTTGATCAATGCTGTGTGGCTCTGAATTGGCACTGTTGATTTCTTACAAGGCAAGTAGAAGTTAATGTCGCCATTCAGAATGTACTGTGCTGTTCATCAGAGAACGCTGTTGCCAGTTACATATCTACCATTACAGGTTCTACCAAGACCCATCAGAGAATCCTTAATCGAGGATCTCATCAAACTGGAACTGATTCTGCCATGAATGGTGTTCTACCAGAATTGTAACAACTGGGAGACATGGAATATTTGACGGTGTAAAATAAAAAAATCAGAGTTTTTAAAATAAATAAATCCCGTTGTGAGGAGGAGTTTGCTAAACATGTAGCAAATAGAAAAACAAATGTTTATGTTTGAGGAGACTGAATGTTAATCTATTATGATTGGAGGGGAGGAGGTATCTGAGAGTCATCCTCTATGTTCTGCAAGCTTTTTTTTTCTAAGCCTCTAGGTGGCTCTTAATAAAGTCTAGTTCTTTTATAGTAGAGAAAAGGAATTTTGTAGAAACTGAGATATTGTGAAACTCCTCAGGGATAGCAATGAAGTTCTAGGGCTAAAGAATTCAGCTACAAATTAAATCCTGATTTGAACACTACCATTTCTCATCTGTTTTGAGACACATCTTCTTGTGTTCAAAACATGCACAAACAGGGCCAGACGTGACATTTTGACACAATAGCCAAAGTCATATTTTAGCACCCCTATGGTTTGGTTTATCGCCCTTTTTAAAAAAAAAAGGAATTTCAAAGAGGTGCCAACTTGTTTCTTCTATATATTTTTTTCATTGAATGTTTGAGCATTATACTTAAAATTTTCAGCCCTGGACAAATTTTTATCTTTCTCAAAAATTTTCAACTTTTATAGTATGAATCACAGTAAATAATTTTAATTACATCAGCGCTCAAATGTTGTCATATGTCACATCCAACTTTACGGGTGGATGTGTTTGAAAAGCATAAAAAGAAAAAGTCCTAAAGGAATGAGGAAAGATTATACAATTTTATACTCATATTGTGTATTTTGGAAGTCTTTTCAATTTTGACATTCCCTAAAATTTGATGTCCTAGCCAGGGGTAGGCAAAGTTGGCTCTTCTATGACTCATGGACTTCAACTCCCAGAATTCCTGAGCTAGCATGATTGGCTCAGAAAGTCTGGGAGTTGAAGTCCACGAGTCATAGAAGAGCCAACTTTGCCTACCCCTGTCCTAGGCAACTGCCTGGATGTCTAAGCCTAGTACCAAGTCTGGACATAAATACTTTTTGGAAGCAGGAGGCTTGGGGAGCTCGAGTAGTTAATGCCATTAAAGCATGGCATTAACACTGCTTAAACCAGGGGTCTCCAACCTTGGCAGCTTTAAGACTTGTGGACTTCAACTCTCAGAATTCCTCAGCCAAAGCTGGCTGAGGAACTCTGGGAGTTGAAGTCCACAAGTCTTAAAGTTGCCAAGGTTGGAGAACTCTGGCTTAAACCATTTAAAAGTGAAGCCGAAAGAAAACTTTACACATGCATAATCAGAAAGGAATTGAAAATGGACTGACTATAGATGGCAAATTTGGATATATGTAGAAGAAGCCCCAAGAAGTTATCCAAAACTCATGAAGGGATGCAAACCTTTAAATGGAACTTTGAAAAAGAAAAGAAAAAAGAAAAGAAAATGCAGTGATAATTTTTTTCATCCTAACAAAAACAATTATGGACATAAAGAAAATTTAGAACAAAAAGTTATTTTTAAGGAAAAACAAGTCCAAAGGTCCATTACATTTTGAGGCAGAGGAATGAAGTAGTTTTTGACTCAAAGTTTCATAAAGTTAGAAAGATTGAAGAAGGTACCTTGCCATTTTGGTTTAGTTAAATATAATTCAGATGTAAAACCTATTGGGAAAATAATGTTAGAAATCCTCCTGAGAAAAATAGTGACCAAAACTTTTGCCATCATAACAGCTCTGAAAAACATTGACTCAAGTTGACAAAGATAAATGGGTCACTAAGTCAAGTCCATCAAACCAGAGAAATATAGCTATTTGCATTTAAACACAATATAAGAAATGTTAGCAAGGACATGAGCTAGACTAGACAACTTTTGCATCTTTATAGCTGTCACTGTGATGGATTGTTAAGATCCATTATTACGACATTCTACATGGCATAAAGTTGGAAGATTTTTTTATCAGTAATTTCTGCAGAAAGCCTTTAGGGCTCTTCTATCTTTAGGCTCTGATTTTATAGGAGAGGAAAAGCTGGGGAGAAAGGGAAAAATGCAAACATATCTTCAAAAATACAGAAAGAAACTGCGTGACAAAGGTTGAAGGCATAAAAATCTTCAAGACAGAGAAAGGAGCATAGGAAATAGAATCACGTGTCAAGTATCCTATAGGAAGTGATAGTATCCGTTTTGGAAAAAAATACTCTCTTTTTCCCCAAAATACTTGAGTTTATGCCGACAAAATTGCAAAAAATGGTGCTATCTCTCAGCGTCACATTCATTTAAATATACTGGTTAACTGGTATAGAGAAATAATTTATGCAATGCATCCTGATGGCAGGGCAGAGGCCAATGGTGATTTTCATTTAAGTTCCTTGGAAGATATGGAATAATTTTATCATTCAAAAGCTATATTTTGAACTGTGTGGTAGATTCAACAGGAAAACAGTAAAGAAAGCAAAGGAGAAATGGAACATGTTCCTTTTGGATCTTCTCCTGTATGTTGTTCTCAGTAGTGGGTTCTAAATGCTTTTGCTACCGGTTCACATGTGCAGAAGCGTCCTGGGCGGGTGGGTGGAGCCTTCCACCGCCTCCGCTACTGGTTCGGAGAACCGGGCCGAACTGGGAGCAACCCACCGTTGGTTGTTTTCCAGTTGATGCTTCCAAGGTAATCATCCAGGACAACTCCGCAGTAAGCATACTATAGTTGCCCATAATACCTATTGAGAGAGAGAAAGGATAGATTGATTGTAACATATTTATTTCTACCTAATAAAGTTTCAGTTTTCTTAGCAGGTGGAATTGGCATGGCTAAAGCATGTTTGTACATTCTGTAAATGCAATTGTGGGTCCAGGGATATCTTGATTAATTTTGGTTAACAAGATGACATTTTTGTCATGCCCTTCAAAACCTAGCAAATGTCTATTTAGGCAGTAAGAAATGGATTTAAAAGGATGTGCTTCTTTTTTTGGCAAATACCAACAATGTAATGTTGTAAGCTGTCCAGAGTCTCCGCAAGGCTGGATAGGTAGCAAATAAATATATTAAATAAATAAAATAAACCAATTTTAAAAATGCAATATTATTTAATTATTATCTTAAGTCTAATTTAGATACCAGTAGCAATTATCTAGTTAGAGTGTCAGGTAGTAACTAAATGATTTGTTAACTAAGTAGTTATAGTTTGACAATTATAGATAAGTTGTTCATTTCACTGATTTTAGTTTGGACCATGACATTTCAATGGCCATATTTTTACTTGTATTCACTAAACATTCAGAGTGAATCCAACCAATAAGAGACCAAGTGATTCACAGTAGCCAAAAGGAAGGGTAAGGTAAAGTTTATCTCCTAAAATGAAAAGGAATTGCAGCACGTCAGCGACTTCAGCTGTACTACAATTGAGCCTTAGATAAATTAGCTCAATTGTCCACTAGTGCTGCCGTCAACTGAAACTTGAGGTTGTGGGGGCCGCTTTCAGACTGACACAGAATCCTAGTATAAAAATAAGTAACCTCTGTATGCTCTGTGGATCCAGTCTTGTACTGTGCTCAAAGTGGCATCTGGGATTGCTGCTAATCCTATATTTCAAATCTAAGGTTGTATGTGTGTTTAGAATCTGTTCATGGCTACCTTAAAGATAATTTTTCTTCCGGTGTCTGAAAAAGGAAGAGATCATCAGTTGGATATATGTTTAGATTGTATAGTTCAATACTTAGAGAATCGGTTCTTATCTTTGAGCAAAAGGTCAGGCCAAATGACTTTTTGGTCATTTTATCAAATTTAAGTCCATACCAAAGCTTACATTATTATAATTGCACCCTAACTAAGTGTATATAGCCACCCTCTTTAACAGTATACATTCTGAATGTGCTGGACTCCAACTTCTAGAATTCCATGCTGCAAATTCTTGATATCCAGCCCCTATTGGAGAACCCGTTCCTACAAACATAGGAAATGTTTGTATATAAGATTCCAATTCCAAATTATGCCAGATTATACCAAATTCCTTTTCAGGGCAGCTGGCAGCTTCAAAGAATAATTTTCTTCAGGATTATATCTTAAAAATTCATCTTCCCTGCTGATTCTTACTGACTCCTGTAATTGTGTTTGTGTTTTGTATTAAACATAAAGATGAATCCAAGCTTCATCATATAAATTATTTACATTTACGTCTCCATTTAAACGCAATATGTCTAAGAGACAATTTTCTCTTTTTTTTCTTTTGAGGTTTTTTTTTTTGTGGTCATATGTCATTTCATCATGCAGTCCCTTAGTAATAAATATGCATATATGAACGAGCTATTACATTCTTTTACAGGTAGGAACCAAGACATATAAACCTCCTAGATTTTTAGGTTTCTTGGAATTGTAGCTTAGGACACCCAGTGTAAACAGGAACATGCAGGGTAAGCCAAGCCTGCTGTTTACTTAGTCCAATGAGATTATTTCTTAATAAGTGGGTACTTATAATTACAGTTTTAGTGAATGTTGACTTTCCAGTTTTCACTCTGAGAAATAAAAGAGTGTGCAGCTCTTGATCTCGCAGGTGGTTGGCCAGCTGGCAGCAAGTTCTTAATGAAGAAACCCAGTAGCAAGATTCTCATAATTTTATCATATTTCTTTGAAGAGCAAAGATTTATAGAAATTAAGAAACATCAAGCTTGCCCTGCAGCTAGCAAAGTAAATATAGACAGGTGGGGCAGGGATAGTGTTCATAATTGTAAAGTACTATAATTTCAGTAACCTCCTGAGATCTGGAGTTAAGAAGAGAAACTGATAAAGAGTCTGTCTCTAATGCCATCATTAGAGACAGGGAGAAGGAACCATTCACACCAGTCAGACCGATCAGAGAGATTAAAAAGAGCACATAATGCCTCAGGCTTCTAACCAAAATCATTTCCAAATGAGAGCCATGAAAGAGATCTTCAGATCTGTGAACAGCAGATCTGTGGACTCATCCACACTCATCTCCAGAGTGCTTGCCTTCCATCTAAGAGGTGGGGAGAAGTCATGTTAGCATGAATCGTGCTTGCCTTTTACATGCTGTGCTGATGTCCATATAGTTCTTCCATGCAACATTGTTGGGGCACTGATTGGCATGTTCCCCTGGCTAACACTTGACCATCCCCAGCCATGGGAAACATCAGTTGCCATGCCTTCTGCATGTCAGATGGTTATTGTAAGGTTTAAACCAATCTATTCTTTTCTAATCATTTTTTATCAAAAGGCTGTCAATCTATTGACCACTTCATAGCAGGCAAGAGCTTGTCTCCCTTAACTGAAAGGCAGCAGGAACCTGGATTTGTGCAGCCAATATACATCTGGTGCATAAATGTTCTTGGAGCCATAGTTCAAGAAAGGGTCTTTAGTATGTGAGAAAGAAGCGTTGGACTTGAAGGATGCTCATAGGTATTTATTATTTATTTATTATTTATTTATTACGGTATTCTTATATGCCGCCCAACTCCTGAGGGACTCCCGAGGTACATGATTTTTGTCAACTGATTAATCCATCAGCCGCCAGGTAACACCAAAGAGATGCATCTATAGCTGCTACAATAAAAGTAGTCCTGATCAACGTGGCATTAGTTTCTTAGTTACCTTTTAGGACCAATGGTGTCAGTCTGGGTCAGAGATCATTTAAAAAATGAAAAAGGTGGCTAGAGAAGCAAGATTCCGGTCTACCTCATAGCCAAAACAGTAATGCTGAGCAAGTGCCAACCCTGGGGTAAAATGAAAAGGGGCAGTTGTAGTTCAGCAGACCAACTACCACATCTGTGTCACTCAAGACAATTCATCCTCTTGGAAGCTCCTCTTCTGTTTTCCCAAGGAAAACACTACCGGTATGTTCCTATTGGAACAGCTTGGTAGTTTCAATCTTCTTAGCAATGGGCTGCCTACAAGTTGGGGGGCTCTTTAGTACTGTAAGATGATGTCCTCAACAAATAAAAGGAAAGGAAGTCAGGAGACACTGTTTCTGCTCTGGTTTTATGGATTAGCATCCCCTTAGAATTCAGGCCTGTTCATCTCCTTCTGATGTTCTGGAAGCTTCTGAAGATGGAAGAGCATTTTGTCGACTAGTTTATTATTACATTACTTGGTCTTGAATTTATTTTAATTAATTTGCTTATGTTATCTTGATTCTTGGTTTCATTATGCCTTTATTTACTATTACTATTATAATTACCTTTGTATTTTGTAATTTTAAATTAGTAATTTTAATTTTTGTATATTTATCATAGATAAATATTTTTGTCTGCTGATAAATGTTTCCTGCTGACTCTTGTAACCTCCCATGACTCTTCATTGAGACAATGGGAGGGAGGGATTTTTAATGTAGTATATTGTTTCAGAAACACTGCTATGCTGATGTAAATGTTTTTCTGGGTGCATTTCAATGAATCAATTGATTTGAAAATGTATTTCTATGTTATACATCAACATACAGTGCTACAACTGTGAGAGAAATCATGACATTTTCAGGAAGAGCAAGTGGAATTTTATCGCTTATACAATGTAATTTTTCTAGCATGCTGCTGTATAGTAGTTTCAGAGATAATTATAAGATAAGCCCCACTGCTTCAATTTTGTTTTTTAAAAAATGGTTAAACTCATGCACATTTATACTAATAACACCTGATTTTGTCTAATGAAAGGCTTGCAAGCTTTTCAGAATTGCCTGAATTTCCATCCCAAAATTAGTTTTTTCATAGCTCTGAGTAATCAATGCTTTTTTTACTATGGCTGCAGTAGCTTTTATTTTTAAATCTCTAGGAAAAGCAAAAAACGATTTTGCTTCTTCTAAAGACTCATGCATCTTTGATATGGCTTCGGAGCAGAAATGCCTTTTCCCCACAAGTCCACATATATTCACTTTCCTCTTTTCACAAAAAAGTATTCTATATCCCAATTCCAATATTTTCTTTTCCTTTTCCTTCCAACTGTCATGGCCAAATTGTTCCTCTAGTGCAGTGTTTCCCAACCTTTCTAATGCCGCGACCCCTTAATATAGTTCCTCATGTTGTGGTGACCCCCAACCATAAAATTATTTTCGTTGCTACTTCATAACTGTAATTTTGCTACTGTTATGAATCGTAATGTAAATATCTAATATGCAGGATGCATTTTCATTGTTACAAATTGAACATAATTAAAGCATAGCGATTAATCACAAAAACTATGTAATTATGCCAGATCAGAAATTCTTGGGCCAGTCTTTGCAAGAGCACAAGGAATATCATCTTCCACAACAAACGCCTCTCACCAAATGGCACCTCTCCTGACCAATCGGAGGGCTCGGGCGAGTTAAGGCGATATGCCAGGCTTGTGGCAGTGGGGGGGGGAGCTGAGGATGCCGGGGCGACCCCTGGGAAATGGTCGTTCGACCCCCAAAGGGGTCCCGACCCCCAGGTTGGGAACCACTGCTCTAGTGTCTTCTGTTGCTTACTTGTTTACCTGGTGATAATCCTAATTGAAGTCAAATCGATGTATTTCTAAAGAGAAGTTAATTGATTGGATGTTTAAAATCCACTGGTTTCTTTTTTTCTCCAGAAGATAAGAACTTTTGATTTGGCATCAAAGCATTGAATTGGAAGTGAACAAGACCTTTACGTTTTAAATAAATTCACACAAGACAGCTTTATATAGCATGCAGATCTCTTTTAAATGACACTAAAAGCTACAGAAGGGAAACTAGATCCACAGAGATTTTTCTTTAATTTGTATAATAGATAACACATTTTCATGAAATCTGAGTCTTCCAGTGATTGTTGTGGGCCTTTGCAACCCCTCTAGGAACTGTTGAGAAGCTTTTGGTCTACAGCAGGGGTGTGTCAGACTCGTGGTCCGCGGGCCAGATGTGTCACGTGATAGCCCCGTCCCCACACGGTTTAGCGAAGGGGGAAAAACTCCCAATACGTCACGTGATGCCGCCGTGACAATGCGAGTTTGACACCCCTGGTCTGCCGAATCTGTTTCAGCTGTGCATTTTACCTTATCTGTCTTATTGAACCATGAAAAGAATAAATATAGTGGGAATCTTCTAAAGTTTGGCAGTAGCTCTACATACAGTAAGTATCAGATAATTTGAAATTACTTCAGGTAAATTGTATGAGGCATAAACTTATATTAAAAGCGATAGACATTCTTAGTCTCACTGTAGAATAAGACCAGGCAGAGCTGTGTGCAGAGTTAAATATGTCAGAAGCTTAGAGTCCTTACGTTGCCACAAATGATCCAAGACCCTCCTTGAATTCTGTTGTCTCTTATCTAGTGCCAATTTAGTGCTGACCGTTAGTTGATTAGATTCTTGTGTATAGGCTTGAATAAATCTTCAGTGCTACAATTTAATGTATGGTCCTAATCCTTGGTGCCTGATACCCATCAACAGTTTAGCATGAATTCAAAAGGCTAGGCTAGAATCCTAACAATGGCAACTATCAATTGGTTTTACTTAACTGGCCTTCTCCAAGCTGGGGCCTACCAAATATCTTAGAGCTACATGTCCCAATATTCTCAGGGATCCTGAATGTGCTGGTTAAGAATTATGGGAATTCCAGCAAGCTTTATATTAGGGAAGGTTAACCTGAATCAGTGAGCATTCATACCACTTTAGTTCACATTCACTATTTAATCTATCTTCTTGGGAATGTGGTAATATATTGAATTTATAGAGGCAGGGGACATAAAAGTGCTGATTTTAAATTACATTGTCTTATGCCTTGGTGGTTGGTATAATACACAATTCAGAACTTCCATTGTGCAACCTTGTGGCTTGCATTGTTCTAATCTCTATGTGTTTTAAAAAATACGAGGTTGTGGGTTAGGAATTAATTAAAGCAACAATTTAGTGAGAAAAATCTGATCGGAACAAATCAAAGCAAAATCTAGCATAGTGATAGTATAGATAGAGCTAAAAGCATCTCCCATGCTTTAAAAAATCTGATATAACTTGGGTTCAGTAGCAACTATTAGTATTGCATTGGTGCTGCTGGATAAAAAGGGTTATTAATGCATTGACTCCTATTCCTTCTTGGACTTAGGATCATCAAATTGGAAGGTTATCCTATAGGCAACATGAGTTATCCACTGAGTTAAGACGTTCACTTGTGAGTTCTCATAGAAGTCATATTAAAAATAGCCTATAAACTTTGGAATTTCTTACTGAAAGATGATTTGTGCAAGTCTTCAAGTCTTTCCCCATTTGGGGGAAAGTATTGAAGAAAGGGACGCGGTGGCTCAGTGGCTAAGATGCTGGGTTTGCTGATCGAAAGGTCGGCAGTTCAGCAGTTTGAATCCCTAGTGCCGTGTAATGGGGTGAGCTCCTGTTACTTGTCCCAGCTTCTGCCAACCTAGCAGTTAGACAGCACATAAAAAAACGCAAGTAGAAAGGAGCCGAGGTGGCGCAGTGGTTAAAAGCAGCACTGCGACCTTCAGCTGATTGCTAGTTCAGCAGTTCAGCTGTTCAAATCTCACCAGGCTCAAGGTTGACTCAGCCTTCCATCCTTCCGAGGTGGGTAAAATGAGGACCCAGATTGTTGGGGGCAATATGCTGAACTCTGTAAACCGCTTAGAGAGGGCTGTAAAGCACTATGAAGCGGTATATAAGTCTAAGTGCTATTGCTATTGCTAAGATAGGGACCACCTTTGGTGGGAAGGTAACAGCGTTCCATGCATTTAGTCATGCCGGTCACTGACCATGGAGATGTCTTCAGACAGCGCTGGCTCTTCGGCTTTGAAACGGAGATGAGCACTGCCCCCTAGCCCGACTAGCACATATGTGCGAGGGGAACCTTTACCTTTATTGAAGAAAAAAGGAACAATCTTCTATCTGTTTCTTTCTTACTTACTTACTGTAATCAGTGCAAAGGACAAACCAAAAGATTGCAAGAATGCAGTTCTTTTCTATATTGGAAGTGTCCATCCACATGCTAAACGTTTATACAGATTCACCCACAGCAGAAGCTTGAGTCTGAAGCTTCAAATAACTTGGTTCCAAGCTAGAGGAAAAGTTTGTAATTCTGCTCCTTCTATTGCCCAACCAACGGATATTTGCAGAACACAGGCTCTTGCGATGACAGTAAAGATTGCAATGCCTGTGCACATAGGCAGACCGAAGAATAAACCCTTCTGTAAGAATACTTAAAACAACTCCACAAAGCAGCTTCTGTCGACTGTGTCATTGTGTTCATAAGCTTGCCTTGCCTTTGATGCAAGGGGGGGGGGGGGAAATGAAGTGACAAACTCATTTGCAAAGATGGATAGAAGAACTCACTGCCATCTCAGCAGAAAAGGAACCAGCTGTAGGAAATCAAAAGCCTTCTGGTAATACTGAACTACAGTTCCCAGAATCTGTTATCATTAGCTGGAATTGCTGAATAAGGGAGTCTGGGAACTTGAATGCAACTGAAAAGTTGCAAGTTCCAGAGAAGCAACCTCCATTGCCCGGGAACTCATTAGGAAAATACACACAATGGCTCCCAAGAGCAAGAAGAAATGCCTCTTAGGAAGGTATAGATATTGTCTCTCAATGAGAAGATCATCTACAGCCCTTGGTGAATTAAGGCTTTCAGTTTTAGTAGTACAGAAAAATTAAGACTACATTACTAACCTACCGTATTTTTCGGAGTATAAGACGCACCTTTTTACCCCAAAAAAGAGGGTGAAAACTTGGGTGCGTCTTATACACCGAATGTAGCGCCACCCACCCCCACCCTTTGGCCTCTGTCTTCCAGCAATTTACCTGTTTGCAGCAAAGGAAGAGCCTGTAAAGCAAAGCAAGTCACTAGCACTTCCCGACCTACAGCTGACTTGCCACGTGGGAAAATGAAAGTGAAACTGCAAAGAGGCAAATAGCTGGGAGAGATTCGCAGATTTTTATTTTTTGCTGAACTGGATGGAAGGGGGTAAGTGAATAACTATAAATGTCTGTAGAATATTCAAATTATTAGACTTATTTTTAAAGACTGCTTTATTATTGTTCTAGAGCCAGGGGTCTCCAACCTTGGCAATTTTAAGACTTGTGGACTTCAACTCCCAGAATTCCACAGCCAGCTTTGTTAGCTTTGCTGGCTGTGGAATTCTGGGAGTTGAAGTCCACAAGTCTTAAAGTTGCCAAGGTTGGAGATCCCTGTAAATCTAGACAACTTAACAAAATAAAGAAGCTTTTTAAATAATAGAGAATAATATATACTTCCAAAAATTTTAATTAATTTTAACAGCTCTGTACAAGTATAGTCTGAAATGTAACAGTGTCCTGTTTAGTATTAGAGTTTAGTTACCTTGGAGTAGATCTATTTAAATAATTGGGAGCAGTTAGTGTGACTACATTTAAGAAAACTTTCTGGCATAATGTACATTTCTCCAATTCTTTGCTATTTCTATGGGTCAGGCACACATGCACAGAAATACACAGCAAACAGTGTATATCATCTGTGCTGTTTGCTGTTTGGCAAATTGCTTGGAGGCAGAGGCCTTTTTTCCTTGTTTTCCTCCCCCAAAACTAAGGTGCGTCTTATACTTCAGTGCGTCTTATACTCCGAAAAATACGGTAAATGTTATCTATGCATACCGCAGCATTCTCCACTAAATCTAAAGATAACGTCGTCAGTTTTGCCACATTTTGACAATATGTAAGAAGCACAACCAAAGTCCAGTTTCACCCCAAGCAGTCTCATGCTATTCTGTGGAAGCTAGGATCTTTAATACCTGGCAAGCCAAAAAGTACTCTCTGTTGAAGGACTCTTCTAGCTTAAAAAATTCAAGCAAAATTGCTCTTCCCATAACATTAATACATTATTCTGCATCCAGCACTTTAATAGAGAAAAGGACAAGTGCCTCTTGTCATTATCAGGGATGTTCCACAATGACAGTCACTGGTTTTAAAATGGCATTCATAACTGGACATCAGGAGCTCCATCCTTAATCAAGATGCATTGGGTATACTGCATGCATTATAAAAGAATGGAGTTTCCTCATATGATCATACTCACCATTTGGAAGCCAGTAGCCATTGTTGAAATCCACCCCAAATCTTTCCTTTCTTTCCAGTCACTTTTTTATACCTTTTCTCTCCCCCTGCTTTGATCTGTCTTTCTCTCTTATGGAAAAAGTGGGATACATTTTTTTGGGGTTGGTATATTATGTAGAAGAACTATTTTTTAATCTTTTGCATAGGTGACTCTGGCTTTAACATTAGGTCTGCTAGCACGCTAAAGTTATTTCCTTGTACAATCTGAGTCACTGCCAATTAATTATCCCTCTTTCAAAATCTCATTGCAAATTACAGTTATTAATGTATTCCAAATTCAGGTTTTGCTTTTTCTTACCATCAGTTATGATATTTTAATCCACAAAGAGAAATAAGCAGATTAGCCACATTTTCAAAGTCAACTAATCCTCTCAGTGGGAGTTGCTGGTTTTCCAAGGCTTAGAAGTATCTGTTGTTTCCCCAATTTTAAGGGAGCCAGTTCATCAGAAAATCGCAGTGCTCATATGAAAGCAAACCAAGGATGCTTCTATCCCTTTCTCTGCCTTTCTCTTAATTCTCTCTCTCTCTCCCTCTTCCTCTCCCTAATGAGCCTTGAAACTCTTCATCAATGTACTTTCCAATTCCATGCCCCTTGATAGTTTGATTCCCATTTACTGTAACAGTTCTGGATTGTGAGCGGCCAGATCAGTGGTGGGTTCCTACCGGTGCGGTCCACTCTATAGCACCGGTAGCGGCCCGCTGGTGACATCACAATACCGGTGTGGTCGGTTGCCAGTGCCTGGGTGCCACCATTTTTTTTAAAAATTGTTTTTTTAAAAAAAAATTTTTAATTTTCTTTTGCGCATGCCCAGAAGCCGAGCTTGCGGCACTGCGCATGCGCTACCTTCCTACCCCACAGTGAGTCCAAGCAGGGGAGGATGGCTGAGGGAGCGCATGAGACGCTGAAAGAATGGGCGGCAGGAGCTATCTCCATTCCCCTCCCTTCAGCAGTCTGAGAAGCCACGAACGCGCGGTGATGATCCTAGGCATTTTCGCACGTTTGAGGCTTCTCAAGTTGCTGAGGGTAGGGGGAACGGGTGGCAGGAGCCTAGGTTCATCGAATGGGGAGAAGCATTCAGGCCGGACGGAGCCTCCTAGAAGAACTGCTGCCACGGTCTTGCTGCTCCCACTGCGGGGGGCTGCGTTGCGGGTGGGCAATGCCCCCCCTGCTCCGGCCGCTGCCAAGCTCCCGAGGCCCACGCCCACCTGGTCACATGGCTGGCAAGCCACACCCACAAAATAAGCCACACACACAGAGTGGTAGTAAAAAAATTAGGAACCCGCTCCTGGGCCAGATGCCGCAAAAGGACATTGGATAAGGCAAAACAAAAGTCAACTTCCTTTATTTTCTGCAAGAAAAAATCACCCCTCCTCGAATACGGTTTTTTTCCCCATGCAAGAATTTTTTTTATTAAGAATTTTGTGTTTGCATTTGTATAAATATCTGTGAGCTGTTTTTCTTCTTTGAGCAAGCAGACTATATTTTTAAGCAAAGACCATCTTTACAGAAGAATGAAGTGGAAGATTCCACATATTTAGGATGCACAGGATGTTGCTCTATGGCCTGAAATAAACTTCAGGCTTTAGAAATTGGTGAGCTGGAAACACAAACTGCATCCTTGGACGTGCAGCAAGAGTTAGAGGTGAATGTTCGCCAAACAGCACCAAGTTCGCCAGTGATTTATTTTCTTATTTATTTAACAGATTTCTAGCCTGCTCTCTCTAAAACTGGCCAAGCCATGACAGCTCCCAATATAAATCCATAACAATAATCACAAAAAAATGCATATGCCTCCTAATAGAAATCAGATACTTTTAAAATATAATAACCTTATAAAACAATGATGTCCAGAAAATAAAATCCACAGGCCAAAAATTAAAATAGCCAATTTTAAAATGATATGATTTTTGACTGTGGGGAGAGGAGGGGGAAGGCTTGGATATAACAAATAGGACTACACTTTTTTTAAAAAACAAATCAGAATAAAAAGTGCCGTGGAAATAGCTTATAAGTGAATAGTCAGAATCTATTGCATCGACAGAAAGGAGATTGCCTGAAAAAGAGATCCAGGTTCCTGACTGGGATATAAGAGCAAGTATAACAGAAGATGCAAATACAGAAAAACAGAGTTGGAAAAAGACCTTAGAGGTCTTCTAGTCCAGCCCCTCCTAGGGGGCCCTATACAGGTAATCCTTCAGTTATGAGAGTTCACTTAGCGACTGTTCAAAGTTGCAACAGAGTTCCCCCAAGTATTTATGCCACAGTCCTGAGGTTACGAATGTTGCAGCATCACGGCGGTCATTCACCTGTACAAACGACCGCAGAGGCACTGCAAACATTCACCCTGCCTATTCCCCTCCTCCCCAACTGGCTCTCCGCAGGCACTGGGCTTGTGGAGACTCACTTACCTTGCAAAGATCTAGCAAGCTGTCTCCTCTCTGCGGTTTCTTTGCCTGCTTCGTTGCTTCAGGCCTTTGGTGCATTTGCAGACAACAGAGGTGTAAAGTACCACAAGATCATGCAAGATCAGTAGTGTGAGATCTCAAGCTATTAATCTTGCACTACTTTAGGTGTCCGTTTGTAGTGAATTGAGGCCTGGATGAGATCTGAGGCAAAAGGCTTTGCAAATGGAGGGAAGACTTCAGTACTTCAGGCCTTCCCTCCATTTGCCATTTCCTTGCCGAAGTCTGCAGGCTCTGGTTGGCTTTGCAAAAAGCCTTTGCCAGCAAGAATGGAGCCCGGGAGGAGCCAGCGCGGTCTTGCCTGGCAAAGGCTTTTTGCAAAGGCTTGCTGAAGAGTTTGCAAGCCGATAGGACACTTTGAGGCAGCGTGACTTCACTGCTCCAAAGCCTCCCATTGGCATGCAAATGTTTTGTGCGCTGAGTCTGGAAGCTTCTGGTGGCCGTGATCTTGCGCGGCAGAGAGGCTGGAGAGGAGACAGCTTGCTAGATCTTCCTAAGGTAAGTTACCCAGGATGGCAAGATGGGAGGGAAGCAATTGTGGGGAGCCTGAGGTATCCCAGTGGGATGGGGGAAGGCCTTGGGTGGTCTTAAGCAGGTGTCCTGTTCTATCAGTAGCCCCCCCACATGGCCTTTCCCACCCTGAGATACCTTATGTGTACTTAACATCCTGCGTATTTGATTAGTGAATGCATGGGCAAAATGTTAAGGGGAGAATTCCCCGTAGAGGCGACATTGGATCTTTTGCTTGGAATTCAAATACTTAGAAATAAAACCGAGGTTAAAATGTCTAATAGAAAATATTTATTTTAGTACAAAACAATATAAAACAATAAATCCTGAATAAACTACATCTTTGCTACATAACATGTCCTTCCAGGTCGGAAGGCATAACAGAAGTGATTAATGGTGGATAGGAATGTAGACATGCGCAGAACATCATATCACGTGTTCTGCTTGTATTGGGAAGTACCATAGTATTTAGGATAGGGGTGCATCACCCTGCATAGACTCACAACTGACAATATTCACATCGTGACACGAAAGAGGGAGTTTTCACTTTCATTTTATATGATTCACTTCAACGAATCCTCAGGTTTGCATCCATTACATTTGTAGGTAGGCTCCATTACATTTGTAACTCGAAGACTACCTGTACCATTCCAGACAAATGGTTGTCCATTGTCTTCTTGAAAACCTCCAATGATGGAGCACCCACAACTTCTGGAGGCAAGTCATTCCACTGGTTAATTGTTGTTCTCTCTGTCAGGAAATTTCTCCTTAGTTCTAGACTGGATCTCTCTCTAATGATCACCTACACATTATTTCTTGTCCCACCTTGCCAGATTCTATTTCTAGCCTTTCTGTGGAGTCTAGTCTTCCTGATCTGGCCTACTTCAAAGGGCTGACATGAACTCTTAAAGGAAGAAGAACCTCTAATGTTGATGCTGCCAGCAAGGGAAATCAAATCCTAATTTAATTCTAGGAAAATTTCCTTCCTGGGGATAAATAAATAACGATAAAGCCTTAGAGGGGAATCAGATTTCTCAGTTCACAAAATATATTGGAGGCTGTTCTTTCAGGTAAATGTGTGTGAATGCAGTGCTAATAATAAACAAGTAATGTCTACGAACTTGTGGAATTATTTTTGGAGTTCATAAAAAATAATCATTTGATCTATGCAGTTCTGCTGCATTACAGAACAAAGGGTTTTCTATACATGCTCCACCACTGACATCTTGTGTTTAGCCTTGTTCAGTGCAAGGGCTATTCATCCAGTGGAAGACACTAAACAAAACAACAGTCGAAGTCGGTTCCTTGTCCATAACAGAAAGCCTCTAGCCATAAAATTCAACTACTGTATCTATAATCTTTCAGTATATATGCTTCAATCTGAAAGAATGTTTTAGAGTAATGATTTACAATACTAATTTTGGGATTCCAGAACAAGGACCCTGGCCACCTATGTTCCTGCAGGGGGGGGGAGAGAGAGAGAGAGAGAGAGAGAGAGAGAGAGAGAGAGAGAATGGCTCTACTAGCATGAATGGGCAAGCCCCCACCCTTACTCCCTGCAGCCACAGTACTGACAACGTACTCCCAAATTTCGAGATGTGCCCATTAGCCGAAAAAAATTGGATACTCCTCGCTATTGGTGTTTAGTTACAGCCGTGCTGAGAGTGCCAATAAGCAGGTTTAATTCACACATTAATGTTAAGCCAAGATTTTAACTACAATAAAAAAATGGTTAAGCTGACACAACGGCCTGCTTTACATATTGTATTACACTAATCTAAAGTAAAGGAAACTACCTTCTTGTTTTTGTTGAAAAGAAGTTCATGGGATGTTCTTAAAGTAGAGCTAAATTCCTGGTGACTAAGGGAAATATTCCTGGACATTTTTGGCCTGTGGGGAGGGGCACAAAAATGAATTAAGTTGCCAATACTTCTTTCTGGGGTATTTTTTCAACTTCTCAGTCTAACCTACAGATCTAAGTCATTTTGGATAGGTTTTCCACATAGTACAAAAGGTAATCTTATAAATAGTAATTATTTAGTACAGTATTCTATAGCAGTAACAGTAATTCCATTCTCAGCATTGTTTGCTAAGCATTCGCTTTTATCTAGAAAAAAATAGGTGATGGTAGAAGGTTAATATGTACGTAGCATAAAGGTAGAAGAAGTAAGTACAAGTCATTTTATAGGCTAAACCAAGTTACTATGACATATTTTCCCATATTCTAGAGTTTACTTCATCAGATGTTGGCAATTTTGTCCTAAATTGCAAATAAAATGGTTTTCTCCAAAGTTTTAAGATTCATACGTGACATACAGAGAACCAGCTTATGGAGCAAGTTAAATGCATTAAGCACTTAGAGCTTGTTTCCCAAGCTTCCAGGCCAATCATGCCTCCTCTGTGGCCCAAAAGAGCCTTTCAGCCATTTCAAAATTTCATCATACACAGAGAAGGTACAGGTAGTCCTTGACTTACAGCAGTTCATTTAGTGACCGTTCAAAGTTACAACGGCACTGGAAAAAGTGACTTAGGACTGTTTTTCACTCTTACGACCATTGCAACATCCCCAAGGTCACATGACCAAAATTCAGATGCTTGGCAACTGGTTCATATTTATGACAGTTGCAATGTCTCAGGGTCACGTGATACCGTTTTGCAACCTTCTGACAAGCAACGTCCATGGGGAAGCCAGATTCACTTAACAACCATTTTACTAACTGAGCCGTGGTGGTTAGAATGCAGTACTGCAGGCTACTTCTGCTGACTGCCAGTTGCCTGTAGTTCGATTCTCACTGGCTCCAGGTTGAGTCAGCCTTCCATCCTTCCCAGGTTGGTAAACTGAGGAACCAGGGGGCAATATGCTGACTCTTAGAGATGGCTGTAAAGTACTGTGAAGTGGTATATAAGTCTTAATTGCTGTTGCTATTTACTAATTTAACAACTGCAGTGATTCTCAACAACTTTGGCAAGAAAGGTCATAAAATGGGACAAAACTCACAACCAATGTCTCACTTGTACTTCATCACAGACCCCATTAAATTATTTATAACAGGTATATGTATTTACTTATGTATGGTAATGGTGGAGAAAAAATAAAAAAAATTCAAAAAAAAATAAATTATAACAAATTCTTATACAGTCTGCAATTGGGCTTATATTCTAATTTTGGACCTCCATCCAAATCCCTGTTACACTATCAGAACCCCTGCTTTTTGACTCCTAAATATGTTCTAAATATGGGCCTGAGATTAGAGGTCGAGTTGTTTAGAATCGGAGCTAAAATCTGGCAAGCTTGTTTTATTAACATTGCTAAAGATCCATCTGGCTCCAGCCAGACTGCTTTCCTTTCTAATATCTGACAATCTTAGGTCACACTGGTGGAGGAGTCGTATGAATCAATTGCAATCATATGTCCCTCTCCAGAATATTTGTTATTGTTAGAGTTAGATAAAGCCAAAGAAATAATCATCGAGCAGCAGATTCAAGATACAGAGTGACAAAATGATTTAATTCAACCTTCAGGAATGTATCACCCTCTCAGGGAGATCCAGAGAGCCTCTCTGCAACTTATCCATTTTCAATTACATGAATATTGATGAGCTTTCTTCAGGACTTGCTTTAATGTCCTCCATTCTGCATTCTTTGGGAATAGATGAAATACTGTTGCAATCTCTCAGAGATTTTTGCCTCAGCAAAGTGAGAGAGGTGCAAGCTTCAGGCTGACTCTCCACTGAGGCTAATTTCCCAGATCACATTTTGTATTGATTATTTATTTGCTGACAGGCACTAGAAAGTAAATATACTTAGCTGCAACATTTTGCTTTTTTTGCAGCTGGAATCTATTACTGTATCTTTAATGGACCGGAGCAGATAGCTAATTACCGTATATTGTCTAAAATTGTGTGGCATGGATGATGGTTGCAACGCAAACCCTGCCATTCTCAGAAATAGGCTGCTGGTATTTTTGCATCCACTGAATAGGAAAGGGGGTGGCTCAGTCATTTATATTGTGGGGCAAGGGTCATTGGGGTATTTGGAGTAAGAGAGACCCCTTGGGATCAATTAGCTTCTTTCTGGCCTTTCCAGAATATACTACTTCCCCTCTTGACCCTGTGAATTGATTTATGGCAACTGGCCAATCGTGCTAAGAGCCAGATTGGGTGTTCATTAAATTCGCATTGAGCAAAATAAATAAATAAATCAGATTGCCATATTAATTTGTTGCAGCCACAGAACCTTGTGAGATAAACAAGGACATTATGACAAAAACTGGTCTCCAAATCACTAGTTACTTGAAATTCCAGTAGGACACTACTGAATTAAAATATTTTTTAAAGGTCCAGTTATATAAGTCTGACCATAAAGTACAATAATTACTTTCCATCACAAATTTTAATTAATGTAATAAAGCTAGAATGAATGGTTTATTCCTGCTGTCATAAGTGATCACCATGTTTCTTCTGCATTGATTTAAATGTGTTGTCCCAAACTGTACCTTTGCTATTTTATATTGCCACTTGACCTCATTTATTACCGTTCCCTCCTTACACCCGTACACATATATATCTGCCAATTGTGACAAATGCTTTTTACGGCTGATGAAGTGGATTGTAGCTGATGAAAACTTTGACCAAGCACTATAGCAGAATTGTATAATGCACAGAATTCTTAGGCATACTTGAAGTCACACCCATCTTAATTTAAATCCACATGCCCATAGAGCAGGGGTTGGCAACCTTAAACACTCAAAGAGCCATTTGGACCCGTTTCCCACAGAAAAGAAAACATCAGGAGCCACAAAAACATTTTGACATCTAAAATGAAGATAACACTGCATATATCGTTTTTTACCTTTATGTATAAAAACACTATAGTGTGTTGCATTTATGTAATCAATGAACTGCTACAGAGAAAACAAATTTTTATTTCTGCATGCAACAAAAACATTTTGAATTTTGAAAAAAAAGATGGGTCGAAAAGCTCAATAAATTGTGTGCTGGCGGGTGTTGCACATTGGTAATTGTGACGCATGTTTTGAATGACAGGGAGCCGCAGCAGAGGGATGAAAGAGCCACCTGCGGCTCCAGAGCCGTGGGTTGCAGACCGCTGCATAGAGTATGGGCACCTGGAACAATTCTCAATGGTACAACTTTGGATTCTCACTCTATTCATTTTCAAGCTCTTATTCTAAAATATATCGGTTTCACAAGAATCACTCCAAAATATGCTGCTTTAACATGTCTTAAGAATAATAGTGATGTGCAGGATAATATAGAAATCCATTCTAAGAAACAATTCTATCTTTCTCTATCCCTGTTAAACTGTAGATATTCTGCAGAAGATCCTGTTAGCTCAATTCCCTTAATAGTCTGTTAGTCCCATCAATAGCTTCTTATTGCAAGGAAAACTTGTGACATGTTTTACCTTCTCTTTGAAAAGGACTGCAGTTGCCTAACTAGTAGGAACAGAATATGCATGCACACAAATATATACAGATTTCAGGTTTGAAATAACTTGAAGAGGAGACATTTCTAGGTTTCAAGACCATGAAGTGGCAGATCTCATGAAAATAAAACATATTTTCACTGTGTACAGTGGGTTTCTTCTCCCGCATGACACCTCAGTCCATGTCAAGGTCTTAATGGCGCATTCACCCAGTAGTGGGTTCTAAATGGTTTTGCACATGCGCGTGATGCTTCTGTGCATGTGCAGAAGCGTCCCAGGCGGGTGGGTGGAGCCTCCTACCGCCGCTGCTACAGGTTCGGAGAACTGGACTGGACCCAGGGGCGGGTTCCTAATTTTTTTACTACCACTCTGTGGGCGTGGCTTATTTTGTGGGTGTGGCTTGCCAGCCATGTGACCGGGTGGGCGTGGGCCTCGGGAGCTTGGCAGCGGCTGGAGAAGTGAAGGGCATTGCCCACCCGCAATGCAACCCCCCGCAGTGGGAGCAGCAAGACAATGGCAGCAGTTCTTCTAGGAGGCTCCATCCGGCCTGAATGCTTCTCCCCATTCGATGATCCTAGGCTCCTGCCACCCATTCTTTCAGTGTCTCACGCGCTCCCTCAGCCATCCTCCCCTGCTTGGACTCACTGTGGGGTAGGAAGGCAGCGCATGCGCAGTGCCAGAAGCTTGGCTTCTGGGCATGCGCAGAAGAAAATTTAAAAAAATTTAAATTTTTTTTAAAAAAATGGCGGCACCCAGGCACCGGCAACCGACCGCACCGGTACTGTGACGTCACCAGTGGGCCACTACCGGTGCTATAGAGTGGACCGCACTGGTAGGAACCCACCACTGACTGGACCGGACCGGGAGCAACCCACCGCTGCATTCACCCACATCTCATTTTCACCCCATGATCTACATCCCAAACAGTAGATTTTGAAACCCTGCTAAGAATTGCAGTACCCTTACCATTTTTTTCTTCTAAGCAAAGCTAAATAGTACCATTCACCTCTGTCATTGATCCCACTGTTCCCAATTCATCACCTTCCACCTTCGCTTTGAGAGGGCTTTTTCCTATACAGGAAACAAATACAGCAGTCCTGCCCTCGCTGCTTGAAACTGAAAGAAGTAGCTAGGGTTTCCAGCCAGAGGAAATATTATTGCTGGATGTGAAATGCTAGCAGCAAATTTCAAGGTCTTTCTGTTCACCAGGTTCAAGTCAGAACTTTGCTTAAAATTGCAAAAATTGAAATGGTCCTGGACAATTGGTCTTGTTTTGGAGTTTTAAACTCACCCTTATTACTTAGCTTCCTATTTTTTTTAACCTGTGTCCCCAAATTTGTTTCTTTGTTCTTGTTCTTTCCAGGTGCGAGATAAAAAACTCCTCAACGATTTGAATGGTGCTGTGGAAGATGCCAAGACCGCCCGCCTTTTTAACATTACCAGCTCGGCACTTGCCACCTTCTGCATCATCCTTGTCTTTATCTTCCTACGATACCCACTCACTGACTACTAGAACATGGCTCAGCCATTGCTGCTCAAAGTCCTCTGGGTCAGAAGTAGCTGCCGTGGAGTTTCTCACCTAAGGGACACAAACAACAATAGCTCCCTCTTAATGGCAGATGCCCCTTCTCCTCAATACTAAAAGTATGCTGCAAGCTTTAACATATACTCACCCTCTGCCCCCCCCCCCCGCCGCCGTCTGCACCCAGCCTGGCTGGAATGCAAACTTAAGTAGCAGAAACTTTTAGTTTTACATTTTGTACACAAAATATTTATTTTCTTGAAAAAGAAGTAGGATTTGATGGTGGAATGTTTTTTTTTCCTGGTCCAAGGGGAGAAAGTACCAGAGCCTCAGATGAATGTTATAGAACCAGGCTGAGTACAAATTGGAATTGAAAGTTTGGGATGGGTAATTCTGTTGAGGAATCCAGAGGAATTTTTGGCCTCTACAACCAAGTCTGTATACAACTTCCATTCCATTGCAGAGGACAGAACGAGCTATGGAACAGGCATGACTTTGTGGAACTTAATGCATTGCATCCAGACTGCTGCTTTGTCTTTTCCTACTGCCTCCCTGTTCTGTATCCCCAACACACATCCTTTGCTATGTATGTTTTATTGGTTTTTACATTTGACTGAAGCCCAAAAATAGCTTGCCAATAAACAAACAAAAGCAAAAGGACAACCATCAGGAAATTTGGATTCCTCAGAATTTATTCTCAACTTCTCCTGATCAATTCTGGAGTTTTCCAAAGTAAATAGAAAAAAGTTTTCTTTGGAACCTCATGGAGAACCTGAAAATTTACACAGTTCTTGTATCGCTGCCAACTTTCAATAAAGAAAAAAAAGCCTCTAACCATCAAATAATGAATTACTACAAATTTCATGTTTCTGTCTCATCTTTTACTCTCTAATGGGAGAAAGCTATTTTGAAACCCTTTTGAAGTTGTTGGATTTTATTTACTACACACACATGGCTTTTATACTATCTGAATATTATGTTAATATCACACTAATATTAAAGGGGGAAGTTGTTTCCCTTCCCCCTTTAAAGTTGCATAATGTTAAGGTGACCAGATTTTATTTTTTGTAAAGCGGGACACCATTGACGGGGGGGTTCTAGGGGAGCAAGACGGGAGGGTTCCGTCTCTCTTATCCAGCAGCTTTGTGCACTCCCCCAAACACGCCCCATTCATCGCAGCCAGGGGTGGGTTCCTACTGGCGCAGGCTTACCTGTTCATCGCCGCAGAGGGGTGAAATCCTACGGTTCGGCCGGGCCAGTCGTTCGGCGTAGAGCCGATGGAACTGGCGGCGGTCGCGGCGCGGGGCTTCTCCCACCCGCTTCCCCCGCTCGGCTGGACGCCACCATTTGGGTTATTTTGTCCTCTGCGCATGCGCAAAGCATTCTGCGCATGCACAGAGGGCAAAATAACCTGAATGGCGGCGTCCAGCCGGGCAGGGGAAGCGGGCGGGAGAAGCCCCGTACTGTGACCGCCGCCAGTTCCATCGGCTCTACGCTGAACGATTGGCCCGGCTGAAAAAAGCGGGACTTTTTTGAAACGCCGCGGGATGCGGGACAAATTATCAAAAAGCGGGACTGTCCCGCCAAAAGCGGGACGTCTGGTCACCTTAATAATGTAGCAATGCAATTCCACACCTTAGGAAAAACAGATTATATTGTTTATTATTTTTTATTCCAGGATTGGATGAGTGTAGCTATTTGTTTGATAACAAAAAAAAAAAAGCCAATTTGGTCTAGTGATTAAGGCACTCGGATGGAAGTGAGTTCTAGTCCTGCCTTAGGTTTCAAAGCCAGCATGAGTCACTTTTTCTCAGCCCAACCCACCTCACAGGATTGTTGTTTGCCACCTTGAGTTATTTATAAAAATGATAAAAGTAGGATTTAAAAAATATCTTTAAAAACCTAAATGATTCAGCATATTAACTTTAGAAAGCTTCCATCAATTAAATGATTGATGGTATGGCATATCAAATAGATTGAACACTTACCTGGGATTCCTACTGCTATATTTCCAAATGTTTTTATTTTTTAATTTTATTCCACTGCAAATAGCCCTGAGTGCATACCTTATCCGAAGAAGCCACTTTTTTGTGGCTGCATGACACTATTACTTTGGCAACATCTAAAATGGTGAAACTGAAATTGTAGAGATGGGATTAGATGTTCCTTTTAACAGGGCTACTGGATATTACTGCTAGATATCAGCATGTTCTATTGCTGCATCCAATGATCCTGAAGATTTCTGCGGCCTAGATATTGCAGTCCCGTACATTAATCCAAACACTAGTGGGAACCTTTATCTTAACATAGCTGTTATATGCTCTACTGCAGAGCTGTCAAACTGACGGCCCGTGGGCCAGATGCGTCACATGCTGGCCATGCCCACACCCAGTTTAGCAAAGGGGGAAAAAGTGATATGTCATGTGACGCCGCCGTGACGACGCGAGTTTGACACCCCTGCTCTACTGGAATGATGTAGTATGGAGTCATGAAGGAACAACATTTTGAATGGTATGAATGTTCAACATTTGTCCAGGTTTCCATCTGTTTGGAAGGAAACCTATGGAGAATGGGTTTACATAAGTGTGATAAACATACAGTACCATGCAAACAACACAGTGAGTAGTTGAGCAGGAAAGGTTTTGTTATACTTCACCTACCTACTCATCCAAACTCATCTCCATTTGCTTTAGGTGGTAACTATTTCTAATACTTAAGGGGTAAGTAACTGATGTCCTGCCAAGTATTGCTGAACTACAACTCCCAGAATTCCCCAGGAAGCATGGCTAATGTTGAAGAACTGCAGTTCAGCAACATCTGGAGTTGACTTATCTCTGCCTGGGGCAGTTCCAAAGCCCGTTTAGAGTAGGAAGAACATAGAGAGCCGCTGAAAAGACTCTGAACCACCAAACCTGCCTTCAAAGCACTGAGTGGGTGCAGCATCAAGTCATGCCCATTGCAATGGTGGGTTGTAAAATATTTTGCCACCAGTTCTAGCAAGCGCGGTGCTTCTGCGCATGCACAGAAGCATCCCGGGTGGGTGGGTGGAGCCTCCCACTGCCAGCACTACCAGTTCTAAGAACCGGTCCGAATCAGAAGTAACCCACTGCTGGCCCATTGCCTGACAATTGAAGAAGAGCTGTGAAATCATGCCACTGGTTTACTGGGACCAGAATTAAGTGTTTATAGAGGGATCCTATTTATAGGGTGCTTTCTGAGCTTCGTTGTTTTCTTGCAGACTTCTCCCAAACTAGGTTAACATCAACAGTGCTAGTCTGCAAGAAAACAACCAACCTCAGAGAGCACCAAAGACCCCTCATTTCAACCCTGAGCTACAAATATTCTCCTTTATTGACAAGTGTTTCACACACACACACACACACACACACACACACACACACACACACACACAAACACACACACATGCATAGGCTAAAGAAATAAGCATTCCCCTCAAACAAAACTTCTGACCTGTTGTAAATGCTGGCAGAGCTATCAATAAAAAGCTATAAGGGTAGTAGCTGAACACAGGGATCTTCACTCTCACTGCACTGTCCTTTTTCCTAGCACAAATCTCACAGCATGTTCCGTAAAGCTTCAATTTCCTAGTCCTTTCTAAACTTTTTGCCTTTCACTTTTGTGTTCTTCCCAGTCTCCCGTCCTTCTTCCGACTTAGATTGTCCTTTTCTTACTCTCTTTCTCTTGCTGGATTGTGGATTTTGTCTTTCTCCTACTCCTTTTCTTTACTTTCCTCTATTTTGTTACATTCTAACACTTTCACTCTCACTTTTAGTGTCTTTTAGCCTTGTTACCTTCTCGCCAATGTTATTTTTAAATGGATCACGGCTCTTCTCTTTCAATCACTGCTAAGTTACTTGCCGGAGCTTCGTTCTTTTTGCCCAATATTGTTAAAATTACTCACATTAATAGTTCCAGTCACTGCCCATATGGAAGTTCCTCGCCAACAGGAATGAGCAAACTTTTTCACTTCCAAAACTGTTGTGGTTGTCACGGCCTCAGGTCCGCCATGTCAAAATGACATGACAGATCGCATTCATGTGGGGTTAAGGAGGGATTCCCTCATTCCAGTGGGCAGTTGCTTTTCACCTTGCTGTTTCCCAGGATTCCCCTCCGTCTCATATGGTTCTCCAAACTCAACGTGCCCTCGAAGGGTCCCTGAATACAAAACAATCAAAGTTAAAGGACGGAGCTCATCCTTTTCCTTCTGCGCCACCACGATATCGCCACCGGAAGTCTCCATGCCGAGGTTTGATTGCCATGTTTCACTGAATTTTTAATGTCAGCAGAAGGATAGGGCCAAAGAAAGAGGGACGTAATGAGCCAAAATGGTGGGTTAGGAAAGGAGGCCTTGATTGAATTCACTCTTGTGGTCACTAGAGGGAGCAATAACAATGTGGTCAGCATTGCGAGGTTAGTGGTACCCATGAAGATGATTGTTAGTGTCAAAGACTGTGCGGGGGCGGGGAGGGAGGCAGAAATGATATGGAAATGTCATGGCTTAAGTACTGTATGTTATATAAATTGGTTTTTGGTCTTTGGGGTGTTTTTTTAACCTAGAGAAGATGTCCTCAAGATGAGCTCAGTTCTTGATGGAGTTCATGGGCTACATAGTCAAGCAGTTTTCTTGGGAAAGTACTGAAGTAGTTTGCCAGTGCAAAATTTTGGGATGTTTTTCAACTCTCCACTCTAGTCTATAGCTCTAGGACTTTCTACTGATCTTGCATCCAGATACTAATAATGCCTAACCCTGCTTAGCTTCCATGTTCAACCAAATTATGCCATCTGCTGAGAGACCTGTAATGTACACATAAACACAGGCCCACGCAAGTCCATTATAACATGAGGCACCCACAGCATTGATCCAAAATGCCCCCTCTTTCTTGGGAGATATATAACAGTATTTATGTGAGAAATGGTTCATCTACATATATTTACAAGCTGAAGATGAAAATAAGGGGATGAGAATGAGTAAACACATGTTTCTCTGAGATGCTTGCTATCCATCCTATTCCTTACCCATTTTAGATTAGAAGTGGAGTGTTTGTGTGTGTGTGTGTGTGTGGGATAGTTAGGATTGTGTTTCCAGATTTGGGAGATAAAAAAAAGAAAAGTAATTTTAGGTGCAGGAAGTGCTTCATAACAAGCTTCAGTTAACTTTTGAAGATATCGATAAGATTAATTTACAAAACAACAACATATTACAAAAACATTGAAAATAACACATACATAGCCCAATCTATTTATACCAACAGCTATTGCAGTCCAATAGAAATAAGCATATTTGAACCTGTTAGTAAGAGTTGACTTTGTAATATATGTGCATGTATGTGTGAGACAGAGAGAATGTGTGTGTGTAGCTGTATAAAATTGCAGCCAGTGGCTAATTTTACATACACCATAAGGACATTTGTTTGCTTATCATTTACAATGCCATCACACTCGACTTGGTATGAACTGTATTAATCACAAATGGTTCAACAAAAAATAGTTTCATGTGTCTTGTGAAGCCAGACAGTATACTAGCCAATAATAAGGCTATTCAACTCAATAATAAAGATTAGCATTATTGAAACAGAATCCCATATCGCTTAAAGGATGAGAAGAGTGGAAAACTGCTTTCATCTTGTGAAATATACCTGAAAACAATTATTTTGCACAGATCCTAATTGCGGTGGAAAAAAAGAAAAGTGTGAAAAGAAGCAGCAAGTACTGTAGTTAGCAATATGGAAGTGAGAAGATGGTTGCATAGAACAGGTATTAGTGGGCTCCAGAGCCAAAGAGCAGGTTCATATAACTGCAGCTTTAGAAACAGGTTAAAAAGAATGTGCTTCTTACAATGCCCTACATGGCTAGCTTGAAGTTCAGAGAAATGGAAACAGACTAACCCTATGTTTTCAATTGAAGCAATGCTGTGAGAATGGGATGTTAGAAGATAGAAAAGAGCTTGTAAAACGAAAGATAACCTTATTATCTAAGCTTACTTCATGTTATAAATCATTTTGGGGATAATTTTGTAGGACGTTAGCACCCACCCCCTCTTAGAAGAATGAAATATTCTAGGAAATATTAAAAAGGCAGAATATTATATTTCTCTGGATGAGAAATGGAGAAACATGTTTTTTTTTAGGCAGGAAGCAGACTCACTCTTAATAGCCCACACCCTCCTCAATATCCCACAGCAGATGTGAGCACTTAAGAGATAAAGAGATGGCTAGGTCTATTCATAAGCAAATACCCTCACCCAAGATCCAACAAAGGTAGGATTAGCCCTCAGCCATAATAGGAATTGCCCAAAACCCTCTTCATTACATCATCGCCCAGCAAGATTCAACCAAGCCTGGGACTCAAGACAACCTACAAAGTTACCCTTGCATGGCTCCATGGGAGTCTGGCAACCAATCAGGATACCTGCCCTTACAAAGGAACAGAAAGCTCTAAGGCGGGGTCCAAGAGAGGGTATAAATCAGCGGTGGGTTGCTCCCGGTTCTGGCCGGTTTGGCGAACAGGTAGCAGCGGAGGCGGGAGGCTCCGCCCACCCGCCCTGGACACTTCTGCGGATGCGCAGAAGCGTCGCGCGCGCACACACGAAATGGTAGCAACGGGTTTTAGAACTCTCTCTCTCTCTCTCTCTCTCTCTCTCTCTCTGTCTGTGTGTGTGTGTAACATTTTTTGCTGATAAATGAAAATAAAGGGAGACTATTATAGATCTATTTTGAGCTATTTAGCTCTCATCAGATAGCCATACCCTTACTGGGATTTGAACTTGGGCAGTCTGCCTGTAAGGCAGCAGCTTAACCTTTAGGCCACAGGCTCTCTTCCCTTATCTCTTCCCTTATTCGACAATATATATATATATATATATATATATATATATATATATATATATATATATATATATATATATATATATATATATATATATATATATATATATATATATATATATATATATATATATATATATATATATATTAAAGTAAACCAGTGTCCTTCTCCCCACTTGGAACTGAACCCAGATGGACATTTCTTCCAACAATTTTATTTTATTTCAGCCAGGCTTCAAATTCAAAGCAGCATTCCTCCTGACAGTATGTCTCAACTTTGGCAACTTTTAAGATACATGAACATCAACTCCCAGAATTCTCCAACCAGGATGCTAGTTGGGAAACTCTGGGAGTTGAAGTCCACATACCTTAAAGTTGCTAAAGTTGAGAAACACTGCTTTAGCGGAATGCTGTCTTGACTCAGGCTTTGGTGTCACCTTGAGATCTCTCTGCCAGGATCAGGAAATCCAAGATGAAGGATTGGCAGGCGTCTAACAGGATGCCATCTTTTTTTTCTATAACTGAGTAATTATTTTGTTATACGAAGATCAATACTTTCACAGGGCTACTGGGATCAAAAGAGCCAATTACACTACATGAGGGAATATATAATTCTGAACACCTAATTAAACATCACCTTGAGACGGATTGCAAAATCTGGATGACCGTTGAATGACACCAAAGTCTTTTCTATAGTTCTTTGCTGCTATCTAGTGGCCACCTGGATGCTTATAGGCTAGGTCTGGTAGCCTTATTATTAATAAGGATTGTTGTTTTTTTACCACTAACTTCATCATCATCATCAACAACAAATAATTTGAAGAATTATCATGCAAGGTATGGAGGAATACTATTCAAATAATCTCTCATCTGAATTGGGACTGAGCTTTGAATCAAACACAGGAGGCAAGTAGGAAGATAATTTCTGAGCAGTGTTTATTTTGCACGCAAAATGCCTCCCTGTTGTGATAAGGGCTAAAATAGCTCCAGAAGAACACAGCAACGAGAGGAAAGATCCTTAGGAAATGATCATTTCAGTTGCTACGGTCACCTTGAAACAATAGCTTTCTTTTTTTTTTCAAGAGGAGTCAGTTTTCATCCTGCCTGGAAGACAATGGGAGAAATTAAGTCTGCCTTGTAAGATAATGAGAAAAAGATTTAGGGAGGACCACATTTTGCATAAAACTCTGAGCTCAACATAGGCATTTACCCACTACTTGGAGCAGCGGTCTCCGGCTTTGTGGACTGGCAGTGTGGCGGGGGAGAAGGGATGGTTTTGTGTGAGTGGTGGGCGACTATGCGCAGCTCCATTTCCACAAGCAGCAGCACATCCGCCCGCTGCTTGCACAAATGGAAGTACATGCAAGCGCGAGTGGAAATGCATGCCCATTCATCCACTGCTTCTGCGGCCCGGTTCTGAATGGGCTGCAGCCCGGTAGTGGGCCACTGCCCGAGGGTTGGGGACTCCTAACTTGGAGAACCTTCATAGTATACCTAGAATATATTAGACCACGGGTGTCAAACTCGCTGCATCACGTTGCTGTCATGTGACATATTATTAAAGTTTGTTGCAAAATCAAAACCAGAAGCACACACAGATGACTGATTCAGCTGGATTCAATAACTTCTTTATAAACATAATTATAGCAGAGAACAGTTGGTTTCATTTCAGCAGAGTTCAGAGTGGAAGAGTACAGAGTGGAGAAGAGAGCAGAGTGGGATGAGCCACGCCCAGCCTTAAGCTTAAGTCCCAGTTTCGATTCTCTGCACAGACTCAGAAGTGGTTAGCTCCCATTGGCTGACTTAGTTGCTATGCCTATTCATTGGTTGACCTTGTTAACATGGCTCTCCCAGTTCATGAATATCTTAACACATATCATGACTTTTTCCCCTTCGTGGAGCTGGCGTGGACGTGGCCTGTGCATGACGCATCCGGCCCACGGGCCACCAGTTTGACACCCCTGTATTAGACCAATAGCCTGAGGCTCCTTGTCTGTTTCTGGGTCCATGCCTCTCGTTGATTGTGATGATATTTTTAATTGGCCTTTCAGAATTTGATGGTATTCCCTAATATGTAATCTCCCAATAATTTTTAATGTGTCTACATATGGGATCCAAGTTAAGTTTAACTTTAATATAGCTTTATTTCTGTCCTATACAAACTGGAGTAAGACAAGCCTTTCTTTAGCTTCAATAAAATTCTCAATCTTATTGATACTTGCAAAATTATTATAACTTCACTCAACATTTTGCCTTTAGCATGCCAAGATTATTTATGGGTTGAATTGCACATACTGGGGACTTCCACTGCAGGAAGAAAGTGTTATTGAAGCAGCATTATTGATGTGGCAAGCAGAGGGCCCCCTCAGACTATCTAATCTTATAGAAAAGAAGCTGAAGCAGTTCTAGATTTGGTGGGGGGAAATGATTGACTAAGAATTTCCATTTCTTCAGGGATAAGCGAAGAAGAACCTAAACTTTTTCACTGCCCAAGTATTTTAAGAAAACAGCCTTTGCTCTGCAACATTCTCTGTGCAAAGAAGATTCATCTTCTTCCCTGTCATGCTGAGCAAAAGATGAACAGGTGAAACTTGTTAAGTCGGATGAAAAGCTTGTATAAGGCAGTTATTGGAATCCTGCAGTTTTTCTGTTGTACTGAGAGAGGGAAATGTTGCCAGTTTCCAACAGGTGTAACAATCTTCAGCTCTTTCTAAAGGCTCTTCCACACAACAGCACAAAAACAAAGAGAGGCAGGAAGGGAAATACCTCCTTTAATGTCCCAGGTAGGATTGGAGTGATGGCATCTAGGGAACCGTGCTCTGCCTGTTTTCTTAATAATGTAGTAATGGGGGACTTTATCTTAACATCAACTGACAAACAAACTGCAGCGAGTAGGAGATTGAATAGGTGTCTGAGGTGCCTAACTGACAAGTTTATCATCCAAAAGATGGAGGCAGGAACTAAAGGGTCAGCTATACCAGGGGTGGGTTCCTACTTACCTCGCTGCCGGTTCGCTTCCTCCCGTGCCACGTGGGCGCGCCTCATGGGTGTGCATGTGCTTTGCAAGCACACGCATGCGCAGTGCCAAAAAATCCCAATTTTTTTTAAAAAAAACAGCTGAAAACAAGATGGCGACCGCATGCACAGTGCCGGAAACTCAGCTTCTGCGCATGCTCAGAAGAAAAAAAAATTAATTTTTTTTTAAAAATTCAAAAAAAAATGGCGGCAGTCACGGACCGGGACCGACCGAACCGGGTCGGTGACATCATCGTGACATCATCAGCAGGTCGCTACCGGTTCAGGTGAACCAGCCCGAACCGGGAGGAACCCACTCCTGAGCTATACCACAATATTAAAAAAAATGTTGAGATTCTGGATTGTCTGCAGAGAAGGGCAACAAAGATGATTAGGGGACTGGAGGCTAAAACATACGAAGAACAGTTACAGGAACCGGGTACATCTAGTCTGATGAAAAGAAGGACTAGGGGTGACATGATAACAGTGTTCCAATATTTGAAGGGCTCCTACAAAGACAAGGGGGTCAAACTATTTTCCAAAGCACCAAAAGGCAAGAAGAGAAACAAAGGATGAAAACTAACCAAGGAGAGATGCAACCTAGAACTAAGGAGAAATTTCCTGACAGTGAGAACAATTCAGAAGTTGTGGGTGCATCATCACTGGAGGCTTTCAAAAAGAGACTGGACAATCATTTATCTGAAATGGTATAAGCAGGGGTGAAATGCTGCTGGTTCAGCCTGGTTTGGGTGTACCGGTAGCGATGGCTGCCGGTGGTTTGGAGAACCGGTAGTGGCGGCCGCACGAGGCTCCGCCCACCCTCCCAGACGTCGCCATTTTCTCTTTTTAACCCTCTGTGCATGTGCAAAGCCTTCTGCACATGCGCAGAGGGTGAAAAAGTGAGTATGGTGGAGGCACGCGCTCGAACCGGTAGGGAAGGTAAGTAGATTTCACCGCTGGTATAGGGTCTCCTGTTCAAGAAGGGGTTGGACTAGATCTCCAAGGTTGCTTCCAACTCTATTATTCTATGTTCTACTGGACAATTCTAACTAATAGGGATAAAATGATTGAGGAAGTGGAAGTTATAGGAACTTTGGAGGAGAGCAAACATGATATACTAGAATTCACTCTAATGCAGAAACAGGTGAGTGAACAATGGATGTCATTTAGTTTGACATCAGTACCTGGGAAAAACTGGAAAAGATAATCAAACAGCGGATTTGTGAGCACCTAGAAATGAACAGGGTGATTATTAGAAGCCAGCATGAGTCCGGTGACGACATGGCCAGCACTCTTTGGATTGTCGTTTTTCCAACTCAACAACAGAAGGAACAGGTTTCCTTTCGTTTATCTGACTCTCCTGGGTTAGGGAGAGTCCCAGAATCATCCCTCAAGATCCTCCAGTAACAGCAACAGTCTGCAAGCAGTTTTAGCAGCCATGTTTCAAAATAGCTTGTGAGCTGAAACTGAATTTGAATTGAAACCACAAATACTTTGGGAATAATTCCAGAAAGCTCAAATAAAAAGTATCAAACTTTTGAAGATATATGTTGACAGCAGCAGGAACAAACCTGACACAATGCTGAAAAAGAAATTCTGCTGTTGATAGAAGATTAGGGGATTAAAATTGCTGAAAGGTACCGTAGCAATAGCAAAACTGACCATCTATAGTTATAACAGAAGTTTAACCAAATTTAAGCAGCAATGGCTCCTTGCAGCAAGACAGATTGAGGCATTTGGAATATGGTTTCTAAGAAAAGAGTCAAGAGACTAAAAACAACAGATGGGTGAAATGACTTAAATAGATATAAGGAAAAACCTCCAATGCTTTGTAAAGTATAGCACAAATATTTAAGGAGTGGTTAGTGGTAGGAGAAGAAAAAACAGAAGTGAAGGGGAAAGTGTGTCACCAAAAATTCCCTTCACAATTTTTTATTTATATTTTATTTTTCACTTTGCCTTTTGCATCTTTATTCTTTACTATTTTATACTCTTTTTAAGCTTAAGCAGAGTAACAAAAAGAAAAAAGAATAAATTAGGCACTATGAACATGCATTGAATGTATATGTTGCATAAAAGTTGCAAGAACAAGAATCTAGAGCAGGGGTGTCAAACTCGTGGCGTCAAGTTGCCGTCACATGACATATCACAACTTTTTTCCCCTTTGCTAAACTGGGTGTGGGCGTGGCCAGTGCGTGATGCATCTGGCCTGCGGCCTGCAAGTTTGACACCCCTGACCTAGAGCAAGAAGCTGTGCCGTGCATGAAACAGGGTCAGGGGTGGGTTCTAACTTACCTCACCGCCGGTTCGCTTCCTCCCGCGCCACGTGGCTGCGCATGCATTGTGCGTTGTGTGGCCACGCCATGTGCGTGCGTGCTTTGCGCGTGCATGTGTGCATGCGCAGTGCTGAAAACTTAGCTTCTGTGCATGCGCAGAAGCAAAAATTAGCTTCTGCACATGCGCAGAAGCAAAAAACAAGATGGCGGCACCCACGGACCGGCACTGAAAGAACTGGCTCTGTGATGTCACCACCGGTTTACTAATGGTTCTAAAGAACCGGTTAGAACTGGTAGGAACCCACCTCTGAACAGGGTTTTAACAATCGGAAGATCTAAGTAGTTTATGTTAGTCAACTAGTGGTCTGCTACGTAACATTTTTATGTGGGCGATCTATTTGACATCCTCAATTAACCACAACTTCAACATATATTAAAGCATTCTTTCTCTGTCATGTTTCTCAGGCATTCTTTATGTTGGTGGACCACAATCATGCAATCCCAGAAAGTAGGTGTATGATTTAAGGAGGTGCCAAGAGTGCCCATCTCCATTCTGAGGTACCTTGTCACATTCTGACAGGCATCTCTTTAAGACATATGAATACTTTCTGGGATATTGTCTCCTGAGTTCAGGAAAAAAACCCAGGTTCTTTAAGAAGGCATCATTAGCACCCATGCCTGACTTTTTTCACATTGCAGTCAAAATACCGCAGATCATTACATTTAGCTAATGAAATAGTTTTCTCTGCCTGTCTCAAACTGCTAGTACTTTGACCTCCAGGTCAAAGGTGTCATCTCCTTGCCAAACTTGTAATATTTGTGCCGAATACATTAAACTAGGGTTTTTTCAAAGACACCAGATGTATGGACTTCAGTTCCCAAAATTCCTCAACCATCATGCTGTCTGGGGAATTCTAAAAGTTGAAGTCCACACATCTTAAAATTGCCACATTTGGCAATTTGCATTAAACAGAAAAAGGAACACTACTGTATGCATTCTTGTCTAAGCTCCTCTTCTATTTTGAACCATTCTGTTTCTCCAAATTCAATTACAGTAATTTCCCATTGATTGTCAAGATTCCTCATAAGGCTACTGTAGCCAGGTATTCAAATACATTTAGCAGCCTTAATACATTCATACTCTAACCTATGCAGTCAAAACTCCTATTATAATAAATGAAGCAAAGGTAAATCCTGGGGGTGGGGGTTGTCTATAGATTCCATAATAGTGTTGAAAGTAGCATTGCACCCTTGCCATGCAAGTTCCACCCATTTTGTGTTGTAGTAAGGAATATCCTTCTGGGTTCAGTTCCAAGTGGGGAAAAAGACACTGGATTCATGGAAGTTGCTTGGAAAGATGGTTCAATGGTGGACAGGAGCACATGGCAGGAGCCCCTGTACAGAAAAGGTAGATTACATGCTTCCAGGTGTGGGTGAAGAGAAAAAGGAAGGACAAAATGCTGGGAGTTCCTTGCTTTATACTCTCTCTTGGGCCCCTCCCTAACTGTTTCCTGTTCCTATATAGAAATGTATTCAATTGGCTGTCAGGTTCACAGGGGCATGCTGGGGCAACTCTTGTAGGCTGTCCTGAATCCCAGGGGCATGGTTGATGGAATCTTACCAGGTCCCACGTGGTGTTATGAAAGGGCTTTGGGATTCCTATTATGGTCCTTTGTTATATAGAAGACTGTTCCAGGCTAGGTGGGAGGAATGTGGCAAGGGTGGGGGCAGGGAGCTGCAGGAAGCTGCTTTGTATTTAAAACATGTTTCTCTTTTCCTCATTCAGGGAAACATATTCTTTCCTTTTTCAATATTTCCTAGGATATTTCATTTTTCTAGGAGGGGTGGGTACTAACTTCCTACAGTGTGTTTGACAGCACAATGAAGGTACAAAAGGAATGGACTGTCATTTTGTCATTTGTCTCCTCTTGACTGCTTGCAAATGCCACGAGCTATGTCTTTCCTTGCTCTTTCCCTTATCCACTTTACAGTAGTTGATGGATCTTGTGTCCCTCCATCTTTTCTAAAACTTGCTCATTCATTTGGCATTTTCCTCTCCATCGATGGCTATCTTCTTCTTTCTATGTCTTTAACTCTTAACTCCAACTCTACTGATTTGATGGATTAGTACAGTTGTTCAGTGTTTTGGGCAATCTCTTGCATTTTTTCAATAAAAGCAGATACACCCATCTTTTCAATTTCTAGGTCATGCAGGCTTGTTCCTTATTTATTATCAAAGAGCTCCGAGTCTCTTTTCCTGGACTTTTAAAATAGTTCACTGGGTATTTCATCTGCACTTTATGCTTTCCTGTCTGACAGCTGGTCTATCGACCTCACTTTCTACTGGAATTAGTTCTTGAATATATTTCTCTCTCCACAAATGCTTCTGTCATTTAGAGTCCTGTTTGTAAAGGGTTTCAGTGTGGCTTTTCTATCTTCTTTTAACCTCATTTGCTTTTATCACATATTTCTTTCATGATTATACTTCAGCATTTCTAGATCGGTTGAAAAAAAATCCTGTGATTTATTTGATCTTCTTTTTTTAAAAAAAAAGAATGTTCTTTTTCCTTCTCTTGTTATATTTTAGTTAGTTGACATTCTGATCTGAGATATCCTTTCTTGTCCTCTCTTACTTAATGTTAACAGCCTGTGTTCAGTTGCCATATGCTATTTTTATTGCCCAGGGGCTTCCATTCTCTGTTTATATCTGGCCATCTGAATAGTTTCTTCTGAAAGCCACTTAGATCTTTTTCTTTTTGAAATTTTAGGGACTTTTCATTGCTTAGTCTCTTATTTCCTCCCACAGTTCCTCATGTTCACTTTCTCAAAAGCTAAGAGCACTAAATCTTGTATTTACAACACTGACATTATACCCTTGACTCTATGTACCCCAGGCCATATCCGGTTGATGCACATGCTCTAATGGGAGACAGGCCATCCTACAAATAACCCAGCCCTGTGCCACTTAAATGACACTTTGAACTGTACCTGGAAGCCTCTTGCAAGCCAGTGCAGCTTATGCAGCTTTTTAGGGAAGGTGGCATCCACAAAAAATTGCTGTATTCGGTGTATAAGACGCACCGACATTTCCACCCTCTTTTGGGGGGCAAAAAGGTGCGTCTTATACTCCGAAAAATACAGTAGGTACCACTTTGGTGGGAAGGCAACTGGATTCTGTGCACCTCAGCATATAGTCATGGTAGCCACGAACATGGAAAGAGTCTTTGGACAATGCTGACTCCCTCAGCTAAGAAACAGAGATGAGCACTACTTCCTAGAGTCAGAAATGGTTGGAACAGGGGAAGCCTTTATCTTTAGGTTCTGCATGATTATCTGCCTTTTTACCATAGTCTTCACTGAGAACAAACTCTTCCTTTGGAAGTTGTGTTCCTTCATCTCTGCCCATAGCAGATGTTAAGTGCAGCACTGGCTTCTTCACTTCTATAGCAGAGTAAATGAGAGAACGCCCATACTCTCTTACCTTAGGTTGGTTGGTCCCCACTGGAGCTGGCAGATCCAAAATGGCAAAGAAACACTCAAGTCAAGCTCAGCTTGAGAACTATAGTCATGCAGTTTTCTTGAAAGGGGTTCAAGACTGCCTTCTTTTAGAATTTTTTTTCCCCAGATTACTTGGAAACTTTCCAATAAAAATGGCATTTGAAGAACCCTGCTTGCTATATGCGTGCTCTTTCTCACACTGAAGCACACATTATTCACTCTTGAAATTAAAGGATTGTCTACTCCACCCTACCATTATCCATGCAATCTCACATATATCTACGTGGCAATAAATTCCATTTAAACCAGTTAACTGGAATGCTAAATCCATTTGCAATATCAGCCAGTTCTTTCCACTTGCTCATCATCATAGGCTCATCTCTGCTATCTGCTCAATCAGAGTGTTTTTTTTAAGTCCACGTGTATAATTATTTTTATACTACCTGTTTAATGAGAAATGGGTGTTAGCGATCAAAATGTTTCAGTTGCACTTCTTTATGTGATAACACAACTGATGTCTTGTTCAGGTTGTTACCTATTAGATTTTTGGTCTTAAAGAAAAAAGCATTAGCTGAACAGCACAGAATATTTAACGGTCTATTTTTCAGAGGTCATCATTGCATTCCGTCTCTTTTCTATGTTCGCAATATTCCTTTGGGCACTGGGCTGGATATTTTCACAAACAAAATGCTAAAGTATATGGGCATGTAAGTGCTACTGCATAGAGATTGAGTTCATTGTTGTTTTATCCTGCAGGCTAAAAAAGATAAACTATTTAAAATTACATTTTTTTGCTATGAAATAGATTTTAAATTATAGGTATTAAAAAATAATGGTAGGTCTGGTTTGCATTTCATAGCAATGGAACGAACTATCCAAATCTTTAACTGTGGGAATCAACTCCCTCTCTTAAAGATGACCTATAGGACTGCCTTACTCAGGATCAACCATCCAGATTTCAGAATGCAGTGGTACTTCGGTACTCATCGCTAATTGGTTCCAGGAGGCATGAAAAACAATGAATACCAAATAAATTTTTCCCATAAGGGATAATGTAGTGAGTTATAAGGCACCTGACACCAACATGTTCTAACTTGTGCATTGTGCACCAAACCAAAGAATAGTACTGGGACAGAATTTTCATGTCAAAATGCGTTGAATACCAAATTCTATGAGTTTCAAAGCAGTTGTGATGACCCGGAGCAAGGCACGGAGGCAATACAGTCAGCTGATTGTTCAAACTCCTCTTTATTGCTCCAACGTTCCCTCAAATGTTCTCACGGTTATGGTAGGTTCCAGAGCAAAATGCCCACACACACACCTCCAGCAGCCTCTGGCTGCGAATAGTCCAGCAAAATGCTGTTAGCACAACGGCTTCCAGGCAAGAAATCCAGTGAGGCAGGGGAACAAGGCAATGAGTCCACAAAGCAAAAGACTTAGGCAATGAATACACAAACTCCAGACATCGGCAATGGCACACAAAACTCCATGAATTCAGTGTTTGTTCCCGACAAGCGCCCCTCCCCACAGAGTCTCCTTAAGTCTCAGTCCCCAGGTGTGCCTTGTGAAGAGGGCAGGGCACTCTCCTCCCAAGTCGTTGGGTCGGCCTGCACTGCCTCTTCTCTATGTTCGGGGATCAGGAGGGGGCGGTCCTTGCTCGTTGCCTGAGCTCCATCGCTCCTCATCTCCACTGCCTGCCCACTCTTTCCCCCCCTCTCTTGGTCATCCTGCCCCCATTTTTCCCTGCTGGCAGGTCGTCCCAAGCCCGAGGGACCCGGGGCTGCCTCGTCCAGCTCCTCCCCGCATTCCTCGAAAGCCAATGAGGCGGCTCCCTCGACCTCTGTCGGCCCCAGCTCCAGCTCATCCTCCTCCGCGGACTCAGGCTTTGACTGGGCCATGAGAGCAGTTGAGTTCCAAGGTATTACTGTATATCCAATATCAAAACTAAATAACAAGTTTGTATTTTTCGGAACATTCCTTTTATACCACAAAATAGCTTCTGGAAATATAAAAAAACCATATTATCTATATAATATGCACTCTAGAAAGAGTGCAGAGAAGAGCAACAAAGATGATTAGGGGACTGGAGGCTAAAACATATGAAGAACGGTTGCAGGAACTGGGTATGTCTAGTTTAATGAAAAGAAGGACTAGGGGAGACATGATAGCAGTGTTCCAATATCTCAGGGGCTGCCACAAAGAAGGAGTCAAGCTATTCTCCAAAGTACCTGAGGGTAGAACAAGAAGCAATGGGTGGAAACTAATCAAGGAGAGAAGCAACTTAGAACTAAGGAGAAATTTCCTGACAGTTAGAACAATTAATCCGTGGAACAGCTTGCCTCCAGAAGTTGTAAATGCTCCAACACTGGAAGTTTTTAAGATGATGTTGGATAACCATTTGTCTAAAGTGGTGGAGGGTTTCCTGCCTAAGCAGGGGGTTGGACTAGAAGACCTCCAAGGTCCCTTCCAACTCTGTTATTCTATTCTATTCTATTCTATTCTATTCTATTCTATTCTATTCTATTCTATTCTATTCTATTCTATTCTATTTTATTCTATTCTATTCTACATGCCTATAAGAAATCACAATGATGTTATGTGCATTATGAAACAAATGTCATCTAGTACATAATTTCCATTATTTAGGTGATTCACAAAGTATGTGGCATCAGTACTTCCCTCCCTCAACATCTGTAAGCCTATCTTAGTACATCTAGCTGTTTAAATTAACAATTGCTATGTTGTCCCCAAAAAATGCAGATATCTGAGAAATACTCCATTAGTTTTATAACATCCCATTATGTCCTTAGATGGAATTCCTGGGTGTCCTTAGATGGAATTCCTGAAAGAATAAATTATCAAAAAGTACTGTGTGGAGTAGCTCCATCTTTTCCTTCCTAATGGATTTTCTCTGAAAATAAATTGAAAAAGAAAAATAGGTAGGACTACAAATGGAGGACACTGCTGTTTAGATCCTGTGTAAAGTGTCAAATAAAGCAAAGTTATTATGCAATAAAAGTAATATCTAGAAACTGAAATCAAGCAGCTACAACATTTTGCATCTTTTTTGAGTGAAAAAGCCTTCTCTCTCTGAAAACCTGGCAACATGACAAAACTGATGTGCTTCCAAAAAAACCCCAAAACCCCATGTTTGGCAATTTGGATAGAGACTACTGATATTGTGTTGTACCTTGAGGGGTGGGTTATATTGTAAAAGAGGGAATCTTAGGAGAAATTGGGCAGAAACAGCACTTTGGATCTGAAGATGCAAATCAACATTTTAGACTTCCATTTCAGCAGGACCCAACCCAGCCACATTCACTGGGGAAAGTTAAAAAGAAAACCTAATAATGGGATTTGGTAGCCTCCATTTGAAAAACAGATGCTTCCTCCTCCTTTTCTTATTAATAACAACCATTGCTGGGATAAACTCTAAAATGATTTAAATATGAATGCAGGAAAGTCCTTTAATTTCATGTATGTTTGGCTAAAAAAAAGGCTTTCATTTAAGATAACGAACCATTGTACATGGTTGTCAGTGAAAAGCCTCTTTTATCATGCCAAGATCGTTAAAAGCAGGTGCCGAAACCCCTTTCTTATTCAATGCCTTTCCAACCACATCTCCTGGCTCCCCAAAACGATGGCAGAGTTTTTCTGCCTATGTGCAAAACACAGGATTGGAGGAACATGCTGTTTGACCACCCCTACTCCGTTCATTTAGTGAAAGCTTGAAAATATTTTTCAGTTCCTATTCACTTGATTGTTGGAATAAGCCCTTCAGTGACTCTTGCTGGGTGGTCCCTATGACTTGACTGATATCAAGCTTCCTAATGTTTGTTTTATTGTTGAAAACACTTCTCCATCCTTCCGTTTTCTTCCCCTAACCCCAAACACTTCAATTCGGATTATCTACCATCAACCTCACCCCATTCCTAAGAGGTCAATAAGGGGCGTGCATAAGCGCACAATCGTGCCTACCGTTCCTGTCCTAATGTACCCATATATTCATACCTCTTTTACTCTTATTCATGCTTGTACTATTACATATATATTCAATCATATTTTACTGTTTATACTTTGCTTATAATCATATATGCTTGACAAATAAACAAATACAAATGCAAATACAAATACAGTACATACAAATACAAATACAAATACAGTACATACAAATACAAATACAAATACAGTACATTCCTTTAAGAAAGCTCTTTATTCAGTGTAGGTATAAACTGAGGGGGATAATCTTAACACTAAACAGTTCAGAGCTGTGCAATTCCCAGATATTTATGTCAGTGATTCTCAAGCTTTGTGGTCCCCCAAATGATTAAGTGACTCTGCATGGAGTAAAATGAACGATTTTATTGGGGTTATGACTGGATGACAAATTAATATATCACTTGCAATAATTAAATATTAATCTGTATATTAATCTGTATATTAATCTGAACAGTAACTACACTGTGGGGTTGTGCAAGCAAAGCAAGGAGCAAAATCCCAGAGCAAGCTCCCACTTTGCCCAAAAAACTTGATTGGGACTTTTAAATATTGTTCCTCCCCAACAGCTTATAGCAATATACCGCTTCACAGTGCTTCACAGCCCTCTCTAAGCGGTTTACAGAGTCAGCATATTGCCCCCAACAATCTGGGTTCTCATTTTACCAACCTCAGAAGGATGGCAGGCTGAGTCAACTTTGAGCCTGGTGAGATTCGAACTGCCAAATTGCAGGCAGCCAGCAGTCAGCAGAAGTCGCCTGCACTACTACACTCTAACCACTGCGCCACCGCAGCTCAGTGATTAAGTTTATGATTTTCACACATACCTCTGGGAATTTCAATCATCAGTTTGAGAAGCCTTGCTTTATGTATGTATGTATGTATGTATGTATGTATGTATGTATGTATGTATGTATGTATTTATTTATTTATTTATTTATTTAGCGATTCTTATATGCCACCCTACTCCCTGGGGACTCAGGGTGGCGTACAACATGTACAAGAACAGCTATAGTACAAAAAACAACAACAATAAAACAGCAATTAAAATAAAACAACAACAGGCTATCAAGCTCAAAGCCCACAGGCCAGATGCATTATGCGCTGGCCACGCTGCTTTAGCAAAGGGGGAAAAAGTCCCGATACATCACATGACGCCACCTTGATGACGCGGGTTTGACAGCCCTGCTTTAGGTGATATAGGAATAAGCTAGCAAACTGTCCTCTTTCAACTTTTAATGCAACAGGGTAGTTAAACTCCAGGGCTTCCAGCCAGGCTTGGTCCTTTAGTAAGACCTGTTAAGCTGAAATTCATATACAGATAGTCCCCAACTTACAACCATTTGTTTAGTGACAACAGAACTGAAAAAAATGATTATGACTGGCAGAGGTGGATTCCTCCTGGTTCGGACCAGTTTGCCCGAACCGGTAGTGACCTGCTGGTGATGTCACAATGATGTCACGGACCCGGTTTGGTCGGTGCCGGTCCGTGGGCGCCACCATATTTTTTTAATTTTTTTTAAAAAAATGTTTTTTAATTTAACATTTTCTTCTTCTGAGCATGCTCAAATTTCCAGCACCGTGCATGCGGTCATCATCTTGTTTTCAGCTTTTTTTAAAATTTTGTGCACATGCAGACCGCGCAAACCGGCATCGAGGTAAGTTAGAACCCACCCCTGATGACTGGTATTCATATTTACAACCGTTGCAGGATCACTATGATCATGTGATCAAAATTCAAGCATTTGGCAACTGGCATATATTTATGACAGTTGCACTGTCCTGGGGTCATGTGATCACCATTTGTAACCTTCCCAGCTGGCTTCTGACAAGTAAAGTCAACGGTGGAAGCCAGATTTGCTTATTGACTGTATGATTAATAATTACAATGATTCACTTCACAATTATAGCAAAAAGGTTGTAAAATGGGGAAAAACTCACTCAACTATCCATTGCTTAGCCACAGAAATTTTGGGTTTAATTGTGGTCATATGTCAAGGACTACCTGTATACAATATCCTAAGTCCTACCTAAGTAGGTTTATTAAATGTCAGGCAAAAGGCAAAAACGCACCCCTTTTTCTTCTTCTCTCTCAATCTGGCAAACACAGCCTTGAAATCAAATATTGTCTGGCTTTTTGAGTATCTTGCATTCATTCATTTATTTAGGTCTATTTTCCCACAGCAGTCATTCAAACTTTTATGTATTGTGACCTTGTAAAATGACAGTTTCTTTCTTTCCCTCATCCACTGACAGATTAAATTTATATGATCTAATTTATTTTCTGATCCCAGCAATCAGGATTATATAAGCAGGTTTATTAGATTCGACAGAGAGGGCATGTTGAGGATACCATCTGCTAGGTACTACATTTCGTAGGTTCCAGGCGGTGAATCTTCTCTGTCATGGCACCCACCTTGTCAGACATTCTCCCTCCTGACATTAGATCAGCTCCATCACTTTTGTTATTTTGGAAGTCCCTCGAGATTTGGTCAAGTCATCAGGCCTGGTCAACCCAAGGAACCTGAGGGTTGATTAGATGGCTCCACTCTTGAGGCTAGATGCATTCGTTGTCTCTCAGTATGGGGTTTGCATACTTTTTAGTTTTAATTAATCTTTATCCTAATGTTACTTTTAATTTTTTAATGTCCCGTATGTGTGTATATATAGATGATATGTAGGTAGGTAAGTAGGTAGATAGGTAGGTAGGTAGATACCTCTTAGAGTTACTTCTTGTGAGATGGATGGCTATATAAATTTGATTAATAAATACATATCATAAAATCAGCTTCAATCCTTCAATCTAGGATAGCTCTAATCTGTACTTCACATAATTTGTTCTACATTTCTATAGTGAAATTTGAAAAGTATGTTGTCATCAATAGCAATAGCATTTAGACTTATATACCGCTTCATAGTGCTTTACAGCCCTCTCTAAGCGGTTTACAGAGTTCAGCATATTGCCCCCAACAATCTGGGTCCTCATTTTACCGACCTCAGAAGGATGGAAGGCTGAGTCAACCTTGAGCCGGTGAGATTTGAACAGCCGAACTGCTGAACTAGCAGTCAGCTGAAGTAGGTTGCAGTGCTGCTTTTAACCACTGAGCCACCTCGGCTCCATTCAATTTCTATATAATTGCTAGCATGTCTCCTTGAAAATATACATTTGTTGGAAAAGTAGACGACTGAGAAAGAACTGAAAAAAGCTTGGGCATGTCTTTTCAGAACAGGTAAGGAGCCAATTGGATGCGGTATAATATTAAGGCATCTCTCCTACGAAATTACTCCTATTAAAAGCCCATACATCTACAACGAGGAGGGGAAGACATGTATTAAACTGTAGCCTACACAAGACAGGAATTTGGGAGAGATCACATCTACTCATTCCCTTTTATTTATCTGCTTTTTGGATTAAGAGTATTATAGGATTAAGTGTACAAATCTCAGATAGAGTTTTCCTGACTGCATATATTTCTGACATGTATCACCTAGGAAGGAAAAGAAAGAGCAACAATACCTGAAATGACAAAGGAGAGAATGGATACTAGTTAAAATGGGAAGGGGGTACAGGGAGTTTGCTCATATCAATCCTGGATGTGATATGAATAAAATAAATACTGTGTGAGACTAATGCCTGCATTATGGTTTATTGCAGGAGTAGCAGCACAACGGGGTTACACAATTATGCAATACAACTACCGGTAGTAGCAGTATAACACCACTAGCCTATTCTCCCTAAGTGGCCATCTACCCCAGTACTTGGTGGGTATTTTCCACATCAAAGGCATGGCTGAAATTTGAGTGCCAGGGATATGTATTCCTATTGGAGGTTACTCAGTCCATCTCTGTAATTCAGAGTTTGGGGAGGGGGGGAGTCTTAATTCATTTTGCAACGTGTCAATCCACCTTTCCTTTGCTTTTAGCTCTATGGGAAAAAGAGAGGGAGCAATTTCCAGTGTTTCTTTCCAGGAGCAGGATTTATCTATGTGCCAACGAAGTAAGCCTACCCCTCCCTTCTGCAAAAATAAATGACAAGTAGATTTAGAACGAAAGGTGTTGTGTTACGTTGCTACAATCCCTCTGCACCGGCTTCCTCCCCCCGAACACCGGGGCATTTCCTTTTTAAGAGCTTGCCCTCCCCCCCAAAAAAAAAACCTGAAAGGGAATGAAGCACAAAAAGAAAAATCTAGCCCCTTTTAAATTGCAATTCTGCCTGCCTGTCTCTCTTTAATCTGCACCCAAAGCCCAGGATCAGAGGCTGACGTCATCCTGCCCCTGAGCCTCCCTCTCTGATTGGCTGGGGATGACGTCAGGTGCTTTTTTTCAAGGCATGACCTAATCCTCAGTTCATTTTTAGTTCTAAAGTGCAACCTTCTGTCTTCCTGGATCCTTCAGCCCTGTTTAATGCTTATCTGTGCTATTCCCCCCCCTCCCCACATAACACAGCGCGCGCGCGCGTCCCCGGTGCGGGAATATGCCTGCTCCCTAGTTTCCTCAGCTGGCATAATGACCGCAGTTCGGTGTGGCTGCGTGTTTGTGTTTGCAAAAGGCTGAGAACTTGCCTTCTCAGCGCTTGCCCAAGCCTTTCCAAGCTCTTCCCATCAGATCCTCTCGTAATTGTGGTTTAATCATCCTGGCGAATGTGCAGCATTTTGCAACTAGTCGGAACGCTGCAGGGGCTTTGATCTTGGGCTGCGGAGGAAGTGCCAGGCGGGTAAGTGTTCCCACGTATGAAGGGGTTGCCTTGCATGGGAGCTGGGGAGAGTAGAGCTGGGGCTTCCTCAGCCCGCACAGCACTGCAGGACCGTAGGTACGTTGCGGGTCTGAAATCTTGTGGGAACCTGACAAGGATTTTCCCTTTATGGACTGCAATGCCTTCCACATCAGGACCCAAACGCCGCCGCCTGCGTGCCGCAGACGGAAACGGGGATGAAATGTGGCTGCAGAATGGTTTTTGTTTAATCTGCGACGGTGCGTGAATTTGTTATGCCTTCCCCCCCCCCCCAGTAAGAGGAAGTTTGTTCGGGCGGGGGCAGGTCCTTTGGTGGCGGAGTTTGGGTGTGCGCGTTTAATGCACAATTGCTGCAGGGTCGAGTAGGAACGCTCTTGCGGGCATTCGCAAATCCGCAGCAGCGATAGCGGTGATGCGGAGAAAACAGACCTGCAACCAACCCATCGCATATTTATGACGTGTGTTGAAGTAAAAAGAGGATTAAAGGGGGTTGGGGTGGGGAGAGATACAGGTTATACTCAGGGTCAGTTTTTAAAAAAGAATAGATCTGAAGGTGTTGCTGGTGGGTATGTATATTGTATAGCCTCTACTCCCCTTTATTGTCGTTCATGTCGCGAGGCTTGGAAAGAAATCTCCAAAGGGAGACGAGGTACACACACTCTTTTGGGATGCTGAAATTTGAAGGCTCTGATGCTCTTGGGAGGTGGGGGTGGTTTCATAGGACTGGCGGTGCTCCTGATGCTACTTAGAGTTTGCTCAGCCCCTAGAGCCTTGGCGATAGGGAACCGGCGCCTGTGCAAAGTTCCACTTGCTGGCGTCTTTAGCAGAACAGCTAAGTCAATACATAGTGAATTAAAGGGAGTTAAAAGCCGCTCCGACCACAAAGCGTTTGGAGCCAGGGCTCCTGCCAGCAACCATGTTTGTACACTGTGAGTCAGCGCTTGACTACTCCAAAACACGGACTTGTAGCCCGGGTAGCCCCGTTTAGGAGCAAAAGGTTCTTACTAAGGCTCTGCACCCCTATTTGTCTTGCGCCTAGTTCAGCAAAGCGCAGGGAGAAACTTTTTTCATGGTGGGCCAAAATAAAGAAGCGTTCTTGAAGTCTGCTAAGATTTGGCATATAGTATCTGGGCCAGGTTGAAATCGGTCTTGTAAGAAAGAGTAATAGTGGTGGAAAATTGGGATAGTTAAAGACAAAGATCCTGGCTCAGCTATTGTATTGTGGTTTTACAACAACCAGGCCTTTTCAGCAGGTTTTTTTTTTAAACAATAGGTAGAGCTGTCTTTATTTCCCTTTTATCAAAGGTGTGATGTGTTTGTTTCATAGCTTTATAGCATCATTCTCAGCTTCATAGTCTATAAACTGAAGTTCTATTTTGATTAATTTATAATTAGGATGAACTGTAACAAATAATTGCTAAAATTCTGCAACTGCTTAATTGTATATTAGTTTTTGCAGAAACCTCACTGAACTATGAAAAAAATCATAGAGGGGAATCCCCACATTAACTGGATTTTGCAAACTAGAATTTGGCTGCAACATGCCTTCAAAGTACCACAATTTGTTTTTTTAGAATTGTAGAACAGCTAAGGAATGTAGAACATCTCCAAACCTACAGGAGAAGGTAGGCTGTGAAGTAGTAAAGGTGAATAGGGATTTGAATCTTGATTTAGTGTCTATGTGGGCAGGTGGTTAAGGAGTTGAAATGGCACCAGAAAGACTAGTCTTACAAGTTCAGTGGATGATTTCAAGCCAGCCATATTCTCTATTTCTGTCTGTCTTGGTGAAGGCTACCTTACTAGTTCATTGTTCAGAAAAGTAGGAGGAAGGAGCACTGTGGAGGGTCCCTTGAGTTCTTCAATGAAAGGCTGGATGTGACTGTAATCATTCAAGCTGCTAAATCAAAGTGATTCTGAAACATGATTTAGTGTCTGACCCTGATATACTGTCTTGACGTAGAAAAAAGAGAGAGTAAATGAAAGAAAATTATTTTTAAACCCAACATGCATTTTGACCTGTGTGGTTTAACTAATATATTTCATATCTGGACATTTCAAATAGCACTTTTATTGCTATTGATGAAAAAACTCTTTGTCAGGAAGCTTAAAAGCAGTGGTGCAATCCAAATTTTTTTACTACTGGTTCGGTGGGCGTGGCTTGGTGGGCATGGCAGGGGAAGGATACTGCAAAATCCCCATTCCCTCCCCACTCCTGGGGGAAGGATATTGCAAAATCTCCATTCCCACCCCATTCTCGGGCCAGCCAGAGGTGGTATTTGCCAGTTCTCCGAACTATTCAAAATTTCCCCTACCGGTTCTCCAGAACCTGCTGGATTTCACCCCTGTAAAAAAGCCTGTGTACACCCAAACCAGGGAAGTGTGCTGATCAGGCAGCAGTGAGAAATTTGATGGGTCAGCTGACTCATTTTGCATCTGAACGTGCAAGCCTGAGTGGATTTATGTATTTGTGTCTGCGCAATTCTATGTATTTGTCTAGTGAGCATGCATGTATGTGAAAGGTATGATGGAGTAAGAAGCTTTTAGCCACACTAGCCTGGTTGCATTCTGTTTGTCTTTCTGAATACTTGCAATCAATCGTTATTAAAGATTATATACAGCTACACACTGGCATATATTTTACCAAAGGCTACCATGTAGCCCTATTTTATTCCATTCATAAAGTCCCAAAGGGTTTAGAGAAGAGCAGCCCACCTCTCTTTCAGTCCTGTTACAGATGTGGTTTGCAAAAGACACAGCTTCATTGATGCTTCCCATTCTCTGCATGCTCACCTCCCTCCTCCCCACCTTTCCTTATAATCTGTCGAGAGGAGCATGAGATCTCTGATTGCTCAGGCAGGCAGGTGGAAATGGCTGGTCGGCCGGAGAACTGGACATTGGAAAAAAGCCAGACTACTGTATGGTTATTCAAAAGGCAATATTGGTATAATTTGTGGGGAGGATGTGTGCGTGTGTGTGTGTTGTGATTTACACTTCATTTGCATGCAGTCTCAGGGCGGCAATGTATCTGTCAGGAAGAAAGGATTGACCAAGAGAAATCACCCCAATTCCAAAAGGAGTCAGATCTAGAATGTGTACCGGGGAATTTAATCATAAGAGACAAGGGGAATCCAGAGGTCATGCTGCCTCCCCTGCAGAATATTCTGGCTAGGCAAGAAATCCATTTTCCTTTGTGATAGTATATCTTCTCCTGGTAAACATTTCCTAACTTTCAGTTTGATGCTGTCTGTGGCAGTCAAAGGCCCAGTCAGTTGCTAGACAAAGGACAATCTAGAGGCATTTTTATTAGTGTGCATTTCTTTTGTAGCAATGAACAGCATATTTTACAGCAAATGCAAGGGGCCTTGAGCATTTAGATTCTAACTAAAATAAGTCTGAACAAAGGTGGAGGATTTTCTTTGACACAATAGAAAGCATAATCCGGAATGACGCCATACACATAAAATGAGGAGGTTGAGTTTTGATCGATTCTTTTTCTTTTAACAAAAATTCAATTTTTGTTAAGCAGAGTCAGGTAGTTTTTCATTGAGAAATATAGAACTGGAACAAAATCAAGCACTCAAGCAAGCAAGCAAACATTTAAAATAAAACCTCTTTATTCTCAGACAAAAGAAGGAATTATAGCCATGTTGGGCTATGAGAAAAATGCAGATTCCACAGTTGGGTAATATAGCTTTATTTGGACTAAGCAAAATAGCACCAGCATGATAGTGTTGTGGTATCTTCTCAGTTCTTCAGAATATAAAATAACAATCACCACCACAATAGTAATAGAAAATAACAAAAGGCAAAGACCTGCAAAATAGAAATAGAACGACTGTGGCAAAGGAAAGCAAAGGTAGTACCTATACTAATAAGTGCCTTGGATGCAATCTCAAAACACCTGGAGCACCACTTGAACACCATTGACATTGACAAAATCAACACCAGTCAGTTGCAACTTTACTTAAAACAGCTTACAACCTGTGACGATACGTGTAACACCATCAAACAGCCACATCAGCCTATTCCAGGCCCTTGGGAAGGACTCAATAGCTGGATAAAAATGCCAAATCCAATCTGAACATCTGGCTAACTGTGCGATGAACCATAATATAGGTAAGGCTGTTACACCCAAACTATTACAGGATTTGAGCCAGAATCAGTTTCTACTAGTTCAAGTTGTTTTGGTCAAGACTCTGACCTGGATTCACCCACTGATGTCATCTAGCCCAAATGAAGAGGTACGGTTGCCATATCAGATGATGGAGACACATCCAAGTTCTTACATGTATGAAGACAACCTTTGGCATGAAAAATCTACAGAATATTTAGATGAACTTGCAAACAGATCAGGCTTAATGAGTAAAAGTTGAGTAAAGGAGGGCTTAATAGGGTCTTTACTAGAAAGCTCTTTGGAAGTGGCTTGTTATAAATATTGTTTGTGAATTTGTGAGACTGAGTGCTTTGTGTCTTAGATTCTCTAGCACAGTGATGGCGAACCTTTTTTCCCTCAGGTGCCGAAAGCACGTGCGCGCACACTATCGCACACGCGCGAGTGTCCACACCCATAATTCAATGTCTGGGGAGGGTGAAAATGGCTCCCCCCCGAGGCCCTCTGGAGGCCGGAAATGGCCCGTTTCCTGACTTCTGGTGGGCCCAGTAGGGTCGTTTTTTGCCCTCCCCAGGTTCCAGAGGCCCTCCAGAAGCCGAAAACACCCTCCCAGAGCCTCCGCGTGAGCCGAAAATCAGTTGGCCGGTGCACACATGCGCGCTGGAACTAAGCTAGGGCAATGGCTCGCGTGCCGGCAGATATGGCTCCACGTGCCACCTGTGGCATGCGTGCCATAGGTTCGCCATCTCTGCTCTAGCATATTAACTTTTGATTGGACCCTATTCTCATTCTCATTCTCCATTTTTCATTCTTTGGAACTTTTGAATAGAAGTCAGATAGTTGGTTTCTGGACCAATTTACTGGCTATCATCCTACATGTCACTTTAGCCACAAATAATCCTTTTTAGATTTAGATATCAGATTGTGTAAGCAGGATTTTACAGTTCTCCGAATGTAGGCCTGACCTACACAGTTAGGTAGAAAGTTTTCAGGAACTCCTAAGCCTTGCTCTTTAAATTTGCCAAATAAAAAATTCTAAAAGTTCAAAAAGCTTGTGAATTCTGATGGATCTTAATAAACACATTCTCTGATTTTAGATTATTCTGGCAGTTATTTCCTCATTGCTGTCTGCTCTGCGAATGAGATTAATATGGGTGACAACAATAACGTCAGATGATTAAGATGACACTTTGGTTTATTTGTATTTTGCTGTACAGTAAATTATTCAGTGGGCTGAACTTCATAATTAAGCTGATATTTAAACTCATAGCTTACCATTATGAATCCAACAATCTAATTATAAATTTTACACTATCTCTGTAAATAGCACTTTCTTCTAAGCTATAATTGTATGTATAAATAACTTGGAATAACTTGGAATGAATAGAATGGGACTTATTTCCAAGTCATCACAGTGAGTCTTTCACCTGGTGTTGAACTACAGTTCTGAGCATCACTTACTATTGACCATTGTAGTTGGGCCTGATTGGACCTAAAGTTCAGCAATATGTGAAATTCAGATTGTACTCACATAAAAGTAACTCTGTTGTTGCTTTTTAGTATAAGTGTGTATAGGAGATGACCAGGTGGAGTTTGAGGGCAGGGTCAAATGCATCATCAGTCTACAGTCCCTGCATCCTTGAAAGAGATCTAAGCCCCCCCCCCCCCGAAGTCTGTTGACTGTTATCTGGCGCCAATTTGCCTTGACTGTTAGTAAATCAGATTCTTGTGTATAGGTTGCATAGAATAAACTCTCAGTGCTTTTGAACTCTATCCTAGCTCCTGTTACTTGCCCCTGATAGTGTGAATGTATATAGTATATATAAAGTTGGTGGTTTAGGGAAGTATAAAGACAATTTGCTCCTTAAAACTATTCATTGTGGAGCATCTGTATAAATAAATCAGCATTGATTGAGAAAGCACTGTAGATAAAGGTTTACTGACTGAAAATGGTGAAATGAATGAATAGAACAGAACAGAATAACAGTTAGAAGGGACATTGAAGGTCTTCATGTCCAATCCCCTGCACAAGCAGGAGACCCTATTCCATTATGGACAAATGGCTGTCTAAGTTCTTAAAAGCTACAGTGATGGAGCATCCTCAACTTCTGAAGGCAATCCATTCCACTGGTTAATTGTTCTCACTGTCAGGAAATTTCTCCTTAGTTCGAGGTTGGTTCTCTCCTTCATTAGTTTCCATCCATTGTTTCTTGTTCTGCCTCCTGGTGTTTGGGAAAATAGGTTGATCCCCGTTTCTTTATGGCAGTCCCTCAAATATTGGAACACTGTTATTATCTCAGCCCAGTTCTTCTTTTCACTAGACTAGACATACTGAATTCCTGCAACCGTTCTTCATATGTTTTAAACTCTAGCCCTAATCATCTTTGTTGCTCTTCTCTACACTCTTTCCAGAGTCCCAACATATTTTTTTTATTGTGGCAACCAAAACTAGATGCAATGTTCCAAGTATAGTCTTACCAAGGCATTATAAAACAGTACTAACACTCCTCTAGGCAGTCCCTTTACACATCTCATATCCTAGACCCGTGATGGCGAACCTATGGCACGTGTGCCACCAGTGGCACGCGGAAATATATCTGAGAGCACGCAAGGTGTTGCCCTATGTCAGCTCCAGCATGCATGTGCACGCTGGCCAGCTGATTTTCGGCATTCTGGAGGGCGCGGGAGGCTGTTTTTGCCCTCCCCAGGCTTCAGGAAAGCCTCCAGAGCCTGTGGGTGGCAAAAAACAGACCCAACAGGCCTACCGGAAGTTTGGAAATGAACTTCCGGTTGGGCCGTTGGGCCCTTTTTTCACCATCCACAGACTCTGGAGGCTTTCCTGAAGCCTGGGGAGGGCGAAAAACGGCCCAACAGGGCTACTGGAAGTCCGGAGACTTCAGTGAGGTCTGCGCGCATGCACGGGGGCAGTGTGTGAGGGTTGTGCACACATGTGCGGAGGGGAGTGCATTGCATTATGGGAGAGGGCACGTGCACACGCGCGATTTTGGCACCCGAGCAAAAAAAGGTTTGCCATCACTGTCCTAGACTTTTCATTTTATGTTTTGAAATCTGACGTTAAGATATTTAGAATAGTAGCTACTATATAGAATATTGTATATTCTGATAGAGCAGAGAAGACAAAACATATCCATGTGCTATCTTAAGATGAAATTTCATTGGGCTTTTTAAGTGGTGAAAAAATGTGCATGATATTTAAATAAGGCATCATATTTATAAGTTCTTTCTGATTTACATTCAGGTTACTGAGCATTTGTGAAAAATATGCATTAGTTCCATTGCTGACATAATGGGTGGCACATAATCTTTGCATGTTGCAGGTTTGTAGTGTCTTGCATCCTAATATGTGCGAAGATTAAAACTGAAGCTGGTGTTTCCATGACATACTTCTTTCCTGTTTCTTTGCCTGATTCTAAATTTTGGAAAGAGAAGGTGAATTCTGTTAAAGAGCCATTCAGGTTGTAGTAGAAAGGACAAGGTAACATAACTGGTCAGAACAGCAGTCCCCAACCTTTCTGGCATTAAGGACTAGCAGGGGCGGAGGGAGGGGTTGGTTTCGCACTCATGCTTGCTGCTTACACAAAATGAACTTTGCGCACTCGCCCATTGCTTGTGCAGCCTGATTCCCATTGGGCCATGGACCAGGGCTTGGGGATCTCTGGGTAAGAACTCATTGTATAATTAGAGTTTGCTGAAGCTTATGAATATAACTGATAGTTCAGCAAAAAAAGGTGCATCAGTTTTAATATGGAGAATTATTTGTTTATTGATTTCAATTTATTGGTAGCTGCCACCAGTAGGTTGAGTTGGGTTTAAGAAGGCAAAGGGGGCTCTTAAATGGTGAATATATTTGTTCTGTTAATTAGCAACTCTTTTTCTTTTGGTGCCTTTTAATAATTGTTTGACTTGTCATGGCTACCTGGCCAAAGCCTAGGAATTTTCTTGGCAAAAATTTTCAGAAGTGGTTTGCCATTGCTTCCTTCCCAAGTCTGAGAGAGAGTGACTGGCCCAAGTTCACCCAGTTGACTTTGTGTCTAAGGCAAGAATAAAACTCATAGACTCCCAGTTTCTAGCTTCATTCCTTAATGACTACCGTACACCATGCTTACTCTCTTATATGTAAACTTGCTGCTTACATTTTAATATGCCTAAATACATCTTTTGAGGATATCTTTGATTATATTGTTGCAGGATGGTAGAAATTGTAATTCAGCTCATTTGTAAAAGATCAGGTTAGGGAAAGCTTGTTAAGCATGTTTTCATATAGCACAGGTCAAGATGCAAGATGGCAGTTACACATGTACAGCAGAAGTCCAACCCCTCTTATACATATTTTTGGTCTATGGCTGTAAATTTTTAATTTAATACAGGATCCCCATGCTATGTACATAAAAGGGATGGAGTTTGATTGCATGATTTCAGCCATCTTGTCCCCATGGAGACCTTGATGGGTATTTGCATAATGTATATACAAAATAATTAGGGTTTGATTTCCAGTCATTGTTGAAATCTTAAACTTTGCAGCTGAGCTAATAAAGTCACAGGGATGTAAGATTTGTTTTAGTGTGTTTATTTCTTTACAACTTGAGCAGTTAGATGAACCAAGACTTTATTTTGTAGCGATATAATGGAGCCTTCATGGTGCATTTATACTGATATAGCTATTGTTGGTTTATTCACTTTTCTGGCATGTTAGTGAAAACTGAAAGTAGATGCCCTCGCAAAGACAAAATGCTTTTGAAAATGTAATAGGCAGCCTTTGGCAATTTTCCTACAGACACAGAGTGGCTTCTTACAGTAATGTTAATGGACTGTTGAGAGAATAAAATTCCAGAGTTTTGCATCCATCGCCATCAAACTGAAATGAGAAAAGGAGGAAAAAAATATAGTTAATAAAGCAATTGCATATGTAGCAGAATAGCAGAAATATAAAGATATAGACAGTGCAGGTATTTCTTATCACAGTAAGGTATTACTGCCGTTTGCAATAAGATATGTTGCATTTCTTATGTACATAATTTTATAACATCTGGGCTCTCGGAAGTGTTTGTCAGCATTAAAAATCCTGTGAAATACTATAGGTAAAACAGGAGCAAGAATTCTCTGCTTCATCTCCATCCCTTTCAAGTGACATTAGGAGCAGACATTCAGTTGCAATATTTGGGTACTTTGGCTTAATCTGAATTTTATAGCATATTTGTACGCGACTTTGTCACTAGAACATTAGAAGTACTGATCTGTTTTACAGTAATTTTGGTTATTGTTTGTTGGCTTCTGAGGAGATACTTGAATAGTCGGCTGCCTTGCTATCATTCCTCCTTTGAATTTGGTTGGCTACATTTTGAAGGACTTTAATGCACCAAGCTGTCTTTTAAGTATGGTTCATAGAAGGTGCCAACATTGGCAATGCCTGGCCATCAACCAAAGTTCGCAAAATAAGAACAAAAATTGTGACTGACCTATTACTAAGTGGTGTTTCAATAAGAGCATCCCCATTATTTGTGTTCAGAGAAACAAGAAATATAATTGCCTTTTCTTTCACTAGAAACATTTCATAGTGATTAGACTAGCTTTCGATTGACATTTGCTATCACACAGTCCAGTTACTTGATGCTGACTGATATAATATTGATAAGTGAAAATATGCTTTGATTGTTTGTGCTTAGTCTGTTACCTAGATCCTGGCAATTGAGGTAGAATCAGCGAAGTAAAGTGAAGGAAATCATGGCTTAGCATGCTATGCCTGTGAAGTTGTTAATTTTTTCGCAGGGCTGTACATTTTTGGAAAATGATTTGGAATGCTAAAGAGCAAAGACCCTCTTTTTAAAAACAGTCACTTTTTTTGCAGGCTTTCATGCAAGCCTGAAGATATCTTGAACAAAGCTGCTTAAAGCAGCGTTGTCTCTTCCAAGCTCATATGGAATCCTAAAAAACTGAGCTGTCTAAAGACTCTATGTGTGCTGTTGAATGCAGTCTGAAACCCCTCCTCTGAATAGATTTTGAGACTAGCACAGCTCTCTTATTTCCACAACAAGTGAAAGAACTGAAACAGAAGGTGTGGGGACACCCCCCCCCCGATTTTGGTATAACTTTTACTTCTTAGCAACCATACTCTAATTCTACTGAAATGCTATAATTGAGTACCACAGAAAAGTATAGATGAGGTGGAAAGATTAAAACCTTGCATAATTAAATCTGATTCAAACACACCATATTCTCTACAGTAGCAATTGAGTGTTAAGGCCCTCAATAGGCAGTTACATAAACAAAGGCAAATGTAAGCCTTCAGATGAACTCATGTCTGCTTCAAAGCAGATAGAAATGCTATAGCTGAGTGATCAATCATGTAATGGCCATTACATAACAAGCTTAAATCCTTGCCATTGACAAAATAGGATCGTATTGTGTTGCTGGCAAACTTTCAAACAGAAGCTCAGAACAGTGTGCATGATTTCTCTGCATGCCCCTTGCAAGTTTCTAAGCTATCATGAGCAAGTGTAGGATTACTATTCAAGTTTTTTTTACAAAATTATGTTTGCAAGCAGTGAGCGTTGCATGGTTCACTAACTGTTCACTCACCAAGTATTTGTATCCCACCTTACTGGAAAGATAGCAGGGCTATAATGAAAGAGTTCTAATACCAAAACACGAATCCTATCGTGGCTGTAAGAGAAGGGTAGGCAGACCTTGGGGGCAGAGTGAAGAGAGTAATCAGCCTAGAGTCATTACATTCTCATAAGCAGTCATAAGTCCAAGCCCAAAATTCAGTTGATTTTTATCTAGTGCATTTGGTGCTGACTAGTTAATTGATAAGATATTGTATACAGGCATGATCAATAAATCAGCTTAACTGGAACTTAACATGTGGTCCTGATACCTCAAACAAGACAATGGCAGACAAATGGGAGGCTTATTGTTGGCTTTTTATACTGGGGTGGTGGGGTTTATTTTCTAATGCAAAACTGAAGAAGGTGAGCGATACACTCAGTTTGTGGCCAAGAACAAGCTATTGATTGGTTGAACTGTCTTTGTCTTTATCTATTGGCCAATAAATTAAGTTAAAATTGGCTTTCTGTTCTCCATCAGAGAAATAAGCATGCTCACCCCTGCAGTGGCATGGTTATTTTAACTCATCAGAATTGTCTGCTGATGCCTTGTTTTATTTCAGATGTGAGAATACACATGTAATATGTGTAATATAAGATTTGGCCAACAGATAGAACTCTGGAAGTTCTCAGAATTGAAGACAAATGCTAGAAATGCCTTAATTATATACCTAAAATCATTCACAGTAGAAGATATAGTCTTTCATTATTGAGAAAAATCTTGGTCAAAGTGGTGTATGGCCTGAAAAGTACAGACTTCTAAATTGCTTTTGAAAACACACCGACATCTTCTGTTTCCCCTTTCCCAACCAAATTGACTTAAGAGCTTATCCCTTTTGCCAGGTGGAATGTTGTCGTCCCTCTGAAATTGTTAATCTTGGTCTGAGTTGTTTAAAAGAAGGTAGGAACAACATAAGAAAATTTTCATTAATTCTGCAGTATGGTGAGTATTGTTCCACATATGGGTGGAGGAACAAGAGTAATTACCGTATTTTTCGGACTATAAGACGCACCGATGTATAAGATGCACCAAGATTTTGAAGAGGTAAGTAAGGGGGAAAAAAAGTTTTTGTCCTCCCCAGCTTCGGGAGGCCAAAAATGGCTGTATTCGGTATATAAGACGCAGCAACATTTCCACCCTCTTTTGGGGTGGGGGGGAAGGTGCGTCTTATACTCTGAAAAATACGGTAGTATGTTTCCCATTCTCATCTCCCAAGGACTATACAATTTTAAATTGTAAATTCTAAAGTAAAAAATGAGAATGGTGTCTTTTATAATATCATCCCCAACATCTGAATGCCAGATGCTCCTTCTCCTTTATGCTTGTGTAAAGATGGTGTCATAAGCAGAACCTCTTCAGATTCCTAGATAGTTTATTCTTGTTTTTAAAAAATATAGTGCTAACAAGTATATGTATACAAGAAGCTGTTAGATCATTAGCAGTGCCTAACAGTTAAGTGGTAAATACATCTAGTTTGCCACATAATTGTGGAACATTTCAGTAACTCTTTGGGATTGGTTTAAGAAATTTGGGGAGTCAGTGTGATATCACGTTTGGAATGCCCTCTCACCTATTCCTAGGTTAACCATGTTGATGATTTGCTGCAGAATGAGATGGATGAAAAGAAGGGCTGTTTAGGCAAAACAATCTGGGAACAGAGTAATATTACTTCTCTCTCAGTAAAATCTTGCTTAGTCAGTTGAACTGATCTACTCACCTTAGCGAATGGGTAGACCTGACTCTCTGAAAAGTCCCTAAGTTCACTCTGATTGTTTACTACAATGGTGGCCTGCCATGTTTGAAAATTCCAACGGTCAAATGTCTATGTTTATATTTTAATAGAATAGAATAACAGAATAAGAGTTGGAAGGGACTTTGGAGGTCTTCTAATCCAACCCCCCGCTCAGGCAGGAAACACTATACCATTTCAGACAAATGGTAGTCCAATCTCTTCCTAAAAACTTCCAGTGTTGTAGTATCTACAACTTCTGGAGGCAAGTCGTTTTACTGATTACCGTATTTTTCGGAGTATAAGACGCACCTTTTTACTCCCAAAAAAGGGGTCAAAAAGTGGGTGCGTCCTATACTCCGAATGTAGCCCCCACCCACCTGCCAGCCGCCACTCAGCCTGGGGAGGAAAGCTTTTTCAGGTGGCAGCGCTGCGATCCCTTCCCCGATTCCAAAAACAGAGCATGCGGAGACCAAAAAACATTGCGTTTCAGGCGGCGGGCAGCGCCGGTTGCACACCCTGTTTTTGGAATGGGGAAGGAAGTGTTTGGCCACCGCCGTTGCTGGCCGGAGCTGCAGCCGCTGTTGCTGGGAGCCACTGCCGACCCAGCCGCCATTGCAGCCTCCGCCCCCGCTGGAGGACCTGCCGCCGCCGCCACTCCCGTTGCAGCCCCGCCCCCGCCGCAGGACCCGCAGCCTCCCTCATTGCAGCCCCCGGCGCAGGACGCCGCCGCAGCCACCCCCTTTGCAGCCCCAGCCCCCACCGCAGGACCCTCAGCTGCCCCCGTTGCAGCCCCGCCCCCAGCACAGGACATGCCGCCGCAGCCACCCCTGTTGCAGCCCCCGGCGCAGGACACGCCGCCGCAGCTGCCCCCGTTGCAGCCCCCGCCCCCGCTGCAGGACCCGATGCCATCGATACTCGCCGCCGCCGGAGCCACCGCTGCTGCTGCCCGAAGCGAGCAGCCTGACAGGTTTGAAGACCAACTTCCAAGTTTGAAGAGCCCTGGATTAGCGGTGCAAGGGTCTTCAAACTTGCCAAGTTTAAGACTAGTGGACTTCAACTCCCAGAATTCCTCCTCCAGTCATGCTAGCTCAGGAATGACTGGAGGAGGAATTCTGGAGTTGAAGTCCACAAGTCTTAAAGCTGTCAAGTTTGAAGTTTGTAAAAAGTGTACATGGTTGTAAAAAGTATACATGGTTGTAAAAAGTATTCTGCTACACTGGTATTTTATTAAATAATATATTACTACACCATTTGGTTCAGAATACTAGTGCGCCTTATACTCCGGTGCGTCTTATACTCCGAAAAATACGGTAATTGTTCTCACTGTCAGGAAATTTCTCCTTAGTTCTAGGTTGATTCTCTCCTTGATTAGTTTCCACCCATTGCTTCTTGACTTGCCTTCAGGTGCTTTGGAGAATAGTTTGATTCCCTCTTCTTTGTGGCAACCCCTGAGATATTGGAATACTGCTATCATGTCACCCCTAATCTTTCTTTTGTTAAACTAGACATACCCAATTCCTGCAACTGTTGTTCATATGTTTTAGCTTCTAGTCTCCTAATAATCTTTGTTGCTCTTGTCTGTACACTTTCTAGAGCACGGGTGTGAAACTCGCCATGTCACATTGCCATCAAGTGATGTTTTGCAACGTTTTTCCCATTTGCGGAGCTGGGGTGGGTGTGGCCTGTGTGTGATGCATGTGGCCCGTGGGCCGCCAGTTTGACACCCCTGTTCTAAAGTCTCAACATCTTTCTTACATTGTGGCTACCAAAACTGCATTCAGTACTCCAAGTGTGGCCTTACCACATTAAAAAAAAACACTTTACCTGAATTACTCACTGATTAACACATACCTTTCTTAGTCTAGGACAGTGTTTCTGAACCTTGGCAGTTTGAAGATGTGTGGACTTCAACTCCCAGAATTCCCCAGCCAGCAACGCTGGCTGGGGAATTCTGGGAGTTGAAGTCCACACATCTTCAAACTGCCAAGGTTCAGAAACACTGGTCTAGGAGTCATCCTGTGTACCCAAGAATTCCATCAGGTTGAACCAAGCATGAGGTGCACTCTCAGGAGTGAAGTAGTAGAAGTAGGAAGTAACCTTGCCCCCCAGATCAGTCAACCATAGCCTGCTTCTTTCTGCCTCTCTATTCAGACATCCCATCTTTCCAAGACCCAGTGCAGCTGTATATGTTGGACTCTTTTAAAGTAACCCTAGTCCTTTGCAGAGACACAGTAGGACTTGTGACATTATGGGAAATAATGTGTCTAAAAGTAATATGGGAAATATTAATATGTTTAAAATTCTCACAAACTTTTATGTGTGAAGTGATTGACTTGGATAATAGTCTCTGCTGGCTATTCTTGTGTCAAATTAAATTTCAGTTATTCTATGAAGCATAATATAGCATAAATTTGCTATTTCTTAAGTGTTGATATATTTACTTCTCTTATAATATTTCAGTATTAAATGGGTTCCTTTGTATACCGAAAGAGAACAGCAGAAATTAGGGTGTAATATGAAAGCAGGGATTGATTATTTATCAATTTTATATAGCCGCCCTCCTCACAAATGTGACTCTTACTTGATTATCCTAAAGTGAAAAAAGAGACAAGACACACAAAATTGTATGACACATGAATAAATGCAGTTAGAATATATTCCAAATTTATACTTGGAATTATATAAGATACAGTAGTGTATCATCTAGTATTTCTCATGCCTGTAACTCACATAATTGAAAATGTCAATGCTAATTAACTTTTGCAAAACAATCCTGCATATCCTTAGTCAAGAGAAATTAAATTTTACATAGGCTATAGATTTTGAACTGTGGATGTTTGAATTATGTTTTAAAGGGCTTCATTGGATCAGGGAAGAATGATCATCATGCTATTCTCTTCCATTTAGAAGCCTACTACTTCATCACAGCAAATAGTTATGTAATGTACGTAAGCTTTTCGGCTTGCATTCCATCCTTCAGTATACCAAGTTTCCCTGTCAAGTATGGTAATAAGCATTATAAATATGCAGATGATATGCAGTGTGCTTTCTTTAGTGGTGCTTGTTTAGAACATTGGTTGGTTTCATTTTACAACCAGCCAAAGATATTGTAGGGACCAGTCAGAAAAGAGAACAAGCCAAGTGGAAACCCCTCTGATATAGTAGATACAAATCCTGGCTTATAACTGGCTCAGATATATTAAATTCCCCCAGCAGATCACCTTAGCTTAAAGAGCGCTACCTTTAACAGGGCGGTAATTTACATTTTGGATCATATATGCCAGATGTTCCAGCTGCAAGAGGTTTGTTTCAGTGACTGAGAAACCTGAGAGCCAGGCTATCTGCACTGCAAATCCTGATTAACTTTTGCCTGGCCTCTGAGGTAGAGCGGTTGCCTGGCATTTCTGAAGTTGCTGTGGAAACGCAAGGTGCTAATTCTTTAATAAGACTTACGCCTTTTGATTGGCAGTGCTGCAAAAATATGAATAATTCTGTAGTAGCGCTGTGATTTGAGGGGATTTTTCGTAAGGCACTGAGTGGGTGGTAAGAAAGCAAGTTGTTAAGCTCTTGAAAAAAGCAGGAATGGTTGGGGGATTTCCTCTGCAATGCACAATTTGCATCTTAATAAGAATAGATAGCTGCTTAGGTTAAGCCACCCTGCCACCATTTTGGATTCTAAATCAACAGCTCCATTTTTTTTGTAATCTATCCTGCATATAATAAACGGCCATTCTTGAAGTTTGACATGCAGAAATATATTTTACTTTACCAATAAAAGTGAATATTTGTAGCTCGGGGTTGAAATGAGAGGTCCTTGGTGCTCTCTGAGCTTGGTTGTTTTCTCGCAGATGTTTCATTACCTAAACTAGGTAAATACTAGTGACTAGTGCTGTTGATGTTAACTAGTTTGGGTAATGAAACATCTGCGAGAAAACAACCAAGCTCACAGAGCACCAAGGACCCCTCATATTTAATTAATAGCATACTTAATTGCTATTCTAGATACTATATGTAGCCTCCATAATATACTTTACATTCACAGCCTATCATTTTGTAGAACAAAAAATTATCTGTGGATATTGGCTACTACAACTCTCAGCGTCCCTCATCATTATTCATGTTGTATGGAGTTGATGCTCAAAAATATCTGGAGGACCGTAGGTTTCCCATAACTATTCCAGCCTCTTGTCCTGAGAGGAAAACAACCCTATAACATGTTTTGTAGCTGCCCTGTCTCATTTTTTAAAAATATTTTTTATTGTTTTTCAACTTTAAACATCATAACACATAACACAGGAGCTGCCCTGTCTCATTTATCCTACTCTGACTTTTCACTTTTAAAAAGAAGGAAACACTTGACTGATGCTTTTTCCCCAGTGTTTTAAGAGAGTTTGACCTAGAAAGACTAATGTGCTCATGTCAGTATTGTGGTCAGATGTGAAGCTATCAAGTCTATGTTTCCCTCAGATAATCCATTCATTGAAACAGATTCTTCTATGGCAGAGGTCCTCAAACTTGGCAACTTTAAGACTTGTGGACTTCAACTCCCAGAATTCTCCAGCCAGCATAGCTGGCTGGAGAATTCTCGGTGTTGAAGTCCACAAGTCTTAAAGTTGCCAAGTTTGAAGACCTCTGTTCTATGGGATGAAATACAGGTTGGCCTTGTTTTACAACCATTCGTTTAGTGGTCGTTCGCAGTTACAATGGCACTGAAAAAAGTGACTTACAACCATTTTTCACACTTATGGCCATTGCAGTATCCCCATAGTAATGTGATCAAAATTCAGATGCTTAGCAACTGTCATGTATTTATGATGGTTGCAGGATCCCACTATCCTCATGTAATCACCTTTTTCTAGGAATGTGAAAATTTGGAGTATAGTGATATACTGTTAAATTGGTCATATTAAATGTTATTAGAAGAAATAGAGATCCATGGCTGAAGTTTTGGTAAGTGGTTGCAAGTTCTTATTTTTGAAATGGAATGTGTGAGTCTTTTAATCTGTAAGCAATAATCCAGCTTGTTATATGTCTGTATTTGCTCTGTGGTGTCTAAGCGTTAATCTTTCAAAGGTACTCCTTGGAGAAAGGGTTAGTAAATGTTGTTCACTGACATTTCCTGCGTGCAGTATTTTCTCCTTTTAGGAGAAGTTATAGGAGATGCTAGTTCATTAAAAAAAAGGTGTTTGTAATTCTGAGTGGTGTTTGTTTTGAAGGTGGAAGAGAGAAGGCGAGTCCTTGGCCTGGGAAATAAAGAATTTGGGCTAGAACTTGCAACGATCTGAAATCTCAGTCCCTTGTGCTGTTATTGGAAATGGGCAATGTAATCTTAACAGTTGGATGCTGTTTTCTTCCCTCAGTTTTATTGCCTATCTTTACTCTTTAGCATTTACATTCAGGGAGTTTAGTGCTTTCTTGGCATGACTATCTCTGTTGTGACTTCTTCCATCCTGGTTCACCATGGGAATCAAATGCTCTTCTTAAAATAGCTTGTTTATAATCAATTTATATTATTTCCCAATTCTTACCTGTCTTAATAAGATATCCACCTTGTCCTAAGCATGTGCCAGAGGATCTCCAGATTTATTACTTTTATTCAGGCCCTGTGTCTGTTCATTATTACCATTCAAGAGAGAAGTATGGGATTAAAGGATTATGGAAATGTTCTTAAGAAGCACTCAAGAGAATTATGGTGGCTTTGATAAACTGATAAAAAGGTCCCCAAAACCCTGATTTAGGTCCCATGTTAACCTTCTCCCTCTTTTAAGTGTTGGTGTGCTCTTACTGTCCTGGGATGGTAAGACATGTGTCAACCCTTAGTTTTATTTCATGCTTTATTTTTTTAATTACTTCAGAACTATTTAGGATTATCACTTTATTTGGAGATTTTGCAGTATCCTTTCCCTGGAGTGGGGTGGGAATGGAGATTTTGCAGTATCCTTCCCCTGGAGTGGTGAGGGAATGGAGATTTTGCAGTATCCTTCCCCTGCCATGCCCACCAAGCCACGCCCACCAAGCCATACCACACCCACCAAGCCACGCCCAGAGAACTGGTAGTAAAAAAAAATTGGATTTCACCACTCGAGTACACATTTACTTCATAATTCTTGTGATGTAATTTGGTAAAGCTCATGTGTGACCAGCCACGCTCTGAAACTTACATAATTATGTAAGTCTCTGTGATATCTGATGTGGACTTTCAGAACCTTTCTTTTTTAAAAGTTGGGACACATGAGGTCTTCTTAGCACATTCTCCATTGGAGGTTGAAGCCACCATTCAGTGAGGGTTGTCCACAGCCAATCACATCAAGGGCTGAGTCTGTCAATCAGAACTGAGCCTCTGTCCTCCTCCTCCTTGGATATTGGCCCAGTTTAGACTCAGCCCTTCAAAAAGGCTAGACGTGGAATTTTTCCCTCATTGACTGCTGGCTTCAAACTGTGAGTTTACATCAAAAAAAAAAAAAAAAAAAAAAGGAGAAATAGATATATCTCAAGGAAATTATTGTTTAAAAAAAAAAAAAAGAAACAAAACAAAGGGGGGAGTCTCAGCCTCTAGGCCTTATTGGTCTTTGTCCCCAGGCTTGGCTAGGGCCACTTGTGGCCGCTAAAGCCTAAAGCTCCGCTTCTAGCCCTGTGTAACACGGGCAGCGACTCATCCAACGGAGTGTGTACAGCGGCTCAGGTGCTTGCATCCCCGCGGTGTACTGGAGGGACTGATCACCCGAAGTCCTATCTCACCGGAGATTGGGAAAGGGTGTCGGGAGAGGGGGCGATCCATTTATTCCCCCCTCTCTTCTCTTCTCTGCCGGCTAGCACAGGCAGCGGGTTCTAAGTTTCGAGCCGAGCCGGAAAATTCAAACGGCAGTTTTCCCGTGTTTTCCGGCTCCGACGAGGCGCCCGCCATTTTGTTTTTTGCTCACGGCACCAAGAGCGCGCGCGCAGCCCTAATTTGAGCCGAATCACGATGGCGGACACCAGAGCTCCGGCGAAGGCGGCAAAGAAGAACCCAAAGCCGCCGAAGGTCCCTGATTCTGGGGAAGAGATCCTTCCAGCCCCCGCAGAGGCAGGACAGGCCAAGTCAGCCCCCACTTCTAAAGCGGTCGAGCGGGATGAACGCCGGCGCGATCGTGCACTGCAACGCATGGCAGACAAGGCAGAGAAGCAGGTAGAGGCCATGGCTCCCCCGCAACACCAATTAGTGGTGCAGGCCCAAATTCACAGCCTGGATTCCCCGGCTCCTGGACTTCTGAACCCTGATGTGTGGGGGGAAGGAGGCCTGGTCACCTTGGTCCAGGGAGGCACCCAGGATGTAGCTGCAGCCTTTGGTCCAGATTGCCCTGTGGCCTCTGTTCCCACTATTGACTGGGCCCAGGCAGCTAGGCCCCCTACAAGTGTGGCTTCCAGCTCCATGACCTCACAAGCAGGCCCCTCTCAGCAGCCTGAGCAGCCAAGCTGGCAGATGGTCATGGCTGCAACTGTGCAACAATGCCTAGCTGGATTCCAGCAAATGCAGGCCTCTGCTCGACCTGTCTCATCCAGATCTTCTAGTCGAGCGCACTCTCAACCTCTTAGCGGAGCGGCTATTGCTGAGGATTCATCTGATGATTCTAGCGAAGACATCAGACCCACAACCTTGGAAGAAGGCGAGTGCGATCCCACGGCACTGTCAGAGGACGAAGGCCTCTTACCCGAACAACCCACTTCAGTGGGACTTTTCCCACCGGCGTTGTTCAAGTCGCTGCTTCACAAAGCCAGAAATGTGGCTGGGTTGCCTTCTGCTCCTGCACCACCCGAATCTACGCCTTCCACCTCCAAGGTCCCAGTCTTCGAGGAGCAGGTAACGGAGCTAGATGTCATCCCTGCTCCGAAGATTTTTTTGGACAACGTTCAGCGACAATTCGCGGCCCCCACCTCGGGCCCTATGCCATCCGCACAGGACAAGCGGTTTTTCAACACGGCGGCTGAACTGACGGCTCTACTTTCCCCTCCATCGGTGGACGTCCCAGTAGCAGCACTACACTCTCCAAACCCCATACCGGGGGAAGCGGAGGAGCTCCTCAAACCGGATGATCGACGGCTAGAACAACTGTTGCTGAAATCGCACCAAGCGTCGGCCTGGGCGGTTCGCGCCTCTTCTTCTGCATCCTTCTTTGTGAGATCCTCTCTACTATGGTTGCGTCAAATGCAAGAGATGATTCCCTCATCAGAACTTCGCATTCATCAAGACCTCAACAAAGTCATAGCTGCGACTCAATTTACTGCTGACGCTACTCTCAGGGCGGCACGCTTTTCTTCAAAATCCATTGCGGCCGCCACGGCAGGTCGCAGGGTGAACTGGCTCAAGAACTGGACTGCCGATGCTTGCCAAAATGGCGCCTAGCTTCTAAGCCGATTGCGGGTCAATCCCTCTTTGGGGAAGTTTTAGATCCACTACTGGTGGAGTCTAAGGATCGTAGGAAGGTCCTTCCAACTTATAACAAAAAAGGTTCCTTCCGCCATACCCCATATTCTAGGCGGCCCTTTCGATCGGCTGACCAGGGTTGCAATCTGCCCCGAACCCCAGGTCAGTATGGCCAGAGGTCCTCGTACCAAGATAGATCGGCCAGGGGCAGATCTTACAAACGTCCCTATAAGGGATGGGGTAACAAGTTTTCCAGACGAGGCAGATAACTTCTCTCAGGAATTGCCAATTGGGGGTAGACTAGCCAGGTTTGCTGATACCTGGGACTTAACCACGCAGGACGCGTGGGTTAGACAGACTATACGTTTTGGGTTATCAATAGAATTTTGGTCACCACCTACTCCAAGTTTTATACCCTGTCATAGTTCTGGGGTTCCAGAAAAACGCCGGTTAATGGAACAGGCCGTTCGCCACCTCCTGGAGATTAGGGCCATTGAACCGGTCCCTAGGGAACAAAGGGGAACAGGGGTCTACTCGATACTTTTCCTGGTACCAAAACCCTCCGGGGACTGGAGACCTATACTTGATCTCAAAAGGTTAAACCAGTTTGTCAAATATCGTAAATTCAAGATGCAGTCTCTACGTTCCATCCTCAGGGGTATCCATAGGTCTGACTATCTAGTCTCCCTAGATCTTTCCGAAGCATATCTTCACATTCCCATAACACCTGCAGATAGGCAGTTCCTCCGGTTTTGCCTTGCTGGAAGACACTTCCAGTACAGAGCACTCCCCTTTGGCCTTTCCTCCGCTCCCCGAGTCTTTACAAAGATCTTGGCGGCATTGAAGGCTCACCTTCGGTCCTTAGGGGTTCGGGTTCAGTGTTACCTAGACGATATTCTGCTTCAGGCCTCCTCTGCATCCTTGGCAGAGCGTCATGTACAGGTAGTGCTGGAGGAGCTCGACCGACATGGCTTCTCGGTCAACTACCGTAAGAGCTGTCTGGTCCCTGATACCTCTATTCTTCATTTGGGCTCAATTATTGATTCCCAACAGTGCAAGGTTTTCTTATCCCCCGAGCGACAGGACGGCATTAGGGTCATCATAGGTAATATCAACCGCTGTCCCTCAGTTTCTCTAGCCCTGTTAGCCACTCTGCTGGGAAAAATGATATCTTGTATCGATATCGTGCCCTGGGCACGGTTGCACTCCCGTAGATTACAATGGTTCTTACTTCCTCTCGTTCCCCCGGGGCAGCCCCCTCCTACAGTTTGGGTTCGTTTGCCCTCTCAGGTTTGACAATCCCTACTTTGGTGGACATCTTCTGCCTTGGAAGAAGGTTCCTCCTTCCTTTTACCGGATAGAATTACAGTAACCACAGATGCCAGCCTCTCAGGCTGGGGAGCACATGTTCAGGGCCAACTGGCCCAGGGTACCTGGTCGAGGGAGGAATCCGAATGTCCCATTAACCTACTAGAACTTCGCACTATCCGTTTAGCGTTAAAGAGTTTTAAGAATAGAATAGAAGGTTCTCATGTGTTGGTACTTACCGACAATGTTACGGCCAAAGCCCATGTTAATAGGCAAGGGGGAACGCGTTCAGCGGCCCTGTTAGAAGAGGCCTTGTCCCTGGGTTTGTGGGCAGAGAAACATCTGATTTCCCTTTCAGCGGAATATATTTCTGGGGAAGCCAACAAGCAGGCTGACTGGCTCAGTCGTCGGGATTTAGACCAAACCGAGTGGCAATTACATCCAAGAGTGTTTCAAGATGTTGTTCATAGATTTGGTTTGCCTTTAATTGATCTGTTTGCTACCCCACAGAATGCACAGCTCAGCCGGTTCTACTCTCGCTTCCCGACGGAAGGCGCAGAAGCAGTCGACGCCCTCCGCTCACCTTGGCCCCAGGGACTCCTGTATGCCTTTCCTCCTCTCCCTCTGTTATCCAGGGTCATCCAAAAAATAATGAAACACTCCGCGGAGGTGATTCTAATTGCCCCTCACTGGCCACGCAGGGTTTGGTTCGGGGATCTCCTTTTCCTGTCCCGAGGCCACCCATGGAGACTGCCCCCCCTACCGGATCTGCTCCAACAGGGGGAAGTGGTTTACCCGGACCCGCAGTGGCTACGCTTGACCGCATGGCGGTTGAGCGGGAGGTCCTAAAACGACAGCATTATGATCTCGACACCATTGAGGTCATCTTGGCCTCCAGGCGTCCTTCCACTAATAGAGTGTATCAGAACACCTGGAAGGCTTTCTGTGAATGGTGCAGTCTGGAGGGTATTTCCCCCCTTTATGTGCCCATTCCTCTCCTACTCCGTTTCCTCAAAAAAGGACTAAATTTGGGGTTGGCCCCCAACACCCTTAGACGCCAACTGGCTGCACTCTCCACCATTCTTTCTTGCCCAAATTGCCCGTCTCTGGCACATGTGCCCACGGTGCATAGGTTCCTTAAAGGAGCCTCCAACATCTGCCCACCAGTCGTGCACCGTTTTCCCACCTGGGACCTACTGCTGGTACTGGAAGCCCTGACCGGCCCCCCTTTTGAACCCTTAAGAGAGGCGCCCCTCAGCCTCCTATCTTACAAGGTAGCTTTCCTCGTGGCTATAACATCAGCCAGACGCATCTCCGAGCTCTCAGCTCTCTCTATTCGGCAGGACCTTTGTCTCTTCCATCCGGACAGAGTGGTCCTCCGTCTAGACCCTTCCTTCCTTCCCAAGGTCAATTCCTTATTTCACCGCTCCCAGGAAATCGTTCTCCCGTCCTTCTGTGCCCACCCACGCCATCCTAGAGAGCGTCAGTGGCATACGCTGGACGTGAGGCGTGCCTTGAAGGCCTATATCAATCGTACTTCGGCTTTTCGTAAGTCAGAGGCCTTGTTTGTTGCCTTCCTTCCCCGTTCCATGGGGCTTAAGGTTTCTTCCCCTACCATTGGGAGGTGGATCAGAGCCACAATCACTAGAGCTTATACCTCAGCTGGGAAGCAGGTACCGGAGACTATCACGGCCCATTCCACCCGCAGCGCCGCCACGTCGGCTGCATGGAAGACTAGGGCTTCCCTTGAAGAAGTGTGTAGGGCAGCTACTTGGGTTTCCCCTACTCAGTTCATACGCCACTATAAAATTGATTCTTACGCTTCTACAGAGGCGGCCTTCGGCAGGCGAGTGCTTCAACAGGTTGCTGTGCCTCTGTCCTAGTAAACACTGGGGAGGAGTGGTTGCTTAGTTGCCCTCCCTCGGGACTCGTAGCTTGGGTATGTCCCTCACTGAATGGTGGCTTCAACCTCCAATGGAGAATGGGCGTTTACTTACCTTGATACGCCCGTTCTCGTTGGTTGAAGCCACCATTCAGGCCCTCCCTTAAGTTCTCTGGTTCTTCTGGACTTCGTTCTA
>JALIGW010000001.1:230833433-230908433 GCA_023053685.1 Diadophis punctatus similis | reverse complement strand
AAGTCTCAGCAATGGGCCTGACAAGGTGTGATTATACTTTTCATGCCTCCCCCCCCAACCCCAATCTAATACAATTCAAGGTGTGTGCACAAGTTTTCCAGTTTAGTATCAATAGGTAAACTGAATATATGGTAGCATACTCCTTTTCAAACCTACTTGGTACCAATAAAGGAGAATATTTGTAGCTCAAGGTTGAAATGAGCGGTCCTTGATGCTCTCTGATCTTGGTTGTTTTCAGAACTGATGATGTTATCTAGTTTTGGGTAATGAAATGTAGAATAGAATAGAATCCTTTATTGGCCAAGTGTGATTGGACGCACAAGGAATTTGTCTTTGGTGCATATGCTCTCAGTGTACATAAAAGAAAAGATACATTTGTCAAGAATCATGAGGGTCAACACTTAATGATTGTCATAGCATGTCTTGCATGTCTGCAAGAAGACAACCAAACTCAGAGAGCACCAAGGATCCCTCAAACCTACTTGGAAATATGGCCTATTGAAATGCATTGGGATTTACTCAAACACAACTATATGTACCTTTTAGGTACCATTGAAGTTCATGAATCTTGTTTCTAGCCAGAACAGTGTAAGGTTTTCTGATAATAAGAAAGACAGGTTGTCTTTCTCTTTTAATTACAAATGTAGTGCAAATCATTTATGTTTTATAATGGTTTTATTACCAATAGGCAACTAACCTATTTCAGATAGGTTTTTCAAGAGAACAGGTGCAGTTTGACAGGTTTAAGCTATGAGGCTAGTTTCTTATATCCATTCTTTTACTGAGAATCTCAATAAGTGAGAATTTTTAATATGGTGGTTTCCAACCCTGGGTTGTATTGAAACCATTAATTCCCAAAAAATGAAAAGCTGTTATTAAACTTGGCTTTCTATTTTTTTTTACCCAGAGTTCTGTTTTAAGGTGGGCAGCTATATGAATCTTTTAAATAAATACTACAAAGAAGCTGTGTATGGATGCAATCTGAAGCATATCCTAGATGATGTTTGGTCCTCCAGACGCAATAGGTGGTGTTTTATTTAAAAAAAAATATTATTACAGAAGAATAGAATAGAATAGAATAGAATAGAATAGAATAGAATAGAATAGAATAGAATAGAATAGAATAGAATAGAATTTTATTGGCCAAGTGTGATTGGACACACAAGGAATTTGTCTTGGTGCATATGCTCTCAGTGTACATAAAAGAAAAGATAAGTTCATCAAGAATCATAAGGTACAACACTTAATGATAGTCCGGGTACATGGTTATGGTTATATACACCATCTTGCCTCTAGTAGTTCAAGATGGTTTACTTGGAATCTCCCCTCATTTTATTCCCGTAACAATATACCTGTGAGTTGGATTCAAGCAATATTGGTTGGCTTGATCATCCAGTGAGTTTCGTGTCTGCATGGAGACTTTAATTGGCTCTTCTTAATCCCTGCCTGATGCTTTAACAAGCATGTGATCAAACAGAAATACATATGCATTTCTTAATATGCAAAATTAAATTATGCATGCTCTGTGCTGTGTTTTTTGCAGTGTAGCAAAGGAGTTTCATATGCTAGGTTTGTAGCTTTCAGCTCAATATTCAGGATATCCCTCTCATAATGATTTGGGTAATGACAAGTTTTAAAGTGATAAAATGCTACAACATACTCTGAGGCATACACATGCAAGGCTGAGTTTTGCCTCAAGTGAATTAAAAGTATATGCAACCCAGAATATGTGATTGTGAAGGCTGTTGGATGGAAGTAAGCAAATTACTTCAATAAAAGTAATAGTTCTGTATTTTGCAGAAGCCTTAGACTCTTCAAAACATCAAAAACTGTATTGTAAAGAATATTGTTATTAGAGAACAGTAAGACAGTAATCAGTAAATTATGTGAAGTACAGATGAAGCATCTAGGATTAAATCAAAATCAGATGTGAAACATGATATAAGCTATAACTTTAGGATACCTTTTTCCTTTTCCTCTAGCTGATTCATTTATCCAACTTGGCGCCTGCTGCATGGGAATAAGTTGAATGCTTCTGGAGGATACCAGGTTGAAATGGTAGCATTAGGTAGAGCTTTCTTTAGACTCTAGACCAGGGGTGTCAAACTCAAGGCCTGCGGGGTGCTTAGATCTGGCCTGTGGACCTACCTGGAAACAGCGAAGGACCGGCCTGCAGTGCCTCTGCCAGTGAAAATGGAGCTCGAGAGGACCACATGCGGTCCTCCTAAGCTCTGTTTTCGCTGGCAGAGGGTTGCAGTAGGCCATTGCGGCTGAAAATGGAGCTCAGGCGCCCCTGACACGAGTGATATCAAGCTGGCCACACCCACCCTGGTCATGCCCACCTTGGCTGCCCAAGGTCAAACACAACCCTGATGTGTCCCTCAATGAAATCGAGTTTGACACCTCTGCTCTAGACCAAGGGTCTCCAAACTTGGCAACTTTGAGACTTGTGGACTTCTGGGAATTGAAGTCCACAAGTCTTAAGAGTTTTCAAGTTTGGAGACCCCTGATCTAAAGACTATAGTTTTTCCCAGATCTGAGCTAGAGCAAAATATATCAGTACCAACGTGGCATACTTGCAATATCTGACTACTTTTTCCTCCTCTTTTTCTCTCTGCACTTCCTAACAGGTTTGGCACAATGACTTGTCATACAGGGCTTTAGCAGCGTGGCAAAAGTTGGCTGTTTTCAAGTTGCCTTCCCCCTTCCCCCTTCTCCTTCACTTCTGGGATACCTGAGCTGGCTTCTCTTCCCTGGGTGTTCCTTTCCTTCTCCCACTTGCTGCGGAAGGGACCAGTCTACCATGGCCGGGGACAAACTTCCACACAAAGTGATGGATCCCAAGAAGCTTGCCAGCCTCTTGAAGAGTGGGACCGAAGGAATGTTGGTCATTGACAGCCGCTCCTTTGTGGAGTACAACTCCTGGCATGTTCTCAACTCTGTCAACATCTGCTGTTCCAAGCTGGTCAAAAGAAGGCTTCAGCAAGACAAGGTATCCATCACAGAGCTCATCCAGCCAGCCTCCAGTATAAAGGTACTTAACCTTAGCCCTTAGTTATCCACCAAATTTAAATCGTAGTGTGACTCAATGTTCCTGTTCATACAGTAAGTCCTAATTTTAAAGAACATGCTCCATTATATATAGCAATGCAATAAGGTGGGTTAGATTAAAAAAAACCCTTAAGGTCAGAATTTCAAATGCAAGTCCTGCATTTGTATTTTATAGCCACTGTGGCGCAGTGGTTAGAGTACAGTACTGCAGGCTACTTCTGCTGATCACTGGCTGCCAGCAGTTTGGCAGATCGAATCTCACTAGGCTCAAGGTTGACTCAGCCTTCCATCCTTCCGAGGTGGGTAAAATGAGGACCCAGATTATTGGGGGCAATATGCTGAACTCTGTAAACCGCTTAGAGAGGGCTGTAAAGGACTGTGAAGCGGTATATGTCTAAGTGCTATTGCTATAGCCCTTTTCTTTCATGCAGTTTTCTATTTTTATCTAATCCTATGGGGGAGGGGGGGGAAGATAAGCCTTTTTTCCATCATTCTTTCATTTCTGATTATCGGTAGATTTGTTGCATGATAGAAAGCAGTGGTGGGCTTTCTATGGCTCTAACTTCAACTCTTAAGTTTCCTGTTTATTGAAAACGCTGGTTGGGGTTTCAATTCAGCAATATCTAGAGTACTATGATATCCACATTTTCATTATTTGGTTATAAAGAATAAGAACTCCAAAGAGGTAGAGCTCTTGCCTCACAATCAGGAGGTTGTGAGTTCAATCCTAGGTAGAGGCAGATGTGGGGTCTCCTGCTTGGGCAGGGGGTTGGACTAGATGACCTGTAAGGTGCCTTCCAACTCTGTTAATCTGTCTGTCATGAACACCATGTAATGTATAGTTCTATCTTAAACCAAAACATGGATAGAAGAGAGCCAAACATTATCTAATGTGAGTATAACATGGGTGCTGGGTAAAATGTACTGTTTCTTTTGGGATGGAGATCTGTTGAGGAATCTGGAGTTTTAGTTTTACAAACTCATAGATTACATCAGGGGTCCCCAAACATGGCAACTTTAAGACTTGTGGACCTCAACTCCCAGAATTCACAAGTCTTAAAGTTGCCAAGTTTGAAGACCTCTGGATTACATGAACTTGCACTTTTCTATCCCTGTTTAGGGCCAGTGTTTTATTTCTTCCTTTCTGGTTTATTTATTATTTATTATCTCTTTATTTCTGGGACTTGTCACATAGATATTATAATATGGAGATCATGTATTGTCTCTTTATGGCTATTTTGATTTGTGTGATGTCATTACTGAGAACAAACGAAGCCAATTCAAAGTGAGCTTTCTTTTGTGTTATCAGAAAATCCTCCCTCTACATGAAAAACAACAAGAATGAATGAGAAGAGGGTTTATGTTAGGGGAATTACTCTAATCCAAAAATATAATTAATACAAAATGTACATTTAAAAAATTATCCTGTCAACCAAAAGAATAAAGAAAGACATTAAAGTATCACTGATAATTTTTTCAAGTAGGAATATAATTCAAAGGTTAACTATTGTGCTTTAGTTATGTTGGTAGAAAGTAGCTGATATGTTCAGAGGAATAAGCCTGGTTAAAAAAGCATCCATACAGCTTTAACATAAAAATCTTGTGTCACCAACTATTTGGAGGTGATAACAAGTAAGAACATGGCAAAAATCCAGTAAATTCTACTTGGATAGTCAAAAAACTGTTGATAGTCTTTTAATAGAAGCTACTTAGCTGACCTAGGCTATGAATCAGTTCCTGTATGGACAAACCATTGATTAAAACAGGAAGGGAAGGATAGAACAAATTCTATGGGAGCTATTTAACATCCCTTTCAATAATTTACAGCAGCACAAATGCTATTTATTTGTTCTACGTAATCTGCACCACAAAATGAAATTGAATTGAATCCTTGCTGATAGGATGGGTGAAAGAGGAACCACTAGTGGACTTCTCTCTCCCTCTCCCTCTCCCTCTCCCTCTCCCTCTCCCTCTCCCTCTCCCTCTCTCTCTCTCTCTCTCTCTCTCTCTCTCTCTCTCTCTCTCTCTCTCTCTCTCTCTCTCTCTTTCTCCCTCCCTCCCTCCCATCTCTCTCTCGTATCTCTCTCTCGTATCTCTCATAGTATAATGTTCCAAATTATATGTACCAAAAAATACTGTACATAAGAACAAATTTACCTTTAGTCACTTATTCAGAATTGAAAACATACATTTAAGAATTAGGAATGATTACATCAGGCATTACACTATGAAATAAATATATACTTTGCTTTTATTGATAACATTAGTTTTCTTCCACATTCCCCATCTCTGGAAACCAATATCCTTGTTTAGCTATAAATGGGAAAATAATGGGTAGAATAGAATAAATTATCTCAAACGGAATTAACTGGTTAAGATAAAACTATGTAAAATGCTATGTGGACTTTCTATTGCAGTTCTACTTCTGGCTAATTCTGCTTCTCTCTGAACTCCTGGCCAGATGCATATATTCTGTTCTCAAGAATTTCGGGTTAACATAAGTATAGTGCTTTGAAATGGGATTTATGTCAGTGAAAATTACTGCAGGCAGAGCAAATTGTGTGCTGAAAGAGGAAGACCATAGGCCTTACTAAGGGCAGCCTTGGGATGTCCACGGATATCAGAAAAGTCGTATATGTTCATTTAACTGAGAAAGTGCTGAGTGCTACTTTCCTGAAATTGGAGAGAGTAATAAAGGAGAATATTTGTAGCTCAGGATTGAAATTAGGGATCCTTGGTGCTTTTTAAAATTGGTTATTTTCTTGCAGGCATTTCATTACTCAAACTAGGTAACATCATCAGTTTTAATACTAATGTCACTAGCACTGATGATGTTGCCTAATTTGGGTAATGAAACATCTACAAGAAAACAACCAGGCTCGGAGAACACCAGAGACCCCTCAGAGTGGCTACTGTAATGGATTTGAGAGTCTGCAGGCAGGATGGAGGTATTGTAGATATTCCAAAGCAGTATAAAGCCACTACTCTCTTCCAGTGATAAAGTCAGGGGTAGGGTTCAAGATGGGATGGACAATTTGAAGGATATTTCCCCTCCCCAAGTCAGTACAGGTAGTCCTCAACTTAACAACCATTCATTTAGCGACTGTTCAAAGTTACAACACCACTGAAGAAAGAGTCTTATGACCAGTCTTTGCAATTACCAGAGTCGTAACATCCCCACAGTCACTTGATTAAAATTCGGGTGCTCGGCAACTGGCATGTATTTATGATGGTTACAGCATCCCAGGGCCGTGTAATCATCATTTGCAACCTTTCTAACTGGCTTCTGATAAACCAAGTTAATAGCGGAACCCGGATTTGCTTAATGGCCACCTGATTCGCTTAACAATTGCAGTAATTCATTGAACAACCTTGGTAAAAAGGTCATAAAATTGGCCGTGACTCACTCAATAATTACCTTGCTTAGCAATGGAAATTCTGGAAATGGAGAATTTCCATTTCCAGCAATGGAAATTATGACCACAAATTCCAATTGCGGTCATAAGTCGAGGACTACCTGTAGCAAGGACTATAGCAATAGATTTCCTGTTTGGGCCTGGGACTCAGATCTTTTCAAGAAGAAGGACTGGAATCTGTAGGTAAAGCTGACGGGAACTACAGGCAGAAGCATCAGAAATGTTTTATTTCTTTTCAATTGCTTCCGTGCTTAATTGGATAGCTGGCTGAGGAATTCTGGGGACTGAAGTCCACACATCTTAAACTTGCTAAGGTTCAGAAACACTGGCAGTTTTTACCCTTGTTCACATTCTGAGTTTTTTTTAATTTGAGTTGTAGTGGTTAATGATTGCTCGAATTTGCATATACCTAGTTAGAGGCCTCATAACTTAGTTTAGCTCGCTTATTCTTGAAATATGTACTTTGTCCTTTTTATTATTTTTTAAATCCTTTATTTATTGTTATTTTGGTATGTGGCTTACCTACTGTATTTTTCGGAGTATAAGACGCACCTTAGTTTTGGGGGAGAAAAACAAGGAAAAAAGGCCTCTGCCTCCCAGCAATTTGCCAAACAGCAAACAGCAAAAAGCACAGATGATATACACTGTTTGCTGTGTATTTCTGTGCATGTGTGCTTGACCCAAAGAATTGGAGAAATGTACATTATGGCAGTATATTTATCCCAGAAAGTTTTCTTAAATGTAATCACACTAACTCCTCCTAATTATTTAAATACATCTACCCCAAACATGACTAAGTCAGGGTTTCTCAGCCGGCTTATTTTAATACTAATACTTAATACTAATACTTAATACTAAAACAGGACATTTCAGATTATACTTTTATAGATCTTTAAAATTGATGTGGCTTTCTGGAAGTATTCTCTGCTATTTAAAAGAAGATACAATAGCACTGGGCCTCTTCAGAGCAAGCATTTATTTTAAAAAGCTTCTTCATTTTGTTAAGTTGTCTAGAACAATAATAAAGCAGTCTTTAAAAAACAAGTCTAATAATTTGAACACTCTACAAACATTTAACAAAATAACATGTTAACAGAATCTGCCTCTACCTAGGATAGAACTCACAACCTCCTGATTGTGAGGCAAGAGCTCTAGCTCTGAGCCATAGCAGCTATAGTTTGCCTTCTTGCAATTTCAGCAGTCTAATATTGGCAGCAGTTTATCTCCCAGCAATATGTCTCATCACAGCCACCGTAGTTTCAGTTTCATTTTACCACGTGGCTTGTAAGCCTCAGTCAGCTGTAGGTCGGGAGGCAGTTTATCTCTTCTTGTGCTCTTCTTGTGCTCTGCCCTGTTTGCTGCAAAGAGGTAAATTGTTGGCAGGCAGAGGCCAAAGGGTGGGGGTGGCTGGGTGGGGCTGCATTCGGTGTATAAGACGCACCCAAGTTTTCACCCTCTTTTTGAGGGTAAAAAGGTGCGTCTTATACTCCGAAAAATACGGTAAGCACCATGCACTGTTTGGGCCTTGTTTTCTGGATAAAAGGGGGACATTGGAGCAGCTTGTTTAAAAACTTAATCCTGGAGAAGGGGATTTCCCCTTCTGTTTTACCCAGATTCCAGAATATTGTCAGAAAAGGGGAGGGATATCTTCTCACAACAGGTGGCAGGCTGTTTAGCTTATCCTGAGTGGAATTCTTCCAACTGAGGTACAGCTATACCTAGATACCAGAGGGAGATATCTGTCAGGCTTGTGTTATATGATTAGCATAGCCACCCTGCTAAAACTGCTAATGGCAATTCAGAATTTTCTGTGAGATGATAAATGCAGATCTGTCACTTGATTTATTTGGCTGTTCTTTCCGTCTGCCTTTTTAGAACTGCCCACTAGCTTCTGTTCCTATCTTTTTAAATATTTTTCCTATCTTATTATCCTGCCCTACACTCTATTTGATAGACGACACAGGTCCAGTGCACCTAAGACATTTCTAGCGAAGTACTATCAAAGCAAACAGGTTCAGTCTCTTAGGTTTAGCAATCTTGGACTTCCAGGGTCTTGAAATGAATTGTACATTTCTAGAAACGCATTTTAATTTCTATGCTCTTCTTTTAGATTGCAATTCACAGCTAGGAACAAGGGAAGGGGGATATTTCCCAGACAATTATCATAGAGAGCCAGCCATGTGGTCTAACAAGGGAACCCACAGAGGTTGAAGCTGCACGGTCATTCAAAGGGATCTAGAAAGACAACCCCTATAGTCAAATCAAATATACCTTGCATTGTCTTATAACATGAAGGGGCAGAATCTAAATCATTGAACTTTTGACTACTGTATTTAAAAAATAACAATAGGCAGACTTCCTTTTCCCTTGTTCTAAATTAAATGGATTTAATTAAATGGATTAAATTAAATTAAATGGAATGAAAAAGGTGTTGGTGGAGGAGGGAGGGAAATAGGTTTAATTGTGAAAACCCCAACCTTGCTAGTACAAATTAATTTGGGGACTAGAAACCTGGGGACATTGTGTTGCTCAATTCTGTGTCTATGTTCCTTAATGGTTTTGGTGTAGGATAACCTCCACTTTCAATCCAAAGTAAGAAAAATCCTTTGCAGCAGGCATACACCAATTCCTGTTTTCCTATGTCTGCATGGGAGACTCATGAACCCAGGAAAATCTGCATTTGAGATACAAGTGTTGCAAGTTAGAACTACGTCGCCTTCGATCTGATCTAAATGTAGTTCATAAAATCATATACCAAAATGTCCTTCCTATCAATGATTACTTCAGCTTCAACCGCAACAATACATGAGTACGCAATAGATACAAACTTAATGTAAACCGCTCCAAACTCGACTGCAGAAAATACGACTTCAGCAACAGAGTAGTCAATGCCTGGAATGTACTACCTGACTCTGTGGTTTCTTCCCCAAATCCCCAAAACTTTAACCTTAGACTGACTACAGTCGACCTCACCCCATTCCTAAGAGGTCTGTAAGGGGCATGCATAAGCGCACCACTGTGCCTACCGTCCCTGTCTTACTGTCCTATTGTCCTCATTTATCTGTACTTCTTTGCTTATGTTATGTTTATACAAACACCTACTATCTTGTACATGTTTGACAAATAAATTAAATAAATAAATAATAAATAAATAAAGTTGCTTTGAAGTAGGCAGAGATGTATCTTTGGTGCTTCCTTGCCTCTAAACACATATTTCCCTGTGTGAGCCCAAGACCTTCTATAAGGATATTAACACAGGTATGGCATATGTGATCATGCCTACTTCAAATCACCTTTTCTGGTTTGGATCTGAAGTGTAGCATTTATTAGGTTGGCTTTAGCTCTTTTAAATAGATCTCTGTTCAGGTAGAAGGCGAAGTAGTTCCTACAGTTGTGAAATTTCCGCAGCCCTGTTCTATAGTGACATTATGCTTGGTTGTCTATGTTTCATAACATGGTTGGTTACATGGTGGAATAAAAAAGACCCAGGAGGTGGTTTTAAAAGAAGTCGGGGGTGGTGGTAGGGTAGGGGAGGTTATGTTCCAAGGAAATTTCTGGCTGGATCCCCCCCCCCCCCAAATAAGCACATTGCACATTTGGCAGTAGATCCCATTCAATTCAGTTGGATTATATAACAAGGTAAGCCTGTAATCGACTAGAGGCTTAATTATCATTCCTTGGTACTATATGTTCTCATTTCCTTTAACCACAGTTCAATTTGCAGCACTTAAGCAGGTTCCTACCATGTTATCCAGATGCCAGGAAAAAGCTTATTTCCCCCCCTTGTTTCTGTATCAGAAATCATCCTTGTTGTGGGGCATGCTTTTCCCCCCTTTCTTTTGAGTGCCTGGGATTTAAATCTTTGCCTGTGCTGCTCCCAGTCTAAATTAGCAAAAAGCAAGGTGCTTATAGAGAGTCTTTGTTCCACTGGGTAGACCTGGCTTTTTTTTAGAAGAAGCCAGCTACTTTTTAAAGTTCAGCAGCCATCTTTTCCCAGACGCTGCATTGGTTTGTTTCTTGGGTTTTTTTCTAGCATTTCTTCTTCCTTTCCCTCCCCCAATTTTTATTATTTTGTAGCAAAGGAGGGTAATTCAAGCGATTAATCAAATGCTGGGCCCAGCTGGAACCATCTGTAGGGTCTTCATGTTCCCCTCCCCTTAAATGTACGCATATGGTTTATTGAATTTGGCTAGCAGTGACATCACCCCTGCCTGAATCTTTGTGTGTGTGTGGGGGGGGGGGGAATCATTTGCCTTCTGTCTGCTATATTCAAGGCCATGAGGAATGATTCTTGAATGTTTTTCTTTAGCCACTGATAACATTGGAGAACAGAGGAACACAATGCATTTTTAGAGGTCTCTTTGGGTGAGCATGGATATATGTCAGAGAGTTTTTTGGTCTAGAGCAGTGCTTCTCAAATAGTGGGGCGGGGGCCCCTGGGGGGGCACAGAGCGATGCCAGGGGGGCGCATGACCCCAGGGAACATGCTTTTTTTTGCCTCAGGGAGTAGGGGGTTTTTGCACCGAACAATAGCACACAGCACAGAGCAGGAGATATGAAGTGCAGATAACAAACCCTTAAGAGACACCATGGAAAAATATTTAACAGGGATGAAAAGAAAGGAGGAGAGAGACGGAGATAATGAGACAAACGTAAGTCTCCTGAAAGCTAAGACGGGGAAATATGATGAAGCGTATGTAGCGCTTGGCTTCACTGTGACTACGGTGGGAGACGAGGAAAGACCGGTATGTTTACTGTGTCTAAAAATGTTGGCAGCGGACAGCATGAAGCCAAATAAATTAAGGCATCACTTAAACACATTACACCCCAATCACGCTGATAAGCCGCTTGAGTTTTTGCAGCGAAAACGTGCCGAATATTGCAAACAATCGTCCGGCGGAGACTTGGGGGGGGGGCCAAAATGTTTCCTTCTTCCTAGGGGGGGGGCGTAACAGCAAATAATTGAGAAGCATTGGTCTAGAGTGCTTTATTAATATTTTCCAAATAGAAAGTAGCTAGATAAATTTGTGGTAAGGCACAGAATCAAGAAATGGGTAAGAGCCACTTCTAAATGGACATTGCAGAGCCATTCTGAGTTTCCTTCCCTCCCTCCTTCCTCCCTCCCTAAATTTTCAACCATTCTGGTTGTAACATTGGGCTTTAGATAAATATATGGGAGAGTTGTGCAGCACTCCAGATCTGAAATGAAAGAGCCCTTGTGGGCACACCTGCTGCACCTGGCAAATTGTTAAAGACACTTTTGTCTTTTCCTGGGATTATTTTATTTATTTATTTATTTATTAGTTGTTCTTGTTGGCCGCCCAACTCCCGTAGGACTCAGGGCGGCGTACAGCATAAGAAAGAACAATCGATAAAACAACAATTATACGGTTATATTTGAGTTACAAATACTTTTGTGCTAAAATCTTACTGTACTGTTGACAGTACATGGTAAAGAGTATTACAAATCATCAGATACAAACAGGGGTGGGCTGCTGGGGGTTTGCAGGGGTTCGGGAGAACCTCTAGCTAAGATTCTGTGCAGTTCGGAGAATCCCCAAATCCCACTCCTGGCTGGCCCCACCCACGCCGCCCCTCTCAGGACTCCCCACATGGCCCGTTTTGGATGCAGGTAAGTGCAGGGCGTGCGCAGAGGCTCGGGGAGGGCGAAAAACGGGGCTACCGGAAGTTCAGGAAGGGCGGAAACGGGCCTGTTTCCGGCCTCCAGAGGGCCTCCGGAGCCTGGGGAGGCCATTTTCGCCCTCCCGGAGGCTCGAGGAAGCCCAGGGAGGGCAAAAACACCCCACCTGCCGTGGTGCAGGAGGCCAACTAGACCATGCCCACCAGGGCCACGCCCACACAGCAACTGGGCAGAGAACCCCTTGCTAAAATTTTTGAAGCCCACCCCTGGATACAAAATATAAGAAAAAATGTTTTGTGGCAGGTGTTCTTAGACTTTGGATTCCAAAGCAAACAGTCAATCAATCTAGCAAAATGATGAATAAAGTCTTTTTTGCTCTCTGAGCTTGGTTGTTTGCTTGCAGATGTTTCATTGCCCAACTAGGTAACATCACCATTACACAACTAGTAATTTCATCAGCACTGATTATTTTATTTGCTTATTATCTATTTATTTATTTAACATGTTGCCCATCTCACTATTGATGATGATACCTAGTTGGGGAATGTAGTGTCTGCAAGCAACAACCAAGCTTAGATAGCATCAAGGACTCCACAGTTCAATTCTGAGCTATGTATATTCTCTTCTATGGGAAATGATGTACATATCTGGGCTCCTACGTTGCTAGTTATGCCTGTCAGATATAAGTAGATTCTCCTTCAAGTCAAACACAACTCTAGATCACTTGATACACACATCCCTGTAACTTAATTGGCAGCAGTGTAACATTTTTAGGGGGAGGAGTCTTCAAGTCAGGTTTGGGGCAACTTGGGGCAACTGCCTGGACAATTCTAAGACAATCATTAAGTGTTGTACCTCATGATTCTTGACAAATGTATCTTTTCTTTTATGTACTCTGAGAGCATATGCACCAAAGACAAATTCCTTGTGTGTCCAATCACACTTGGCCAATAAAGAATTCTATTCTATTCTATTCTATTTTGAAGTTTTCTTGACAAGATTTTAAAAGTGGTTTGCTATTGCCTGCTTCGCAGGGCTGAGAGAGAATCACTGGCCCAAGGTGTAATTTACTTGTCTTTGTACCTAAGGCGGGACAATCTCCTAGTCTCTTGGTTTCTGGCCAGGTGCCTTCACCCACTACATAAACTGGCTTTCAGGTTTGCCATTGGCATTTCCTTTTGTGACTTCCAGCTGAGCCTAAAGCCCAGTATCTCTCCTATCTATTCATTGGGTCCAAAGCTGCTTAGCTTCTGAATCCAGGTAAAGCTGATCTGTTCTGCCACACACTGAGACCCAGTTGGTGATACTTGTGTCAAAAAGGAATCCTAATGACCCCCTTTCTCTTAGGATGGGTTTTTTTGTTTTGTTCCTCTATGTCTTTTCATTTTAACTTCCAGCTGCTTTTGAGCCCCATGTGGCTTTTTAATCATTTAATTGATACTCCTGTTTTGTACATTTTAAAATTCTACCCTACATAAAACAGAGTAAAAGAAGAAAAAGCCCATAAAAATCTCTAAAGATAATGAATATGTCATGTTGTGCAGTTAAATAATTAATACTGAAGTCAGTTGAGTAGGGAATTAAGCATACAAGCAAATATTTCTAAATAGTCTCCCAGCAGGTTCTTCAAAACACTGCACAATTGACAGAAAATGGGTGTCCTTCCAGGTTTACAGTGCCTATTTGTTTCAAATGATAAAAGAACTTAATGTTCATTTCTATTGCTAATTTTCATACTTGCTTTCTGAGATTCATTTTCCTTTACTGGGAATCACTTTATATCTCTTTTTGGTACTGTAGATGCTAGCAAGCAAGATTGAAAAATCAGGTTTATAAAGAAGATGCTAAACCAGGAGATTTTTATTTAATACTTTTTATTTCTCTTCCCACTCCCACCTCCATCTACCCTCAGGTTTCATATCTTTTTAAATGTGAAAACTGTTCATTGCTTCCTATGAAGAAACCAAATATCTAATTATTGGATATTCCGTTGAAGCAATTAGAAATGTACAACAAAATAGATTGACACCCCCCTCTTTGTGGCAGCCCATTAGATATTGGAACATTGCTAACATGTCACTCCTAGTCCTTCTGTTTATTAAATTCCTGCAACCATTCTTCATATGTTTTAGTCTCCAGTCCCCTAATCATCTTTGTTGCTTTTCTCTGCATTCTTTCTAGAGTCTCAATATATTTTCTATATTGTGGCGACCAAAACTGGATGCAATATTCCAAGTGTGGTCTTACCAAGGCATTATAAAGTGGTACTGGGTATTAACACTTAAGGTGATCTTGATTCTATGCCTCTGTTAATGCAGCTTAGGACTGTGTTGGCTTTTTTGGCAGCTGCAGCACACTGCTGGCTCATTTGTAAGTGATTTCTACTAGGACTCCGAGATTCCTCTCACAGTTACTACTATTGAGCCAGGTACCACCTATTCTGTACCTGTGCATTTGGTTTTTCTTGCCTAAATGTAGAATCTTACTTTTCTCACCAGTGAATTTCATTTTGTTAGATAGGGCCCAATGACACAATTTATCTGCAAAAATAAACCAACCACTCTAAACCAACCAGAGAATATTGTAATTTTGAGATTTGAACCCCAGTCATTCAAATCCATGTATTGCACCATCTCCCTTGAAAAGTTAAATATAAACAATAAAATATTCTCTGCTGTGACTTCATTTCTGGCTTTTGTAATTTTATCACTTTATCCCATATGTTTTGAAGATGATCTGTGTTGCAGGTCAGGCACAGCATGACTGTGTGCTCTATTTATATAGTGCTTCCCAATCTGTGATCCTTACAGGTATTAGAAATCACTCCTGATGCAGCTGCCAAAATAAAAATAATTTCAAGAATGCCCCAAATGTTAGGAAATTGCTAACTCTACAGTATTTTCAATTTGTTTTGAAATAGGATTTTTCATGATTTTGGCTATTTACATTTTTTTAAGTTAACATTTTATTTAATTTTGCGACGCCATACACACTGTTGAATGCTACTTATGATGTTTCCTAATAGTTTTCAGTACTAATGTAAAGATGTATATAAAGGAAAAGTTACGAAGCACTGAATGATTAGCTTATTTAAATAATTCACCTCCATTTGATTACAAGCAAACAAGAAAGCCTACAATCAGTTCTGCCTCTGATCTCTTTTAAGAAAGAGAATTCTGAAGGCAACCTCGCACCCAGAATCATAAATGCAGAGATCCATGTCTACTCAGCATCAATAAGATTAGTAAGCTTGATTGTAAAAACAAAAGCCTGCCTAACTGTTAGTAAATGTATTGTACCGTGTTTATGAGAAAATGAAAAATATCCATCTGAGGACAGTGAACCGAAAGAGATTCAGGGACAGGAGTTAGTGCATGCTGTATAAAGATTTACTTTTTTTTAGCACTTACTGTACAGCTGCTAGCCAAGATTATGTACAGCTGTTTGTGTATTGTAGGAGAAAGTTGAGAGAAAGTTGATGTGTGTGCAGTGTTCTAAGTCATACAAGGAGTTCATAGGTAGATCATGCTCCTTCAAGTGTAGAGAAAGCCAAGGGACCATGGGAGCTACGGTTTGACTAACCCCCAGATTGTCAATGATATTTTATGTATTGGTATTTCACAATATATAGTATTATTTTACTTTATAAATATGTTATGGGGGGCAAAATAAAAAGCAGTAAACTTTTTTTCAAGTCTTGCTTTCTGCATTCTAGTCTTCTATCATATCTTTATGGTAGGGGTTTTCAGAATCTTGGGTTGGAGGGCATATTAGGAATTATCAGGGTGTTATTGGTATTCCCACAAAATTTCTCCTAGAGTACATGTGATAAGTTGCAAAATAGAATATTGCTCTTTGTTATCCTCTCTAGTTACTAGGAAACTCTTTATTACTTCAGCTACCAGGCCCTTTCTTCTATACAGGTAGATATACTCCTGAGCAAAGTACTAGGCCACGGGTCTGCAACCTGTGGCTCTGGAGCTGCATGAGGCTCTTTCATCCCTCTGCTGCGGCTCCCTGTCGCTCAAAACATGCATCACAACCGCCAATGTGCGACACCCGCCGGCACGCGATTTATTAAGCTTTTCGACCCATCTTTTTTTTCGGAGTTCAAAATGTTTTTATTGCATGCAGAAATAAAAAATTGTTTTCTCTGTAGCAGTTCATTGATTACATAAATGCAACACACTATAGTTTTTTTATACATAGCATAAAGTTAAAAAATGATATATGCAGTGTTATTTTCATTTTAGATGTCAAAAGGTTTTTGTGGCTCCCGGTATTTTCTTTTCTGTGGGAAACTGGTCCAAATGGCTCATTGAGTGTTTTAAGGTTGCCGACCCCTGTACTAGGCTGTGGTCACCCATCGCATTTATTTTATAAGAATATCTTTAATTTAATTTAATTTAATTAAAAGTTCTTATAGGCCGCCCAATCCCGTAGGACTCAGGGCGGCGTACAGCAAGAATAAGAACAATACAAATAATACAAAACAGTTTAAAACATTACATAGTTTTAAAAACCATTCATCCATGGGGGAATCCAATCTTCTTCACCCCGCCTGCTGGAAGAGCCATGTTTTTACAGCTTTGCGGAAGGCCAGTAGAGTGGGGATAATCCGGATCTCTGGTGGGAGTTGGTTCCAGAGAGCTGGGGCTCCCACAGAGAAGGCTCTCCCCCATGGTCCCGCCAACCGACATTGTTTGGCTGATGGGACCTGGAGGAGGCCAACTCTGTGGGACCTAACCGGTCGTAGGGAGGTATGTGGTAGGATGAGGTCCCGGAGGTAACCTGGCCCTGAGCCATGTAGGGCTTTAAAGGTCAAAACCAACACCTTAAATTGCGTCCGGAGACTAATGGCCAACCAATGCAGCTGGCGGAGAATAGGTGTTACGTGGGTGTATCTCGGAACACCCATCACAGCTCGCGCAGCTGCATTCTGCACCAATTGCAGTATCCGGATGCTCTTTGAGGGTAGCCCCATGTAGAACGCGTTACAGTAGTCCAGCCGTGAGGTGACAAGGGCATGAGTGACTGAGTAAAGCCTCCCACTCCAAGTAGGGTCGCAATTGGTGCACGAGATGAACCTGTGCAAAGGTCCCCCTACCCACAGCTGACAGATGTTGCTCCAATTTTAGCTATGGGTCTAGGAGAACACCCAAATTGCGAACCCGTTCCGAGGGAGTCAATTTTTCTCCCTGAGAACCAAGGAGGGGAAGTTGACATAATTCCTAGGGGGCAATATCCATAGCCACTCAGTCTTGTCAGGATTGAGCTTGAGCCTATTCATTCCCATCCAGACCCTAACGTCATCCATGCAGCGGCACATTACATCGACTGCTTTCCTGAACTGAGACGGGGTGGAGATGTACAACTGGGTATCATCAGCATACTGCTGATACCTCACCCCGTGTCGTCGGATGATCTCACCCAGCGGTTTCATGTAAATGTTAAACAGGATGGGCGAGAGGACCGAGCCCTGAGGCACCCCGCAAATCAGGGGCCTAGACCTCTGCCCTCCTGTCAACACCGACTGCGTCCTATCGGAGAGGTAGGAGGAGAACCACCGTAAAACGTAAAACCATCTTGAGGAATCATGTGATACCCAGAGAAATTCTTCTAGATTAGGGGGTAAGCATTGTTTTTGTGGCCACATATTACCCACTCTATTTTTTAATCTACTGCTTTAGTGCTTAGAGGCTTTAAAGTTTTATTGCTCTATGTTGTTGAATTTTACAGTCCAAAGTAAGTACTATAAAAATGGAGTCTGCATTTCATTTTGCTACTGAATTTCAGTGATGCAATCTGATTGTTTTCCCAGAAGCAACAAGAATGGGGGTTGGGAGATTGCATACAGGATCATGGATTGTCTGCCTGTTAATAAATGAAGATGGTATCAGAGGCTTGTTTTGCTTTGTCAGCTGTCTCTGCGTTTTAAAAGTTAAAATGATTGAATAAAAAATAAGGTAAGTTCGGGCAGGTAATTGGGAAGGGTGGAATTAAAATCAGGATGCCCATGGGCATCATGCTTCCCATATATATTGTATATTGTATATATTGTTCCATATACATAGAACATAAATAAGCCTTCCTCTTCTCTTTTATGTTGGATGCCCTATTTGAAGTATGAAAAGAATAATTGTAGTCTGTTCATTAGTTTTTGCTCTCCTCTTAAACTTGTGGCTACAGAGTCATTTCTCTGTATGCTGGTGAGATGGGAGAAAACTTCATGAGATAGTTCAAGAAGCACATTTGTTGGAATCATGAGCCTTGGGTATTCAAAAATATGGTGGTCTCTCCAGATTTTGCTCAAGTTGAACTCTGCCTCTTTTAGGTCCCTTAAGTTACCTTGAATTGTAGTTACCTTGAATTGTAGTTGTGCATGGGATAGAAGAAAATTAATTAGGAGTCGAGGTGGCGCAGTGATTAAAAGCAGCACTGCAACCTACTTCAGCTGACTGCTAGTTCAGCTATTCAAATCTCACCGGCTCAAGGTTGACTCAGCCTTCCATCCTTCTGAGGTCAGTAAAATGAGGACCCAGATTGTTGGGGGCAATATGCTGAACTCTGTAAACTGCTTAGACGGGGCTGTAAAGCACTATGAAGTGGTATATAAGTCTAAGAGCTATTGCTATTGCTATTGCTAATTGTGTTGGATTCCACATCAGCCATGATTTTTGACATTGTTGCATTCCCATCAACACTTGCATTTTGCTGCACATGGAAGGCAACATGTCTTCAGCCATACATATGAAAATATTCTTCCTATGGATTGTCCCAGGGGTGAAATCCAGCAGGTTCTGACAGGTTCTGGAGAACCGGTAGCGGAAATTTTGAGTAGTTCGGAGAACCGGCAAATATCACATCTGGCTGGCCCCAGAGTGGGGTGGGAATGGGGATTTTGCAATATCCTTCCCCCAGGAATAGGGAGGGAATGGGGATTTTGCAGTATCCTTCCCCTGCCACACCCACCAAGCCACACCCACCAAGCCACGCCCACAGAACCGGTAGTAAAAAAATGTGGATTTCACCACTGGATTGTCCCCTGGAATGCATGACTACCTTAGAGCCAGCTTCATTTGGATGATATTGGTGGGAGGGCTTCGGTAAGGTCAGCACCATCTGAAAGCGTTCAGGGGGACATGTCACTTCACCGAGATTCCGCATTCTACAAAATTCAGGAACACAGCAGCTCTCTTATTACCCAACATCATCACATTGTATTGCCACCAGTCTTGGCCTTCATTGTTGTGATTATTTAGCAAACAACCCCAATACATTGAAAATAAGGGTTGAGCTTCTCTTTTGTCACCAGTGATGCTTCTTCAGCTTCTATTGGAAGGAGAAAGAACATGTGGAGGGCACCGGCAAAGTAATTCAGTCTTCTGTTGTTACATGAAGCCTTCTAGTTATAATGGGGGAGGGGTTGGAGGTGAGTGGAACTGCTGCTGAATAGCAGATGGCAGGAAGGGTGACATCATAGGCACAATTGTCCTACCCCATTATTCTTCCTGACAGGCCCCTACCCTCCTTTATTGTTTCCTGTGGACATAATTGGAAGTTTGGGAAGGGGAAAGAAAAGCTTGCCAGAGTTCCTAAAAAAAAAGTCCTCCCTTTTGAGTAAATTGTTACTTAGTCGCGTCAGATTCAGATTATTTCAAGAGCAGTATAAGTAGATAATGATCAGAAAGAAGCAAGCCCGCCTTCTGACTTGTGATTTGAGAGAACAGCACTTAAAGAAAAGGGAGAGGAGAGAGAAGAATTTAGGCACGCTCTGTAAAATGTGAAATGGGAAGAAACTTGTGTCAATGGGCTTTGCAAATGATACCCATTCTAGAGCAGGTGTTCACTGGGGACTTATAGGAGACTGGAAGATTGTCTTCGATATTTCAGCCACTGCATTAAACTGCTAGGGCAGTGATGGTGAACCTTTTTTGGCTCGGGTGCCAAAAGGGTGCACGTGCGAGCGATGGCGTGAGCGCACGTGCCCACACCCATAATGCAATGCCCTCCGCCCCCATGCATGCCCACAACCCCCGCACTGCCCCCCTGCGCATGCGCTCAGGCCTCACTGAAGCCTCCAGACTTCCAGTAGGCCCATTGGGCCATTTTTCGCTGTCCCCAGCATTCAGGAAAGCCTCCTGAAACCTGGGGAGAACGAAAAATGGCCCAACCGGAAGTTCAGAAACTAACTTCCGGTTGGCCCGTTGGCCTGTTTTTTGCCATCCCCAGGCTTCAGGAGGCTTTCCTGAAGCCTGGGGAGAGCGAAAACAGCCAAAAATCAGCAGGCCAGCGCGCACATGCATGCTTGAGCTGACATAGGGCAATGCCTCGCATGCCCTCAGATATGGCTCCGCGTGCCACAGGTTCGCCATCACTGTGCTAGGGGAAGTAACTCAGAAGGTGGGGTTGAAGTGCTTTTGAAGTGGGGTTGAAGGAGCTGAGGTGGCGCAGTGGTTAAAAGCAGCACTGCAAGTTCGGCTGACTGCTAGTTCAGCAGTTCAGCTGTTCAAATCTCACCGGCTCAAGGTTGACTCATCCTTCCATCCTTCCGAGGTCGGTAAAATGAGGACCCGGATTGTTGGGGGCAATATGCTGACTCTGTAAACCGCTTAGAGAGGGCTGTAAAGCACTATGAAGCGGTATATAAGTCTAAATGCTATTGCTATTGCTATTTCTGATGATGTTCTACTCCACCTGGCATTGTAGTCTGTCTATCTAGAAGAGACCATGGAACCCAATTTTTTAAAAGCAATTTTTGGTTTGAGGCAGATGAAGACAAATAAATGGAGATTTAATCTCAGCCAAGGTTGAAATCTCACAGGTAATGAGACTTAAGTGTCCTTGATGGAGGTTTATCACCCATTTTGAATAGCTTTTCATTCCTGCTGAGGGCCTAAAAGGGAAGCTTGAGAGTCTGTTTGGACTCTGCACTATCTCTGCATTTCTTGGCAAGCATTGATGATTGTGATAGCCAAGAGTCCTTTTTACCAGCTTATGCCAGATGCAGAATATCTGGAGAGGCTCCGCTGCTAAATACAGTCTTCATGGAGCTGCTTTTGAAGATGACTCATAAATTTCACTGAAGCAGAAGAAAGCTTTTGATGACGGACTGATTTTTGTGGCTCTATTCTACATAGTTGCATTAGTTCCCAGTGTGTTTCTCTGCCTCGTTTGAAGTGCTTGTATTTCTTAGACTGTTTGGAGCCAAGCAACTTGAAGAAAATTGTTCACCCAAGTCAACCTGCCCATGCTTTAAAATCTGGAACAGACGTTCTTCCATTTTTGCTGCTTTTTTTTTTTTGGTGCCTTCAAGTCAATTTTTATTTCTGTCGACTGCCTGGAAATCCCCTGCAGTTTTCTTGGCAAGATTTCAGAAGTGGTTATAAAAAATAAAATTCAAAAAAAGTTCAAAAAATTCAATTAAAAAAAGCCGAAAACAGGATGGCGACCACATGCACAGTGCCGGAAACTCGGCTTCTGCACATGCTCAGAAGAAATTTTTTTAAAAAATTATTATTTAAAATTTAAAAAATTTTTTTTAAAAAAAGATGGCGGCACCCATAGATCGGCACCGACCGATCCGGTTCAGTGACATCATTGTGATGTCACCAGCAGGTCGCTACTGGTTCAGGTGAACCGGTCCTGGCTACATGCAGTCTATCTGGCGCTCTGCTGTATAGCTAGGTAGGATGGGTGCAATGACTGAGGTGACTCAATGGATGCCATTCTGAGCAACGTTTAATAACTAGACAACTATAACTCAATAACCACTATATAACAAGAACTGAGGAAAACCCCGTTTGACAGCTCCCTTTTATATTCGGCTGTCAAACAGTTTGACCAATCACATTCTCTCGTTGCTCCCGCTCCTAGAGCGGCCCCTAGTGGCCTTCCGGTACATTACACCCTCAAACAGCTTAAACACATGGTGGCCGGTCAGCACATTCTGGACCTTAACGACAACGTGGCTACAAAAGCCCACATCAACCGGCAGGGGGGCACCATGTCCCGTCTGCCTCTGGGTAGAACTCCACCTTCTGTCGCTCTTGGCGGAGCACATCTCTGGGGTGGCCAATGTGACTGCGGATTGACTCAGCCGCACCACTATAGACCAGGCGGAGTGGAGCCTCCATCCTTCTCTTTTCCAAGCCCTGGTGACTTGCTTCAGTCTCCCCATCTTCGCCAACCCGGAGAACGCCAAGCTGCACAGATATTTCACCCGATTCCGGACCCAGGGAGCGGAGCAAGTGGATGCCCTCCGCTGTGACTGGCCTTCTGGCCTGCTGTATGTGTTCTTCCCTCTGCCTCTCCTCCCCAAGATCATCCGGAAGAACTTGGAGGAGAGGGCTGAAGTGCTACTCCTTGCTCCTCACTGGCCCAGGAAAGCCTGGTTTGTGGACCTCAAAGCTCTGTCAGTCTGCCTGCCATGGAGAATCCTGCCAATAGAGTTATTGCTATGCCAGGGGTCAGTGGTACACCCGGACCCACGGTGCTACCAACTGACTGCCTAGCGCTTGAGTGGGGCATTCTAAGGTGCCGCAATGTCCTGGACAGTGTCATTCGGACTCCAGGCCTCCAGGAGGCCATCCACAGAAAGAATTTATTGGGCCACTTGGAAACATTTTTGCTCCTGGTGCTCACAGGTGGGGTATTCCCCTGTTGATCTATCCATCACCAATGTCCTCAAATTTCTGCAGCATGGCCTTAACAAGGGTCTTTCCCCCAAAACGCTTCGACATCAGGTGGTGGCACTCTTTTCTGTTTTGTCCTGCGGTTCTCTGGACTCCTTATCTCAACATTCCCTGTTGCGCAGGTTCTTGAAAGGGGCTGTAAATTTCTGTCCTCCCATCATCCATCGGTACCCAACCTGGGACCTCTCAAAGGTTCTCCTGTCGCTGACGGGTGCCCCCTACAAGCCCTTGAGGACAACTTTGCTTCGCCACATTACCTGTAAGGTGGCATTCCTAGTGGCGATCACCTCCGCTCAGAGGATCTCTGAGCTAGCCGCCTTGTCTGTTAGGGGGGATCTCTGTATATTTCATTCTGATCAAGTGGTCCTCCGACTGGACCCCACGTTTGTCCCAAAAATAAACTCTTATTTTCACAGAGCCCAGGAAATTGTCCTGCCCAATTTTTGCCCCAATCTTTCGCACTCTTTAGAGAGACAATGGCACAAGCTTAATGTTAGAAGGGCCCTGAAGATCTACCTCAAGCGCACTTCCACCCTGCGCAGATCAGAAGCGTTTTTCATCTCCTTTCAACCCACTTGCTTGGGACAAAAGGCGTCGTCCTCCACCGTGGGGCTCTGGCTGCGTAGCGTAATTGTGAAGGCTTATGACCTGCAGTCCTTGCCACGACCTACCAGGGTGACAACACACTCAACATGAAGCACTGCTAAGACGGCTACGTGGTCCACTCAAGCGTCCATTGAGGAGGTCTGCCGGGTGGCCACTTGGGCCTCCCCAATTCCCTTTATCCGCCACTACAAAATTGACATTTTTGCATCGGCTGAGGCGGCGTTTGGTCGCAGGGTCCTGCAACGCGTGGTGCCACAGACTGGGGACGCCAGCCAGAATTAGCCCTCCCAACAGACAGACTGCTTTGGTATGTCCCATTCTTGGAGGTTAGCTCCACCCACTATGGAGAAGGGGCGTTGGTCTTACCTGATACGCCTCTTCATGTAGGGTGGAGCTAATCTCCAATCCCACCCAAAGTTAGTCTGGTCTGACCTTCGGGACATCAAATTGTTTTCTTCTATATTATTTGACCTGGGAGCTACACGCCGAGTGTGTCCATCGTCCTTCGTCAAAGAGGGGGAATTAAGGCAGGAGGATGAAGAAACACACTTTGACAGACTCAGTCCTCATTGACTGAAGGGACGGTGTCATCCCATTCTTGGAGGTTAAGACCAACGCCTCTTTTCACCCTCTTTTGGGGGGGGGGGGGAAGGTGCATCTTATACTCCGAAAAATACGGTAACTAAACAAACATTTTATTCTTTTATTAAATGTAAACTGCTTAAAGGGCAGGTTAACCCTTGAAGATGTCTTATACATATTTTACATAATACAAACGTTAAGGTGTAGCTCTTTAATTTGCAAATTTCTGACTCAAAGGTTTCCTCTGTTTTAATTGAACAGCCCTTCCCTCTCCTCCTCTCTCCCCCTTTTCTCTTCGTTTCTCTTGGCTGTTTGATGAGGAAAGCTGAGTTGATAAAATGCTTGTTTGTCTATGCCTTTGGAATTGGCATTATAATGTTGCCAACACTGAAACCTTTGCACGGGTCAGTTTTCTGAATCCGGTATTCCTTCTCCTTGCTCTGGGTGCTTCTTCACTTAGTCCTCCTTCCTGATTGGAGACAGGGAGAAGAAGATATTCCCAGAAGAGAAGATAGTCTTTCTGCAAATTGCAGCAGATTGTACGTGGAGGAAAAAGGCAAGAATTTTGAAAAAGAACAAAAGAAAAGAATTGACAGGGGGTCCAGGCCTAGAGCCCAGTAAGGAAGATCGCCTCTCTGCGGGCACGTGAGCCGTAACCCCAGCTCAGCTCTGCTCCGCATGCGCGCGCGCCTCCCACCGGCCTGCTGGTTTTCGGGTCCCTGTCGTGCATGCGCGTGGGGAGGGGTGTATGAGGGAGACACGCATGTGCATGATGCATGCGGGAGACATGCGCACCTGCGCAGGGGGCAGGGCCTGCACAGGGTTGCGTGTGCATGTGCGGGTGGATGGGGCACGCGGGAGGTGGGTCACATGCACATTGCATTAGGGGTGCTTTGCCGTAGTGGGTTCTAAAACCCGTTGCTACCGGTTCGCACACGCAGAAGTGTCCCGGGTGGGTGGGCGGAGTGTACTGGGTGGGTGGGCGGAGCCTCCCGCTACCGGTTCACAGAACCAGGCCGAACTGGGAGCAACCCACCGCTGGTGCTTTGGGCACTCGGTGCCGAAAAGGTTAGCCGTCACTGACTTAGGGGAAAGGAGGCAAAACATTTTTTAGGCACTGAGAAATGAGAGAGTATTCAGAAGTGACTTGAGTAGATGACTCCCTGATTCGTTGTGGTATAAGCAGGTGTGTGTGTTTCTTGAAAAAATTCTTTATTATAACCAGGTAGAGAGAGGTAGGATGAATTTATACTGCTATCCTATAGATTTCACTGACTTTTACTTTTGGCACTGAATGAAAGCATTTAGGAAGAAGGTCTGATCAGTTTGTTTCTGTCTAATTTATAAAACTGGTTTCTACCCCACCTGCAAAACATAATTGATGGGGAAGTTGAAACCTGGATGATTTGGGTGATCTAATTGGCTTGAGGGAACAGGCTTTTTGAATATGGGGGGGGGGGAATCCGAAAGAGTTTGTACTTCATGAATGGGTGACATCATTGGTTCCCTTAGATGTGCAAAAAACTCTTCTGAAATCCAAGCAAGTTAAAGGATAGCATTTTTTTAAAGAACACTTTAAAAGATTTGGGGAGGCTATGATATTCCATTATTTGAAAGATCCTTGCCTTGTATTCTCACAAAACAGGGAATATAAGATCTTGGTTATCTGCTTTTGCTGAGCACTTCTTGGAAGCTTTTGCTCAGGGTACATAGAGGCAGAGGAGGTTAAGGTCACCTGTGGCTTTCTCCAACACAGCTTTTTACGTAATTGGTGGGTGTGGCAGGGAGGAGGGAATGATGACACAGTTTTAATGGCACAGAGTCCCCTCTGCCTGCCTCTCTAGAGAGATGTAGTAATAATAATAATAATAATAATAATAATAATAATAATAATAATAATAATAATAATAATAATAATAATAATAATAATAATAATAATAATAATAATAATAATAATAATAATAATAATAATAATAATAATGGAAAATGCAAAGGATTACAATAAGGAAGCAAAGTGGATACAAGACTTTGAGAAAAGTGTTGGCAAGAAGCAAATGCAAGTATTAGAAATAACAACTGAGATGGTCAAAAATCGAGTAAAAAAAGTAAAGAACTGGACATCACCTGGAAATGACCAATTACATGGTTTCTGGCTCAAATATCTGACCAGTTTGCATGCAATATTGGCCAAGCAACTGAACGAAATGCTACAAAATGGTCAAATTGATGAATGGTTGACAACTGGAAAAACATACTTGATTCAGAAAGATGCAACTAAAGGAACAACACCTGGAAACTACAGACCAATAACATGCTTGCCAACAACCTTCAAATTACTCACCGGGATAATTGCAGATAACATAATGGATTATTTGGAAACAAATAACATCTTGCCAGTAGAGCAAAAAGGCAACAAAAGAAGGAGCAGGGGCACAAAAGATCAGCTCCTAATTGACAAAATGATACTAGAAAACTGTAAGAACAGAAAAACGAACTTGAATATGGTCTGGATTGATTACAAAAAGGCGTACGACTCACTGCCACACAGCTGGATCATCAAATGCTTAGAAACTATTGGCATCAGCAAAAATATTACATCATTCACTGAAAAAGCGATGAAACAATGGAGAACTGTGTTGGCAGTAGGGAATGAGAACTATGGAATGGTTAATATCAAGAGAGGAATTTTTCAGGGAGATTCACTTTCACCCCTCCTCTTCATCATCGCAATGATCCCACTATCAGTAATCTTAAAAAAAATGAAACTTGGATACCAAATAGCCAAAGACGCTGAAAAAATTTCACATTTATTGTATATGGATGATTTGAAACTGTATGGAAAGTCAGAAATAGAAATCCAATCACTGACCAACACAGTCCTAATATTCAGCACAGATATCTCAATGCAGTTTGGCATGGAAAAATGTGCCACTGTATCTATGAAAAGGGGCAAAATCACTACATGTGACGGAATTGAAATGCCCAATGGCCAATTAATTAAATGCAATCAAAATGAAGCCTATAAATATCTGGGCATTCTGCAGTTGGATAACATCAGACATGGAGAAGTGAAAACTATCATTAGAAGAGAGTACACCAACAGAGTTAGGAAAATTTTGAAATCTAAATTAAATGGTGGAAACACCATCAAGGCCATGAATACCTGGGCAATACCAGTCATAAGATACACGGCTGGTATAATTAACTGGACACAAGCTGATTTGGACATTTTGGACCGAAACACCAGAAAACTAATGACAATGCACTACAGTTTACATCCACGTAGTGACACTGATAGACTTTACCTGCCCAGAAAATCAGGTGGCAGAGGACTACTACAAGTAAAGCAAACAGTTGAAGAAGAAAAGCATGCATTGGCGGATTATTTAAAAGAAAGTCAAGAACATCTATTAATTGAAGTAAAGAACAAAAATCTACTGAAGGTCCAACAGACGAAACAAGAATACAGAAAAAATGTGATAAAATCAAGAATGGAGAGTTGGCAAAATAAAGCATTACATGGCCAATTTCTGGAAAAAATAAAAGACAAAGTGGACAGTGAAAAAACTTGGTTATGGTTAACATCTGGTACTTTAAAGAAAGAAACAGAATCATTGATCCTGGCCGCACAAGAACAGGCAATTCGTACAAATGCCATAAAGGCCAAAATTGATAAATCTTCAAATGATGCTAAATGCAGATTATGCAAGGAAGCTGATGAAACTGTAGCCCATGTGCTCAGCTGCTGCAAGAAAATCGCACAGACTGATTACAAATTACGACACAACTCTGTTGCACAAATGATCCACTGGAATTTATGCAAAAATTATAACATCCATACTGCTACAAACTGGTGGGAACACAAGCCTGAAAAAGTCACTGAAAATCAGATGGTCAAGATCTTGTGGGATTTTCGTATACAAACAGACAAGGTACTGGCGCATAATACACCAGACATCACGTTGGTCGAGAACAACAAGGTGACTATAATTGACATTGCAATACCAGGAGATAGCAAGGTCGATGAAAAGGAACACGAAAAAATTGCAAAATACCAGGACTTAAAAATTGAAATCCAACGATTATGGCACAAACCAGCAGTGGTAATTCCAGTAGTGATTGGAACACTGGGTGCTATCCCAAAAGCACTGGAATTACATTTAAAACAGCTCAAAATTGACAAAATCACCATCAGTCAAATGCAGAAAGCCGCACTGCTCGGTTCCGCACATATACTTCGAAAATACATTACGACTTCCTAGGCCCCTGGGTGGGGCTCGACTAGTAATCAATGCCAAATCCGGCGAAACAACTGGCCGCTGTGATACAATTGTATAATAATAATAATAATAATAATAATAATAATAATAATAATAATAATAATAATAATAATAATAATAATAATAATAATAATAATAATAATAATAATAATAATAATAAGAGTTGGAAGGGACCTTGGAGGTCTTTTAGTCCAACCCCCTGCTTAGGCAGGAAACCCTACACCACTTCAGACAAATGGTTATCCAACATCTTAAAAACGTCCAGTGTTGGAGCATTCACAACTTCTGGAGGCAAGCTGTTCCACTGATTAATTGTTCTAACTGTCAGGAAATTTCTCCATAGTTCTAAGTTGCTTCTCTCCTTGATTAGTTTCCACCCATTGCTTCTTGTTCTACCCTCAGGTGCTTTGGAGAATAGTTTGACTCCCTCTTCTTTGTGGCAACCCCTGAGATATTGGAACACTGCTATCATGTCTCCCCTGGTCCTTATCTTCATTAAACTAGACATACCCAGTTCCTGCAACCGTTCTTCATAGTTCCTTTAATAGAAGCCATACAGAACTTACACCTGCCCAGTGGCCTCCATTTAGTAATCCTAATTTGACCAGTTATTCCAACAGCTGCCCCTTAAAACACATTCATGCTTAACTGCTATATTTTCTATAGATAATACCCTTTTATATTATGAAAAAGGCTGGAGGGGGAAGGATGAATGTAGCTAGGATAGCCTTGCATTTAATTTCAGGAGCATGAAGATGTTCTCCTTCCCAATCAGCAAATGGGCTACAAAAATAAACTCTTGAGGGATCCTTGGTGCTCTCTGAACTTGTTTGTTTTCAGACGTTTCATTAACCTAACTAGGTAACATCATCACTGCTAGTGAAGAGTGCTGTTTGCTTGTCAGTTGTATAAGATGTTGTATACTTAGAGGGAGGCTCACTCTAACTTTCTGCTTCCATTTCTCTGGGACCCTGAGCTCTGCTGTCTCAAAGAACAAAGAAGGAGATGGAACCTTCTGTGTTGAAGTAATGGGGCTATGCCAGTACAGGTAGTCCTTGACTTATGACCATCATGGAGCCTGCCCATCATGGTCATAAGTCATAGCAATTCTAAATTGGATCATCTACCTGACTGACCCAATTTTATGACTTTTTCTGCATTGGTCATTAAGCAAATGCTGTCATCATAAAGCAACCACCACAGTTATTAAGTGGACACCATGATCGTTAGGCAAACCAGTGGTTCTCTGTGGGCTGGTTTTATCAAAAACTGGAAGTAAATACTAGGTTTTTTGGCAAATCTGTGATAAAACGCAGTCACGTGTCCATGGGACGCTGCAAACGGCCATAAATTCAGGACCTGATACGCAATCATGTGATCGCAGGGGTGGGACGGGCATTGGAAGTTCATAACTGAGTCATTAGTACCTCAACAGGGGTGGGTTCCTCCCGGTTCGGACTGGATCGCCCGAACTGGTAGCGACACACTAGTGACGTCACTGTTGGTGCTGTTCCGTGTGCGCGCCGCCATCTTTTTTTGGATTTTTCCTCTTCTGCGGCTTGAAAAAGGGCCCTCCTGCCCGTCCGCAGGTGAAATCTGTCCTTTATTTCTTCGCCCGAAGCACAGCTGATGAGCTGTGTTTCGGGCTAATTCCTGCTTCTCCGCATGCGCGGAAGGCAAATCGCGCGAGGTGACGTGCGTGCGATGCGAACCGGTGGCGAAGGTAAGTGGAACCCACCCCTGGTACCTCAGGGAGATCTGTCCTAATTTGAGGACTACCTGTGTTGTCCGTGGTCCTAGAGTAGCAGCACAGAAATTGTAGGCAGTCATGAGGCCATTAAATGTTCTGTGTGTTCCTCTTCCTTTCAGGAAAAGGTGTGGATCAGATACTTTAAATGGTGAGGGATAGGTACAGGTAAATGGGAAAATCTGAAGCTAGAAACATCAAGAGGCTTGCAGTGGGAAGAAGGAGCTGCCAAGAATTCTACAGAAGAATTCTAAGGAAGATTTGAAATAGCAGAAGCACAATAGGGAAAAAAGTGTATAAACGAAGGGTCTTTGGTGCTCTCTGATCTTGCTTGTTTTCTTACAGACGTTTCATTACCCTGACTAGGTAACATCACTAGCACTGATGATGTTACCTAGTTAGGTAATGAAACGTCTACGAGAAAACAAGCAAGCTCAGAGAGCACCAAGAACCCCTCATTTCAACCCTGAGCTACAAATATTCTCCTTCAAAGTATATACAAAGACTTGGACATCTTGTGCATTAGGGTACTGTTAACTCTTAATCAAGGGTTCACAATAGGCGTCATTTCTCCCATTTCTGGTTAAAGGAAAAGAGATCCTTTTGAGCTGAAACAAATCATGCCCGCCCTCCCTCTCTCGCTATCCTTTGCCCTTCTGAACTCTGTCCAGGCAGCACCGTGTTTACTCAGCGTAGGCTGCTTCTGCATTGCCAGAGCTTGTCTGGCATTTCTGTTGCCTGAAACCCTATAACTTTAATAAGATATAAACTCTGTCGCATCTATCTGCCGTTGCTCGGCAACTCTTCAATAATGCCCCAAACAAAGCACTTGCCATGTGCAAGGAACCCTAATTCCAACTGTAGGATAATTCTGCTTCCGAGACTGCAAATGTCCTCCATAGTTAGCAGTCCTGTCATGTTAGCTTGTTCTTTTACCTGTAGCAGCAAGCAGGGTACATCTAGGCTGTGCATAAATGTTCCTTTTTTACAATCGTATTTGAGTCTAGGAACTGAGGGATTATTTCTATGCCCCCTTTGAGTGTGTTTTATAATGTTACATGGCCAAATGTGTACTGATTTTTAACTAATGACATTTTAATGACACAACGGACGAATAATAATCATTTGTATAAATCCCCCTTGAAATGCTACAGTACAGGTAGTCCTCAACCTACAACCACAATTGAGCCCAAAATTTATGTTGCTAAGTGAGACGTGTTAAGTGAGTTTTGCCCCATTTTACGACTTTTTGTGCCACAGTTGTTAAGTGAATCATTGCGGTTGTTAAGTTAGTAACACGGTCGTTAAGTTAAATCTGGTTTCCCCATTGACTTGTCAGCAGGTCTCAAAAGGTGACCCCGGGACTCTGCAACTGTCATAAATATGAGCCAATTGCCAAGCATCTGAATTTTAATCATGTGATCATTTACTTTGCTGCAACTGTCATAAGTGTGAAAAACGATCATAAGTTTTTTCAGTGTTGTTATAACTTCGAACGGTCACTAAATGAACTGTTGTAAGTCGAGGACTACCTGTAACCCCTGCTCTGTTGCATAGGATTCTCACGTAACACTGTTTCTAACATGCATGTCAGGAAACAGACATGAAACGGTCAATCGTGTTCTTAAATGTGATGAAAAGCTCAGATTCTCAAGTTCAAAATGAAAATTTTGGATGAAAAGCGAAACATTTTCTTCTTCCTCCTCAAGGAAAAAGTACTCCAGTTACCTTTGGAAGAGGGAAAAAAAACATATTTGAGACAACTGTGACCTGGATGACTGAGAATCTCCACAGACATTTACAATATTGCCATGTTGTTAACATTTTCCAGCAAGGATATTTGTTCTGTAACTTCGGACTGAGAGTGCTGTTGCCATATCAGTTACCGTATTTTTCAGAGTATAAGGCGCACCTTTCCCTCCCCCTAAAAGAGGCTGAAAATTTGGGTGCGTCTTATACTCCGAATGTAGCTTTTTCGAACCTTTTTTTCTCAGCCCTAATAAGGTGCTAACGATCTTCCCAACTTGCAGGATTTTTTCATTCCTACTCCCTCCGAAGAAGTTTTTTTCCAGCCCTAAGTCTTTGCAGGCTTGTTTTCATTGCTATTCCCTCCGAAAATGGTTTTTTTCAGCCCTAACCAGGGGATAAAATAATGTGCTGAAGCTGAACAGACTAAGGATGCTAGCCAGATGAATACCTGGTAGGTAGATTGTTTTCCTTATTTTCCTCCCCCAAAACTAAGGTGTATCTTATACTCTGAAAAATACGGTAAATGAAATAAATAAAATAAGAGTAAATAAGAGTATAAAATATACTCTCTGCTTCTTTGGGACTCTGATTTTATCCCTTCAGCAATGATAGCAAGATTTTAAGTATATACGTCCATGATTATACATGTTGGGCAATGACGGAACAGCTAGCAAACCCCTCTATTTTGGAGGAAAGTTCTCTCCCTTCCAGTCACAATGCCCGATGATCCTTCTGCTTCTTGATTTGATTCCTCTTGAGTTTTGGATATCATGAGCAAAAGCAAACACCCCTTTCCCCTGGAAATAGTTAGTGAAATATCTGACATGCCTGATCATTATTTCCGAAGTTCTCTGATAGGGGTTTGTTTTGACAGTCATAATTGAGAGTTAGATTAGCATCCCTGAAGTTTCATGCTGTCAGGCAGACGTGAGTCAATCAGAAGGAATATGTTGAAAGTTGCCAGGCAACTCCACATACTTAAACAGGTCCAGGGAATTCAAAACAATGAATCAGAACCTGTTTTCTGTGTGAATTTGCAAATGGGTTTCGCCCATTCTTCTGTGTCCAGAGAAAGGTACCTTAGTTGTCGAATTTGTTTGGGCTTGTATTTTCAAATGTCTGTTGCTTGGAATTGTAGAAAAATATATTCCCTACTCCTTGGTTAATAACAATGCACTCAAAAACCATCTTGGAAATGGTTGTGTCACACATGTTCCAATGGAATTATTCCAAATGGATTATCGTATTCTTACTCTGTGAAGATACTCCTAGTGCCGTTGTTCATTTATTCTGCAATTTAGGATGCTGTGAACTCTGTGCTAAATTTCCTTTTCCAGTGAGTAGCTTCATTAGAGGAATTTGCCATTGTATACAGTACATTTCCATATCAGCTTTATTTTGCTGTTCATTTTCAATACATTCATCAAGCTTCATTATCCCAACTGGCCCATTTAATTCTGTGAAGATGCCACATCTGATTTGCTGTCTGAAATGCATGCCTGTGTCTTAAGAGGAATGTGTTGGCAGCACCTACATACTAATGGAATGCGCTCTTTCCCCTCAAATCTGAAATGGTAAGTCAGCAGGCTGTAACGCTGACTATAATTAATCCATCATTTATCCTATCCACACTCGTGTTAATTGTGAATTCCACACTAGATACCCCATACTCCCCACTCACCCCCTATTTCTATGTATTGGGTACTGTACAAGTACAGATGCAAAAGGAGGGGGACGATGAAGGGAAGAAGTTGCAGCTGTCTCTAGTTCTGCTTGTTGGAGTTTTTGAAGGTAAACATGTTTTCTTCTGCTTGCAACCTAGCAACTCTATGGCCATTGGGTAAATGAGATGGTAGCGCAAGCTATTCTTGTAGCCTGGGAATCTTTTGCATGGAAGGCAGAGAATGCCTTTTTCTGCTTGCCTGAGGCTCTGCCTTTCCAACTCCTACTAGGATCAGTTATCCTGGATCAGGAAAGGGGTAAGGTCAACCCTTCAGTGTCGGGAAAAGGGCTATATTGATATTTCTGATTGTCTTCCCTAACCTTTGTAGAAATCTGAGTGGGCACACTAATCAGGTGTGTTCCTTCCCTTCCTTCCTTCCTTCCTTCCTTCCTTCCTTCCTTCCTTCCTTCCTTCCTTCCTTCCTTCCTTCCTTCCTTCCTTCCTTCCTTCCTTCCTTCCTTCCTTCCTTCCTTCCCTTCCCTTCCCTTCCCTTCCCTTCCCTTCCCTTCCCTTCCCTCCCCTCCCCTCCCTCCCTCCCTCCTTTGATGGGGTGATGAGGTACATGAGATCAGGACCAGGTGTTGATTTGTACACTTTTAGAATCATTAAAGAGAACTGCCCCATTAGAATTTTCAGAGTGCAACTATAAATAAATAAACGTTCCAAATAATTTCAACTCAATCCTTGTTGAGTCTATAACTTTTTTTGGGATGTAACATCATTTCTGCATGATGAAAATTATCTTGATTTTAAATCCCTTTCAGTATTGTTGTAGTCACGGAACAAATTGGAAAGAGCTATGTGTTCTCTCCCCCCCCCCCAACCTTATCTGTAGTTGGCTTCTCTATCGCTCTCTCTGCCTTTCTGTAACCTTGCTTCATCGCAGCTGCCTTTCTCTGACAGCAGAATGATAGATGTGCTTTGCTCCAGAGGGCAGAAGGCCACCAGCTCGGAAGGACGGCGTATGCCACTGATCAGCCTATTCAGTGGATGCACTGAGCCATGGCACTATGAGGATTTCATCAGCCTTTAATGCATTAACCTTTCATTAGGCACAGCAACCCTTGCCTGTGCCTTGCTCTCTGCTTAGACTATTCATCTCATTGCCTGGCTATGCCATGCGCCTTGACATCATGAAGAATCCCCTTTTGTCTCTACCTGGAGAGCCCTGATATATTCATGCAATTTTAATGCTGGTGAAGCCTGTATCTGCTTTTCTGTAGAGATCAGTGCAATGGACACAAATGAGGCTGGCTTGGTTATTTTGTGTTAAAGAAATCTGCTAACCTCCTTGTCTGTTCCCAGTCCTCAGGGGACTGTGCATTTTGACTGTATGCCATACCAAAAAGATCCTAATACTGTGTAACATGTTGAGAAAGTAACTGATGCCCAGCCAGGTGGACAAGAAGAGTTAATTCTAATATTGTATAGGGGAATTTAATTTAATTTAATTTAATTTAAAGTTCTTATAGGCCGCCCAATCCCGTAGGACTCAGGGCGGCGTACAGCATGAATAAGAACAGTACAGTAAATAAAAACAGTTTAAAATCATAACATATTTTTTTTTTTAAAAAGCAACAAAAACCATCCAGGGGGAATGACCTGCAATCTAGAATATGCAAGGTTTGTTTCTGCTTTGGCTCTGAAAAAAAGCTTTTTAACAATCTGGATGAAGAATCTTACATAGATTTCAACTTACATTCAAGGTTCTATAAAAGCACTAGAATAATTATGGATTATTTTGCTACCTAAAAGGAATTAATTCTTCCTGCCCTCGCATAATATCCAGATCAATCAAGGTAAGTTAATACTCTGGTTTTTTTTTTTTAATCTACAAATCATTCTTTCCCTGCAGTAAGAACACAATAAACAAACAATACTATTGTTTTTCATGGCATCCAGTTTCACTTTGCCTTTGTGATGCGAAGCAAAATTTGTCTCTCTTTCCCTCCTCTTCCCCTTTATGGAAGTCATCAGTAGACTAAATTAATTGTATTTTAAAACTTTTGGATTAGTTTTTTTGATAATGAGATGTCATAGGAATATTATACGGTATGTCTGGAGAGGAATAGTGAAGACATTTTCAATTGTGTCTCATACGTGTTTTATAGCTCTCTAACGTTTGTGTGTTTTGAGTACCATTTGCATCCTCTCACATGTTTTCTTCTGATGCTACTCTTGCAGGTGGAGGAAGAGAAACATCAAGATGTTGTAGTCTATGATCAGAGCACAAGGGATGTAAATGGGCTGGCAACCGACAGTTTCCTATCCATTCTTCTGGGCAAGCTGGATAGTTGCTTCCACAGTGTCTCCATCCTCACAGGTAAGATTTGGCAGCAGTTGGGGTGGTGGGCTGATTTCCCCCCCCCCTCCCAATATCACCGAAAGGCAGAAAAACCTGTGTCCACATCAATGCAGACTTTGGTAAATTGGTGGAAGAAAAATGCTGGATACCTTACCTTGCTCTTTAGTATGCCCTTGTGTAGGTAGGTATGGCCATCCAATTTTGTAAAAAGTAATCTTAAAAACTTTCAGTTGATAGGAGCACAAAAACAAGGAACTAGAAAATACAATGCAATAAACATCTAGAATGGAAAAAAAGAACAGTGGAGTAATTAAAAAAGAAGCAGAATTCACCAAGGCTAGCCAATGCGTATCTCATTCAGGGTCTTTCTGTCTGGATGAGCTCATCTTGCATTCAAGTCCAATGCCTGGTGGAAGAGCAGGGTTTCCAGGGCCTTACGGAATCACGAAAGGGTCAAGGCCAACAGACAGGGAAGTGGTGGTGTTGCACAAGGAGGTGTTGTAACAGAGAAAGCACACCTGGATTTTCCACTATGTGACACTTTCATAGAAAGGACTGAAGCACACATTTTTCTGCCAGGTCTCATGGTCAAGCAGATGTAATTAGAGGCAAGTGGTCCTGCAGAATCACTGAGGGCAGAATGAAATGAAAAATATCACAATAATCCTTGCATAGTACTGCCTTGTTTAGAGACTGTTTGCAGCTTATGACAATGATAAAAAAGGTAACTGTGTGACCAATCCTCGCATTTACAACTTTTGCAGGTCTATAAAGCAAAGAAAAGCTAAAGTAAAATCGTAAGCACAGTCATGGTGTCATTTAACAACTGCTTCGCTTAATGACCGAGTTGCCAGTCCCAGGTGTCACTACACAAGAGTTATCTGCACATGAATTTCCTGGTGTGCTTATGACATCTTGGTTAATTTTAGTCAGAGAGGAAGCATTGCTGGTCCAAATGATAGTGATAAAGGACAAAGAATCGTTGCATTTTATAATTTATATGGAACAAACCTGAAATATTTTATGTGTATCCCACATTTGGTATTTTTTATAAACATAAAATTTGATAAATCTGCATTTAACAAAGAGTCTCAGAAATTGTCCTTTTTTTTCCATATTGTGATTTTGTTCTTTGTTTATTTTCTTGCTTGTTGTCAAAAGATTGTCCGAAGTGGTATGTTGCCACTAATAGTAGTTTCCATTCTGAAGCAGGGTGGGGAACCTAATTTTACCATAGTGACAGCTGCCGAGGTGATGTGCTATTATGTAAACAGGTTGTCTTGAAGAGGAATTGCATTAAAATTCCAGAGGAAAAGCTTTATGTTCTGCAAAGCCACAGGTGTTGTTTTTTTTAAAGTGATGGTTAACTGAGATTAAAATGGGGATACACGCTGATTATTGCGTTCAAAGTATGTTCGTCAGTCTGAAATTTAAATGGTGGAAAAACGTGCGGTGCATTTTTTTCGGCGGTATGGAGAGTTCATGTGACAATTTGGATTATCTCTGCAAGTGTCTGGCCTGGGTCTGCGAAACTGATACGGGTGGAGGGTATCCTGCTTTCTTCTTCTACCACCTTTTGTTAAACAGGAATTAATGTTTATTTTGAAAATTATTCTCGAAAATAATAGAAGGTACGGTTTGTTTCATGTAGGGTTTTCTGATTGTAGTGGTTAATGACATTCATCCTTTTGTGCTTTGAAGTCTTTATTTCAATTGAATATTATATTGCTGGAAATGCAATATATTATAATGCTATCCTATATGCTACTGTATGTATATTATACTGTTATATACTAATACTCTTTTATAGTACCGTGTTTCCCCGAAAATAAGACAGGGTCTTATTTTCTTTTGACCCCCCCCCCCCCAAATAAGTGCTTGGCCTTATTTTCGGGGTCTTATTATTTTTGAGGTGCAGGAGGCGGCGAGCGTGGTCACCTCATGGCTGCTGCTGTGTTTCGGGGAGGGCTCATTTTCGGGGGAGGGCTTAGTTTAGCGTATGCACTCAAAAGCCTGATTGGGCTTATTATCCGGGGAGTTCTTATTTTCAGGGAAACAGGGTATATTCTATAACATACTAATGCTACTATATATTATATACTGTAATATAATATATAATAGCATTAGTATATTATAGAATATAATATTAAAGACTATTAGTATATAATAGTATAATATATATACAGTAGTAAATATGATACTACAATATATTATAGAGAATATTTGTGAAATGTTTATAGTATATCTGCATCATTTTTATTCATATATGGGTTAAATATACTCAGTGCTTAGGTATATAGACATGGATGTGGGGTGATATGAAATAAAACGTGGGAAATTGGCTATCACAATGGCAATAGCAATAGCGCTTAGACTTATATACCGCTTCATAGTGCTTTACAGCCCTCTCTAAGCGGTTTACAGAGTCAGCATATTGCCCCCAACAATCTAGGTCCTCATTTTACCGACCTCAGAAGGATGGAAGGCTGAGTCAACCTTGAGCCAGTGAGATTTGAACAGCTGAACTGCTGAACTAGCTGTCAGCTGAAGTAGCCTGCAGTGCTGCATTTAACCACAACTTGATACCACTGGCTTAAATCAGTCTTGATGAGTGCTGGTCCATTAAAAGGCAGTCCCAATGATCTGATGGGTCTTGAAGTTCAACTGCAAATATCTCTGAGCTCCCATATTCTGGGGGGAGAAATAAAATAGAGGGCAGCTTGAGTGAAATAAGAATCTACAGCCGTGTATCTCAGATTTGGTCATATGATTGTTTTCCATTCATCATAGTGAAAAGAGATGGCGTATTTAGGAAAAGATTGTTATCTAGGTCAGGGGTCACCAACCTTTTGGACCTCAGGGACCACTAAATTCATAATTTTAAATCCCACGGACCACTAATATGATTGTTTTTTAAAGATAAATAGTATTTAGTGCAATATTAAAAATGCAAATAATTTTTCTGCGGACCACTAACATTTTCTCGTGGACCACCAGTGGTCCACGGACCACCGGTTGCTGACCACTGATCTAGGTGATGTCCTCCAAGAAGCCTCTTCTAAAATCACCTGGGACAAATTCTTTTTGCCCAGTAGAGGGTAGTGTTGCTCATCCACTGGAATCCGTGTGGCCCATGCTAAACAACTGAGCATAATATAATTGTTAACATGAGCAACACGATAACAAATCATGATGTTACATAACAACAAGTCATTATGTCATGCTATAGCGAACTGGATTCTTTTCTTTCTTTCTTTTTCCTTATTTGTGTTGCAGCATGTATAGTGACCCATAGGTTGTTTGGTATCAGATACACTAGCACAGCTACCTTTATGGAGTAGGACATGCACAGTTCAGTTCTTTGAGAGTCTTTGTATACATGCACATGTGAATACACATGTGCAGCAGAAAAGGTTTTAGGAACTAGGGCAGCAGTGAAATCCTCTGAAGTCTGCTACTGGTTCTGTGAGTTTGCTACCGAGCCCGCACAGCGCTAGAAAAGGAACATTTTGAAGCCTTCCGAATTTGCAAAGGTAAGTAGAACAGCGAGGGGGGGAATCCGCTGTGCCACGCGATTTAGATTAGCTAGAAAGCAGCAAATCCGACGATTCTAGCTAATACAAATCGCGTGTCACAGCTGATTGTCGTCCAGCTGATCGTCGGAAATACCGGTTCGCCAGAACCTGTAGCATTTTTTACTACCTGTTCGGGATAACTGGTCCAAACCGGTAGCATTTCACTCCTGGACTAGGGTAAGTAGACCTCTCCTCCTCTGATTCAACCCTACCTGACTAACTTATGAATGAATGAATGAATGAGCAGGGATTTCTTCCAGCACTCTTAAAATAAAGAGTGAGTTCTTTTTGGAAAGAGAAAAAGGAAGGGTGATGATGGGAATATTGGTGTAATGAATCAGGGTTGGTGAGGACAGTTTAGCCTTTCCACAGCCCATGTGGCTGTTATTGTAGTTATAGCCTTTCTGCAGAGTGCATGAAACTCTAGTACTAGCAAGCTATGAGCAGGAGGCAAATATGAATGAAATAGTCCAAGTGGCTAGAGCAAGAACAAGCCAGAGGGAGATCAAAGTACTCAGTCATTCCATTGATATCTTGATCAAGGTTAGAAGTACATTCTATAGGTTGTTTGGTCTCATTCTTGAATGTGTATAAAGGTAGTCCTTGGGTTACAATGACAATTGGTATTGGAATTGTTCTCGTATGTGCCATGGTTGTAAAGTACAATGCCATGTGACTGAGTAGCTTAGCGATATCAATTCCAACAGCATTAAGCAAGGACTGAAGGGGTCATTAAGCGAGGACCTTACATGATCACGACTTCCTACTTCCTGCTGGCTTCCCCCTTGACCTGACGGAAGTCAGTAGGGAACTTTGGAAATTGATTAATGTGACTATGAGGATACTGAGACAGGAAGAACTCTGAGGACCAGTTGTAATTCCCCCTTGTTCAACACCACCACAAATTTGAATGGTCACTGAGTGAGTGGTTATAACTAAAGAACCACACTTCTGAAACAGTAGGAACATTTTTATTTGGTCACCTGCTAGTTGTAGTTTATAATGAGCTGTATTGGATGATGTGGTATAAGTATAGAAAAGCATGAAGTTACCGTATTTTTCGGAGTATAAGATGTACCTTTTTACCCCCCAAAAAGAGGGTGAAAACTTGGGTGCATCTTATACACCGAATGTAGACCCACCCAGCCAGCCACCCCCACCCTATGGCCTCTGTCTTCCAGCAATTTACCTATTTGCAGCAAACAGGGAAGAGCCTGTAAAGCCAAGAGAGTCATTAGCAGCTTCCCGACCTACAGCTGATTTGCCACATGCTAAAATGAAACAAACTGCAAAGAGGCAAATAGCCGGGAGAGACATGCAGAATTTTATTTTCTGCTGAACTGGATGAAAGGGGGTAAGTGAATAACTATAAATGTCTGTAGAATGTTCAAATTATTAGACTTATTTTTTAAAGACTGCTTTATTATTTGCTTTGCTGACTGCTTTATTATTTGCTTTGCTGGCTGTGGAACTCTGGGAGTTGAAGTCCACAAGTCTTAAAGTTGCCAAGGTTGGAGACCCCTGTACATCTAGACAACAAAATAAAGAAGCTTTTTAAAATAAATGCTTGCTCTGAAGAGGCCCAGTGCTATTGTATCTTCTTTTAAATAATAGAGAATAATGTATACTTCCAGAAATTTTAATTAATTTTAACAGCTCTGTACAAGTATAGTCTGAAATGTAACAGTGTCCTATTTAGTATTAGAGTTAAATCCTGACTTACCTTGGGGTAGATCTATTTAAATAATTGGGGGGAGTTAGCGTGACTACATTTAAGAAAACTTTCTGGCATAATGTACATTTCTCCAATTCTTTGTTATTTCTATGGGTCAGGCACACATGCACAGAAATACACAGCAAACAGTGTGGCAAATTGCTTGGAGGCAGAGGCCTTTTTTCCTTGTTTTCCTCCCCCAAAACTAAGGTGCATCTTATACTTTGGTGGGTCTTATACGCCGAAAAATACGGTACTTATGGACAGTTATTCAATGTTTACATTAATTGGTATTAGATTAAGAATGGTTGCTGTATTCTGTACATGTAAATTGTCTAGTCCAGTTTTTTTTCATCCAGAAGCAACCTAATCTGTACAGTTCTATCTGCATTAGATTTCTAATGAATACTGTACAGGAAATATGATTGTATCATAAAGCAGAGAGAAATGCAGTTTATTTGGTATGTATCTTGACCCTGGGATAATCAGATTTAAACCAGAATAAATTAATACTGGGCAGGAACTTGGGGGATCTAGTGCTCCCTTTTTACTTTGCTGAAAATTAATCACTTTGACCTCCAGCCAGAAGGGATCTATCCATTAACAGGGATACTGTATAGTTGATGTTTTAAAAAACAATAATGATAATTTTGTTGCAAGTAACGTGTTTAGAAACTCCACAAATTCTACACATTTATAACACCTACAAAATAAGGGCATATTTTTTTCATAGACGGAAGAATGCTGTATTCATTCTTCAGATTATTGTTGGTTAAGAAAAAATAGATGTGGTACAACAACTTGAGGGCAAGCTACAAGGAGACTTTTGCAGATGGAGTTCCACTGTGTAAATAAGGAAATGGAGAAATAAAGAGGAGAGAGAACTTAGGAGTTTTAAAAAATAAACTCTTGTATTTTCGCTTTGTGGGGTATTTCTACCACTTTACCTGCTATTTTCTTTGCTGGCTTTGAATTCTAGGATTTTAGTTCTAGAGGGCACAAGTTCAGGAAGTTTGTTCATTTAATCTTGATCTTTAGGTGTAATTCTCAGTGAGAGGAATATACTTTCAGCTATTTAAGCCATATGCCTGTTGATAGTGCATTACAACTTCTACTCCACCTCTCAAAAGCCCTTCATGCATACAATTATCTGCTCTATTCATACATTATATTCTTGAAGAAAGCAATCAGTTGCTCAAATTCTATCCAGCTGGTCTTTATAATATTTAGTCCTGCTGGGAGTTAGGTTTAGTTAAAAGTTTTTTTCCCCCCATTTCTATTCAACTCTCTGTAGGAAATCATTAAACAAAAAAAAAACCATATTTTTTCCCTGTCCCCTACAGAATCATTGACATCTCATTTGCAGCCCCTCTGTGGCTTGAAATTAACAATATTCTGTCAGAGTTTACTGAATTCACATTCTGCTAAGCACATCGTCAATAAGGACTACTCACCATTTCCTGAGTGTAGGCATGTACAATGGGATGGATGGATGGAGATAGATGATAGACGGTAGATGATAGAGGGTAGATGGTAGATGGAAGAGGGTAGATGGGTAGATAGATCAGTATCCCTCCCTCCCTCAAAGGAGATGAGAGGGCATGATTGTGTGTAAAGACATTCATATATGTAAACATCTGAGAAAGGAAAAGTAGGGGGATTAGGAAAGAAAGGAAAAGGCAGGCTCTGATACATAAGTCCACACAGGAAGGCTCCCTTTCCCTGCCCCAGAATCAGGTCTTGCAGTGATCATCACAAAGACTGAGTATCAGGCCAGCTTTGTGCAATCTGGACTGGAATGTCTGAAGTTGGCTTAAGAAATAGCTGGGAGCCGCATGGGGGACTAAGTGAGGAATTGTCTTATGTCTCCATTGAGGTAGCTATAACCCTCCTTTCCTTCCTTCCTTCCATGTAACAGCTTGGTTAAAAAAGAAATAATAACGCTGAAGACATACTTTGAAATATTGCTTAGCCTTACCCTAAATTTTGCTATACCCTTCTAAAGCATTTAGACTTATTCACAACTTAAGACAGGAAGTCTCTGAAGTTTACGCTGACCAGAAGGTGCTGAAGCCCTTTGAAGGACTTTGTTTTTATTTATGTATTTATTTATTTGTCAAGCATGTATAAGATAACAGATACAAGTATAAACATGATTATGAATACAGGAAATGGATACGAATAAATGTGGACAGTAGGACAGGAACGGTAGGCATGTTGGTGTGCTTATGCACGCCCCTTACAGGCCTCTTAGGAATGGGATGAGGTCAAGAGTAGACAGTCTAAAGTTATAGGGGTTTGGGGATGAAACCACAGAGTCAGGTAGAGCATTCCAGGCATTGACCACTCTGTTGCTGATGTCGTATTTCCTGCAATCGAGTTTTGAGTGGTTTACTTTAAGTTTGTATAGAGTTGTGTTCTCGTGTATTATTGCGGTTGAAGCTGAAGTAGTCATTGACAGGTAGGACATTGTAGCAGATAATTTTGTGTACTACGCTTTGGTCTTTGTGTTGTGATAAGATGATTGTTTTTCACATGGGCACATGCAGAGGTATCATATCTCATCAGGGCTTTCCTTATTGCATACAAGAGATAATTATGGGAAAGCCTTATTCGGTTTGAAGAATAATAGTTTCGAAAAGCCTGTTGAGTACAACTATCTTGATAACATGTAATCAGGTATTACAATCAAACAAATTAACTTAAATCCAACTCGTGATGTGCTGCAGTATATAACTTCATCATGAACTGAAGAGCACTGCATTACAGAATTCTGTTTACAATTTAATTAAACTTTCCTAGCCAGCATGATCACATTTGATGCTGGACTTGGGCCAGCATGATTGTTTTTGAGTACAGCTCTATTGTTGCAATAGTGTGTTTATCAAGATGGAATGAATGCATAATAATGTAGATGGGGTGGGGATTGCATTATATTATGTATGAGCTCATAGGAAAATATGATGATGCAAGGTGAATATGTGGAAAACAGTGCGCATTTAAAAAATCTCTCAAAAATATTAAGGATGTATTTACTGCAGCGTAGCTTTCACCAGCATAATTCAAGTCCCAACATTTTCATTATTTATTTATTGCCATATTTATGTACTGCAGTTCTATAAGGGCGCCCAGTGGTTCATATGTAGTCACAAAATGGTAAAGCCCTAAAATCTTTATAAAGAGTCCAGGGTTGTTGGATACGAGATGGGTGGCAAATAAATTTCATAATAATAATTTAAATAATGACATTAATAATATTCGCCCACCCGCTGGGATATCGCCATTTCAGTTCTTTTACCCTCTGTGCATGCACAGAACACTTTGTGCATGCGCAGAGGGTAAAAGAACTGAAATGGCGGTGTCCCGGTGGGTGGGCGGAGCACCGCGCTACCTGCGCGATTGGCTCTCCGCTGACAGACAGGTAAAAGTGAACCGGGAGCATTTCACCGCTGATCTTGCTCCAAATAGCAGGACAAGAGTTGAGACAGTTGGGCTTGGCGCAGGGCGTCTTTTGTGTCTTGCCATGCTCTTAGCATACCACATCGCTTGCAGAGACCGCCTTCATGACCGTTGTCCTATTCTAGTAGATTTCATCCGCTCAGTCTGCCGGAATCTCTCTTCACATGCTTGGGATAGACAAGTCCCTATCTCACCGAAGGTCGATATCCCAATGGCTACTCTCAACCTGGTTTGGCCAGCCTGTCGAAGCTGTTGCCCGGGGTGTGGCCTCTGCGCATGCTACAGCTGCTAGGAGCCACAGATGAGAGCTGAGTGACAGGTGGGGACCAAAGGTGAACGAGCTGCCCTGAAAGCTGCCCTAAAATGAGCTGCCGTAAAAGGACACGACATGCCCCTACACCAGAGGTGCTACCCCTCCCTGAGCACCCCATACACCCTGATGGTTCACCATCACATAGGCCCGTGATGGCGAACCTATGGCACATGTGCCAGAGGTGGCACACAGAGTCCTCTCTGTGTGCACGCGAGCTGTTGCCCCAGTTCAGCTCCGACGTGCATGCGCCTGAAATGGCCTGAAAATGGCCCAGAAAACGGCCTGAAAAATGGCCCAAAAATGGCCTGAAAACAGCTTAAAAAACAGCCAAAAACCAGGCATGTGTGCACCGGGCAGCTGGTCTTTGGGTTTCTGGTGCTCCGGCGCGCAGGAATACCAGCTGGCTGGCAGATGCACATGCACACACGTTCCGGTTTGGGCACTCGTTGCTGAAAAGATTCGCCATCACTGATGTAGGCTATAGTGTCTACCAGTTCAATATTCTGGAATAAACCCATATTTTATGAGTATAGGTTTCATCTGTGAAGAATAGTCCCACCATCAACCTGTAATGTTTTTGACAAGCAGATTCATTTTCCTTTATTTCCTTTTTATTACCAAAAAGGACAACGTAAACAGTGTGTTTTATCAGGAGGTTGCTGCTATGCAATAGTACCGCTTCCCAGAGTTTCATTATCCGATTGTGTTGCCTAAAGATGCTTACTGTTTCTACTATAGAAAGTATTAAAATAACTACCAGCCTTACAAGATTATATCTGTAATTAAGGCTTTACAGCCTGCTGCCCAGACCTCAAGTTGCCTTTGGTTTGATTGTTGCAGAACTCAAAGGTGGAGAGTAAGTGGAGTGTGTTTATTGTGCTCTGAAGAATTTCACACAATAGCAATTCCTACTGCAGGAGAACTGGCACAGGCAGAGTGTGAGCCACTATTACAGTATGAAATGAGGACAAGCAACTCTGTATATATTGTACAGCATGGGATCTTACATCAGCTTATTGAATAGGTGGGGCAGGACAAGCACATCTGAAACCTGTTGTGTTTAATCCTTGTGATTAATCCTGATTCATAGACATCCTTTCTGCTTTTTCCAGGCCAGCAGGGTGGGGAGGAAGCATGTTAATAAAATACGTAACCAGAGCCCAGCTGAAAATAACAAGCAAGTTTCTATTAGAGGTGGATCAGTTTACTTCTCAACGATATATATATATTAAAAAAAATTGTCACCCTGCAGTACTTGGCTATAAGGTGCCTCTGTCATTTTTCCCTTCATTTCTCTTTCACTGGCTTTTTTATTTTACTTTGAGAAAGAAGCACTCACCTAGGCCACCAATTCTACCTTTCCTTACTCCTTGAGCAATGGTAGATCTTATAAAATGGCATTACTGTGTTGACTGGAAAGGAGAACTTTGTTTCCCCTACAAATAATAGACTTTTGAAATGATAGGATTGTCTTCAGTTTGCTGAGAATATAAAAACAGAGACAGGTTTTTCTTGCCTTTTTTTTTAGATGTATCTTCTTAAATTCAGAGTTTCCTTTTTGAAGACAACAAGGGTGGGAGTAGGTACATATTTAGAAATCAGAAGAAAGTTACTTTCGCTGTAACCAGTAATCTGCTAATGGATAATGGCTATGCTATTCCTCTGCCTTGATTGTCTTAAGAGGGGAAAATTTTTATTTATTTATTACATTTATATGCCACCCATCTCACTATTGAAGGGACTTTCGGTGGCTTACAAGATTATGAAAAGGATCATATGAAATGATTGCAATTAACAAGAATTCCATGGAGACTAAAAACCAAGAGGATGGGTGATACAGGGGTGGGAATCTTCTCTCTACTCCATCAAAAAAAAAAAACCCAGCATAGAACACCCCTATTGGTATCCCCCCCCCATTAACTCCTAGAGGAAAAGTAGAATTCAGTAGGATGCATTTTAAAGAAAAGGTCAGTATAAATGAGAAGGGAAGGTCTCCTTGTATTTTGTTTTTTTTATTTATTAAAAAGTTTTATTAGTACAAAGTACAAACATTTTTCTCTTTCCTTCCCCCCGAACCCCTCCCACCCCCCTTACCCTCCCCCCACACACCCTCCCACCCCCCGGACTTCCCAGAAAAAGCACAAGGTATAGTATTCAGAAAACATAAAACTAAAATATGCTAACAGATTATTGATTCCAAAATTTTTCTAATTCTTTAACTCCTTATTACTCAAAGCCTTTTAAACATAATCTAGAAATTAGACATTTAACATTAATAAACTATTTGAGTCTTCTTGATCTGATACTTTTTTTGAATATAATCAGTCCATTTACTCCATTCCAATATATATCTTCCATTTAAATGATCCTTAAGATATGATGAAATTTTTGCCATTTCCGCCAGATGTACAACTTTTAATGTCCATTCTTCTTGTATTTTGTATCTTCAAGCAGAACTTGTGTCAGTAAAGATGATGCTTTTCTATTTTACATTAATCTATCCCAGCTTGCACATATATATACTCTCCGTTTCTCCGTTGGATATGCCCGTGCACATGCGCACATCCATGGACTGTTCTCTTTCATTCAGGGAAGGGAGGCAGCCTGTTCCCAGAAGTTGCTGTTAATTTCCTTCCTGAGGTTTTGGCAAGTGCACATCTATGAGTTTTTGCTATGGCGTCATGAACTGCATGCCCTGGAGCCTGTCAATTCGCTAATGTCAAATGCAGACCACTAATGTGCTGGTTGGAGGAAAGGGACTGAAATGTAGAACAGTGGGTCACGGCTGCTGCGTTTTATGTGGAAAGCATGACTCAAAGCAAGAAAAAAGCTGCTGAAAATTTAATAGGCAGGCGGAGGTTTCTAACACACACACACACACACACACACACACACCCCAATGCACAAAATTTCCTCTTTTGTCTAATATGGAAAGTAGGTTATTAAAGTAAATTAAATGGGTCCCTGCTTGGGTGGTCTGGGGCTTGTGGCTTCATGTCATGCACAAAAATATGTGCCTTAAGATATTGTGTGGATACCTCTACGACTATTCACAATTTTCACATCTGCTTCCTCTTCAGAGAATGGCCTTATATAAACTTTCCTTGACAGATATAGTATTCCTTTCAAAATTCAGCTTTCCATTACCTTAGGTCACATATACGAACCTTTTTTTCTATTTTTTTCTATTTTTTTTCTAAAATATTTATTTTTTTTCTATTTTTTTCTTTTTTTCCTTTTTTTTTCTGTACGAACCTTTTTTTCTATTGAAAAACAGCCTTAACAGGAATAGGTAGAGATCTTGATGTTCCACAGCTAAAATTGGATATGTGAATCGGTTGCAATTTAAAAATGCAAAAGTACACTGAAACAGAGTTCCTTTTCCTAATGGAACTGTAATATTGAGACACTCAATCATGAGCCCTGTTCAGGTATGTTTGCCCTTCCCCCCTAATTAATTAACAGTTGCATCTCCTGCTGTCCACATGTTCAGGGAATGTCTGCCAAGGCCCAAGGAGAACCCAGCCAAATGCTCACCATGCTCTGGATCCTTAAACAATCAAGGCTCCTTGTCACAGAGGAAGTCTCCATGTGTCTGGCAGATTTCCCTACTGCAGACTTTACTCCAGTGAGGGGAAAGGGGATGAATCCAGCTGGCACGCTGCTCTTGATCACATAGTAGGGAATGCTTGATGGGGCTTCTCGACTTATTACAAAGATAATGGGAAGGCGGCTCAACTTTCATTTGAGGCAGCCGATAATATTTGGGAGCTACCCAAAGCTTATTAAAATTAAATGAGCTCCCTCCCATGTTCTAAAAATACAGCTTGGTACTTTCCAGGTGCATTGGACAACCATGGCCATCATCCCCATCCTGAATGGCTAAGTCTCCTTTCTCTGACTGGAAATGTCGACACATCTGAAGAGCTCTTGATCGGGGATGTTTGTAGTAAAGAGAGAGCTTTCCTTTCCTTTTATGAAGATTTATAAGATCGGTAGAAAAAGAGCATATTCCTGTCATTGTAGGAAAAGGCATAAAACAGAAACAAAATATTTTAGACTGAATTAAAAGTAAAATGATGAGGACCATTAGCAACCCGATAATTATGTTGCACATTGAGCAATTATTAACCTTTGAAGATAATGAAGAGTAGCAGGAAGCTTAGCAACCTTCTCTGCGTGATAAGCATTTCTGCCTGCTAATAGATAACATGCATGCAAATCATCAGTGTGCCCAGAGAATTCAGCTAGTAGAGAGAGAATGCAGGTAAATCTACTTATTTTAATCCGAATAGTTGTTACAATGGAGACTAAAGATACTACTTGGCCCAGCCAGGTGTGGCCTTCCATTCTAGAAATACCTTTCCCTCAGTGCTGCTAACAACCTGTTAAAACATGCCAGAGAAAATGCTCTTTTTAATTTCTGGGGCTCCAAAAAGTAAAGGGGAAAAAAAGCTAGAGTCTGGACAGAAGAAGGTGATTTTTTTAAAACAAAAACCTGCAATAACCAACTGTCTTACAACTGTCAGTCTTCATCCAGAATTTATTGTTTCACTGTTGCTTTAATTTTGCTAAATCCCAAGACGTGAAACAGATTTTACACATCCATAGACACCACCAGGTTGAGTGGAAAGAATCAAGCAAAGTAGGTGTGGTTACATCATCTGCATATGACAAAATAGGAGTGACTTGCTAGCCAGGAAAGATGGGTGACAATATTGTTTCAAAAAGACAAGGTACTGTATGTAATTCAGGAAGTTATATACCGTATTTTTCGGAGTATAAGACGCACCTTAGTTTTTGGGGAGGAAAATAGGGGAAAACAATCTGCCTACCAGGTATTCATCTGGCTAGCATCCTTAGTCTGGTCAGCTTCAACACATTATTTTATCCCCTGGTTAGGACTTAAAAAAAACCTTCTTCTGAGAGAGTAACAATGAAAGAACCTGCAAGCTGGTAAGAGCTGGGAAGATAGTTAGCACCTGGTTAGGGCTAAAAAAAACTTCTTTGGAGCAAATAGAGCAATGAAAAAAAACCCTGCAAAGACTTAGGGCTGGAAAAACATTCTTTGGAGAGAGTAACAATGAAAGAGCCTGCAAGCCGGTAAGAGCTGGGAAGATCTGTTAGCACCTAGTTAGGGCTGGAAAAAAAAAAGCTACATTCAAAGTATAAGACGCACCCAAATTTTCAGCCACTTTTAGGGAGGAAAAAGGTGCGTCTTATACTCCGAAAAATACGGTAGTTCTGTTACTTGGCACTTTGTCAATTGAGTATCCTATTTGATAGCCAGCCTTGGTTGTTGCATCTTATTCCCAAACCAGATATCAACATACAAATTATATATAGTAAAAAGAGGTATCTGTCAGTGATGGGCTGCTGCGTTTTTAGGCAGTCTTTTTTGAAATAAAATCAAATATATAATGTGATGTGTGTTTACTTATGAATAGCCATATTGGTAGCCTTTTGTCAATAAGGAAGGATAGAAAGCTCTTTCCCATTTCCAATATTTCACTGAATTTCTGTGCTAAATGTGGGGGAGGTGATTCCCCCCCCTCATCTGTATACTTAGTTTCTGCATTATGCACAGAGTTCTCTATCTCACCTCTAATAACTTACTTGCTTGTCTGAAATTCTTTGTCATTTGCTTTTATCAGGCTAGTACATAAAGTGAAAAGCTGATTTCCATAATGGAATAAGTTCAAAATGTGTAATTAGAATCAAATAATTTGGAGTGGGAAAGCTCCTTTGTGCTTATGAAGTCATTCTCAGAATCAAGCTCGCCTCAAAAGAGACTTTAATTTCTATATTTGTACATGCTTAAGTAAACAAGGTGGCTTAATTTTTTTGTGTAGGCTATGGCTGATCATAAAGTTAGATATTTACGGTCTTTTCGATCATGGTGGCGCAGTGGTTAGAATGCAGTACTGCAGGCTAACTCACTGCTCACTCCAGGAGTTCGATTCTGAGTGGTTCAAGGTTGACTCAGCTTTCCATCCTTCCGAGGTCGGTAAAATGAAGACCCAGATTGTTGGGGGCAATATGCTGACTCTGTAAACTGCTTAGAGAGGGCTGTAAAGCACTGTGAAGTGGTATATAAGTCTAAGTGCTATTGCTAAGTGTTATTGCTGTTGCTGTTTGTTATGTTCCCTGATCAACGTGCTAATCAGTGGATACTTCCCTCCCATTTTGAACAAAAATATAATCTTCAAAGTGACAGAGAAGAGGAACAAGGGAATATAATTTTCTTTTCTCCCTTGCACAGACAGGTTCAGAAACCAGGAGGCTATATTTTAAAGAAATCATAGCTGGGCCTGTAATGCATTCTTCCCTTTATGCGTAGTGTGCTTGTGTTTGCATTTTAATGTGGACCACGTGTCTCTCACATTAGCAAAAATCTTTTTATCTTTTACTGCTGTTAGTATTCTAAAAATGAAAGTGGCAAAATATTCTGGTGAAAAGCAAGCAAGCAAGCACATAAGAGTAATTTTGATTGCATTGTCTTAGGTATGGAAGGATAACAAGATTTTAATTTAATAACTGTTGAATAACAAGATGCAGCTAAGTTGATAGTTAAGCAAATGGGGATTTGTAACCTGGCACCCCTTTTTCTGTTAAGCGTACATCAAGAGAAAAGTTGCTGGAAATCTATGTATCTTCCTGACAGGTTTACCAAGTGTTCCCCCCTGAGCTCAGAAATCCCCAGTTGGAGTTCCCCTTTTATCTGTGAAACTGGTTACCTTGTGAGAATTCCCCAGTGTTAAAGAGCTGAAACACAGAGTGGCTTGCTATCTCTTTTTTGACTATGTTCATCTCTACGTGTGGCACCTCAGGGGTTCACACGTATCTGCATTATGTATCATGATACTATATAGCGTATAGCACATACCAGTGATGACGAACCTATGGCATGCGTGCCGCAGGTGGCACGCAGAGCCATATCTGAGGACACACAAGGCGTTGCCCTATGTCAGCTCCAGCGGGCATGCGCGCGCTGTCCAGCTGATTTTCAGCCTTCTTTTCGGCCGTTTTCGCTCTCCCCAGGCTTCAGGAAAGCCTCCTGAACCCTGGGGATGGCGAAAAATGGCCCAACGTTCAACCAGAAGTCCGGAGGCTTCAGTGAGGCCTGTGCACATGCACAGGGGGGCAGCGCGGGGGGCTTGTGTGCATGCACAGGGGGGGCAGCATGGGGGTTGTGCACATGCACGGGGGGACAGCACGGGGTTGTGCGCATGCATGCGGGGGGAGGGCATTGCATTATGGGTGTGGGCACATGCACGCGCATACCCTTTTGGCACCCAAGCCAAAAAAGGTTTGCCATCACTGGCATATACATTTAATAACTACATATACACATACACACGTATGTATGCCTCGTAATATTTTTAACATGCTTCAAGGCTTCCCTGAGTAACAAGCTGGTGCTGAAGTTCTCTAAGGAATTCAGTAGAGGTTGTTTTTGTATCAGAAGCAGCCAAAAAGATTTATAAGAACTAGAAGGAAGAACACCTATAGCTCTAGTGCAGCCCCCCCCCCAGCCTTTTGGGGACCAGGGATCGGTTCCAGGGAGAGAGGTTTTTCTGTGGATTGGAAAGGGTGTGGTTTCAGGTGCTGCCTGCATCCCACGGATGGGGCTTCACTTGTTTGCCCTGCCCAGCATCTGACATGCTGAGGATCGGTGCCAGTCCATGGACCAAGGGTTGGAGACCCCTGCTCTAGTATACATAAGTATTTTTTGATGACAAGAAGCAATGTCAGAGATGGATAGTTTGGTAAGACAAAGAAATGAAATTCTGCCTTCCTTTTGAAAATCATCTGCTTGTTAAACAATCTTTTGTCAAGCAAGCTCTGCTTGCTGCCTATCACTTAAAGGAAGAGAAAGCATGTTGATTTTAGATGGATTGCCTGATGTCACAAAAAGTGTTGAGAAAAAACGAATGGAGCCAACATTTTTTCTGCATTACATATTCTCTTCTTTACAGAACTGCTATTCCTACAGGAGCCTGACTATTCTTTAACCTCTTGATTCTAGAGCAACATCTGCAGCCCCTCCTTCAACACCTCTGTGTTTCTATTATAATTGACTTATCAGACATGTTGCCTGAAGTCCTCTTAAGTTCAAGCTGTCAGCAGCGATGGTGTCAAACCAGCAGAGGCAAGATACTTGCATCAGTCTGTCTTCTCTTTGGAAGGGTGAAGAGTTGGCATGCTAGATCCAAGTGCTGACATAATAGCTGCCTTTTGTGTGAAACTGCAAGGACCTTTTGCTACTTGGTAGAGAATATGGCATATGCATTGGCTATCTTCAACAGGAATAGAAGAGAGTTCTGCAGATGGAGGGCAGCAGAGCCTTTCAAAAATAGATCTGCATTTCACTGATTTTGGAATTGGTTATTAAAAGATGGATAACTCAGTGTTACACTTAGTTAATAGAGTTTGGGGGAGGAGCTGTGTCAGCTGTGCTTCGGGCGAAGAAATAAAGGTCAGAATTCACCCGCGGGAGGGCCCTTTTTCAAGCTGCGGAAAGGGAAAAATTTGCACAAAATCCCCAAAATAGATGGCGGCGCGCACGGAATGGCACCGACAGTGACGTCAGCAGCGGGTCGCTACCGGTTTGGGTGATCCGGTCTGAACCGGGAGGAACCCACTCCTGGCTGTAATGTATTTAAAATGATAGTTAATTTTGTTTGTTTACTTGAAACAAGCTTTCTGAAGCTTGGGTATAGATTATATACCAGTGATGGCGAACCTATGGCACGGGTGCCACGGGTGGCACGCGGAGCCATATCTGCTGGCACGCGAGCCGTTGCCCTAGCTCAGCTCCAGCGCGCATGCGCGTGCACGCCAGCTGATTTTTGGCTCACGCGGAGGCTCTGGGAGGATGATTTTGGCCTCTGGAGGGCCTCCGGGGTGGCGGGGGGGGGGAGCGTTTTCGCCCTCCCCAAGCTCCAAGAAAGCCTCTGGAGCCTGGGAAGGGCAAAAAAAGGGCCTACTAGGCCCACTGGAAGTCGGGAAATGGGGGAGGGGGGGTCATGCACGCATGCACGGGGGGTGGGGCAAGTGGGGGGCTTTGAATTATGGGTGTGGGCACGCACGAGCGTGTGATAGCTCGTGTGCGCACTATTTTGGCACCCGAGGGAAAAAAGGTTCGCCATCACTGTTATATACCAATATAATATAATATATTGGTATATAATATAATATAGATATCAATGCCTGGAATGCACTACCTGACTCTGTGGTTTCTTCCCCAAACCCCCAAAACTTTAACCTTAGACTGTCTACAGTCGACCTCACCCCATTCCGAAGAGGTCTGTAAGGGGCGTGCGTAAGCACACTATCGTATCTACTGTCCCTGTCCTACTGTCCTATTGTCCTCTTTTATCGGTACTTTTTATTTATGTTATGTTTATACAAACAACTACTATACTGTACATGTTTGACGAAAGAAGGAAAGAAAGAAAGAAAGAAAGAAAGAAAGAAAGAAAGAAAGAAAGAAAGAAAGAAAGAAAGAAAGAAAGAAAGAAAGACCTTTCAGTTCAGCCACACTAGCAAGTCTTAACAAGAGGAATAGTAACTCAATGAATTTGCAATTCTTTTCCATAGAAACTGTTTAGAATTATTTTGCATATGAGCAGACAAATACAGACAGCAGGAAATAAAGATTTATTATTTCTCTGATATGTTGAGAGGGGAGGCGGAGAGAGCGAGAGCTACTCAATGCCATCACTCCTTAAACTCAGGGTTGCAAAGTCAACACAAGGACAGAGAATCACAGGTCTTTCTCAAAATGTTTTTGGGAGATTGGGGAAGGGAATGACGGTGGTTTACACTAGGATGTCTTATTACCACAAAGGTAGGAACAAAGGAATGGACCTCAAGGTAAAAAGCGAACCTTGAAAGCCTCTTCGTTTACCTTGGACATTTTCTTCTACTTCAGCTGCAGAAATACAGTCAGCCACTGTAACTGCATTTGCAGCTAACTAATAACTGTAAAAGCGAAGACATTCCTGTGAGGTTTGCATTTTCTGCCCAGAAAATCAATACTAAGTCAGACATAGCTACATCTGATAGACTTACAGTAGTATGAGTACTGTTTATATGTTTATTGATACAAGGAAGCCATGTTTTTTTCCCTTATTAAACAACACACAAATCTAATTCACTACCACCTCCTTCCTGTTCCTGCCGCTGCATGTTTTAATCCATATTTGCTCGTGATGAGAGACTGCAAGTGATAGCTTGGCAGGAGAGTCTCTTCTCATGACTCTCGCTACAGCTTCCCCCAGAGTCTTCAGGCAAGTGCCTGGTTGCTGGGCGCTTGTGTCGTGTTTATGGCTCTAAATAGGACTCTGGATGATTGGCATAGCATCCCATACAAATGCACATGTGTTCAGGATCTGGAATGGCTGGCTATGGATGTTAGCTATTTTTAAATGGTTGTTGAAGTGTTTGGTGAGAAGATTATTGCTACAGCAAGAGCTGCGGTAGTTCAGAGGACTGGCTAGCTGGAGGGGAATGTGGGCTGGCACATGGTGATCTGAGCAAGGTTGCTGTATTTTCAAATGCCGCCCATCCAGTTTCAAGCACAGCTTGAAAGAATTGGGCAGTGGAACCTGCGGTCAAACAGAAATCACTTTTGGTCATTGTTTCCCAAAACACAACAACTTCCAAAAATCTCAGCTTTTATACAGAATACAAATAACAGAGTTGGAGGTCCTGTAGTCCAACCCCTGCAAAAGCAGGAGACCCTATAACAGCAAACCTTTTTTTGCTCGGGTGCCAAAAGGGTGCGTGCGCATGCATCCACACCCATAATGCAATCCCTCCCCCCCATGCATGTGTGCACAACCCCCCCCGCGCTGCCCCCCGCGCATACAGCACACAAGCCTCACTGAAGCCTGCAAACTTCTGGTAGGCCCGTTGTGTCCGTTTTTCGCCATCCGCAGGTTCTGGAGGCTTTCCCGAAGCCTGGGGAGTGCGAAAACTGCCTCCCCCGCCCTCCGGAAGGCCGAAAATCAGCTGGCCAGCCCGCACATGCGCGCTGGAGCTGACATAGGGCAACGCCTCGTGTGCCCTCAGATATGGCTCTGCATGCCACCTGTGGCATGCGTGCCATAGGTTCACCATCACGGCCCTATACCATTCCACACAAATGGCTGTCCAGTCTCTTCTTAAAAACCTTGTGAGTGATGCAGCACTCACAACTTCGGGAGGCAAGCTGTTCCACTGATTGTTCTAACTAAGGAAATTTCTCCTTAATTCTAGGTTGGATCTCTCTTTGATAATCTTCCATCTGTTACTTCTTGTCCTGCCCTCAGGTGCTTTGGAGAATAAGTCGTCCCTGTTTTCTCTGCGATAGCCCCTCATATATTGGAAGATTGCTGTCATGTCACCCCTAGTCCTTCCCTTCATTAGACTAGACCAGGGGTCTCCAACCTTGGCAACTTTAAGACTTGTGGACTTCAATTCCCAGAATTCCTCAGCCAGCAAAGCTCTGGCTGAGGTCCACAAGTCTTAAAGTTGCCAAGGTTGGAGACCCCTGGACTAGACCATTCTTTGTAAGCTTTAGCCTCCAGCTCCCTATTGATCTTTGTTGCTCTTCCCTGTAGTCTTTTGATGACTGGGCTGGCTGGGGAACTCCAGGAGTCTATTTTATTTTATTTATTTATTTTTGTGAGATTTATATACCGCCTCACAGTGCGAGCACTCTCTAAGCGGTTTACACCAGTAAGCAATGTATATTTACATTGCCCCCAACAATCTGGGTCCTCATTTTACCTACCTCGGAAGGATGGAAGGCTGAGTCAACCTTGAGCCGGTGAGATTTGAACCGCTGACCTGCGGATCAGTGTCAGCTAAAGTGGCCTGCAGTACCTGCCTCTAACCGCTGCGCCACCTCGGCTCTTAGATCTATAACATCTGAAAGTTGCCATATATGAAACGGTACTGTGAAGGGAGACAATTCTGATGAAATTGAATTCCTGTGTGCCTACGTGCGCGCTAGCATGAAATAAAGAAATAAATCAGTGGCGTGGAAATATTTGATTAAAGGGTCAAAATAAACATAGCCTGATCTTGTGTATTCCCTAGGAGCAAGTTTTATTTCAGGGCAAAAGGAGGCTTTGCAACGGGTCAGTTCAGAACCCGGGTTAGGGAGAATTCTACTGTATATACGCGTGATTTGAAAAAGCTGCTTTTGATGCAAGGAGACTGTGCGTGCGTTTCCTTCTCTCTCAATCAGAAACCTGTGCTAAGGCCTCTCATTTCCTTTCTGGAGTTTTTCATCTGGCTCCGATATACTTTGTGAGCTCATCTTCCCCGCTCTTGAGTTTGTACCAATTCTGAGAAGAATGTTTAGATTTTTCCAGCCTTCTTTCTAAATTTGGAGCATCCATTTACACTCATTATTTGGAAAGAATGTGGCACAGCAGTAATTGATGAGAGATCTCTTCCTTGCTCCCAGCTCGTCTGCAAGCACATTGCCTTGGACAGATCTGGCCCGAATCCCAGACCGCTTGCAGCCCTGCAGGCCTGTGTCATTCACAGCCATATCATGCATGCCCATTTTATTTCCACTCTATTTCTATAAGCTTGGCAAGTCAGCTTATTTTTTCCCCCTCTTGTGAGATACAGAAGTGTGTGTGTGTATGAGAGAGAGGGAGGGTGGGAGGGAGAGAGAGAGAGAGAGAGAAAGGGAGAAAATGAAACAGGAAATAAAATACTTAGGAAGGGTTGCTACATTCAGCTGTGGAGAAATGTTCTCATACTCATCCGACTCATCAGGAGCTAATATTTGTGTCAGGCCATTTAACGTTTCCATTTGTTTATGCTGGTTTGCTTAATGGTTCCTGGTAAATGAACCAAAACAAGGCTCCAGTATACATACGTGTGTAAAGGAAACGGTTGCAGTGGTTACATCAGAGTATTTAGTTTATTTGAACATCAAGAATGAGGCCATGGAAGTTTTTGTTTGGAGTCTATTATGAAAGCTGTGTAGCAGCGGGCATGAGAGGAGAATATAGATTAGAAAGTGAAGAGTAAGTATTGAATCTGGGCTACCTACCTGTCTGATTCATTTATGAGACAAGATGCTGCCATCCCTTGTTCTCTGTATTGATTTCCAGTTCAGTTTGGTAGCTAATGAAATTAGATGTGGATGATTAAGGGATTTGGGAGGAATATAACCCTATTCAATAGTAATTTCATAGGACAGTGATGGCGAACCTTTTTTCCCTCTGGTGCCAAAAGCGCGTGCGCGATAGCGCACGTGCGAGTGCCCACACTCATAATTTAATGCCTGGGGGGGCAAAAACGGCCTCCCCCGCCCCACCAGAGGTCCTCTGGAGGCCAGAAATGGCCCATTTCCTGACTTCCAGTGGGCCCAGTAAGCTTCCTTGGAGCCTGGGGAGGGAGAAAATGCCCTCTTCTGCCCCCCCGGGAGGCCCTCCGGAAGCCGAAAACGCACTCCCAGAGCCTCCACGTGAGCCGAAAATCAGCTGGCCGGCATGCACATGCGCGTTGGAGCTAAGCTAGGGCAACGGCTCGCATGCCGGCAGATATGGCTCCGCATGCCACCTGTGGCACGCGTGCCATAGGTTCGCCATCACTGCCATAGGACAATGCTATGTAGAGATGTGGAATGCAATCTTTGGCAGAGGCATAAATATTTGAGTCCTCCTGTTCTTGAAGATACTATAGAACATACAGATGTAGGCCTCAGCTTACAATCGCAATTGAGCCTGGAATTTTGTTTGCAAATTATTGCGGCCATAAGTTGAATCATCACATGACTGGACTCGATTTTACAATTGTTTTTAGTTTGACCATCAAGCAAATCAAGTGATCATGAGTCTGAATCTAGCTTATCCAATGGACAGTTTTGCCATTTTTCAGCAAGAAAATGTCACAAAATGTGAGCATGTGATTTGTGGGATGCTGCAACCTGTCATAAATGCAAACCCGGTTGGCAAGGGCTTGAAATGCGATCATGTGAACACAGACTTCAGCAGTCATAAGGATGGGTTGTAAGTAACTTTTTTTTTAGTCCATCATAACTTTGAACAGTCTTTAAATGACTTGTTGTAAGTCAAGAACTACCTATTTCTGCTGGCATAGTTTAGCTCTGTCTAGAAATGTGTGACTTACTGCAACTAAAGTAACTGTTTCCTAAACCCGTTTTCTCTTATTTCATTGAGATTGAATCAAACAATGACTTGCAAATAAAAGACAAAAATAAAGAATGGAAATAATTCTGGGCTATCCCTGAAGTTAATAAAAATATCAATAACAGTTGGGTAATACTTTTATCTTTTCCATCAAAAATAAAGAATCTTGTGGCATTTTTAACACTAACGATTCTAGTATAACTCTAGTATAACCTAAATAATATACTTATTTAGGGGGCTTTATGTATAATGGCATGTATTAAGCTGCTTCAAGATGCAAGATCCATTTATTTTAGAAACATACACTAACTACCGGGTTTTTTTGGAGTATAAGACGCACTGGAGTATAAGACGCACCTTAGTTTTTGGGGAGGAAAATAGGGGAAAAAATCTGCCTACGAGATATTCATCTGGTTAGTGTCCTTAGTCTGGTCAGCTTCAGCACATTATTTTATCCCCTGGTTAGGGCTTAAAAAAGCCTTCTTCGGAGGGAGTAGCAATGAAAAAAAGCCTGCAAAGACTTAGGGCTGCAAAAAACCTTCTTCGGAGGGAGTAGCAATGAAAAAGCCTGCAAGCCTGGTAACAGCCGGGAAGATCATTAGTGCCTCGTTAGCGCTGGAAAAAAAGCTTCGAAAAAGCTACTTTCAGAGTATAAGACGCACCCAAATTTTCAGCCTCTTTTAGGGGGGGAAAAGGTGCATCTTATACTCCGAAAAATACGGTAGTTTGATATCAACAATATTGCATATGATTATTATATGTGGGCTGCAAACTTCTGGGTGACCACTAGATGGCAACAAAATACATCTCATTTAACTGCATAAAAATAATAAATACTAGCTTAATTAATAGACTATGAATAACAATAAATAGAATGACTGTGGCAAAAGAAAAGAAAGATAGCACCAGTAGTAATAGGTGCCCTGGATGCAATCCCAGAACACATTGGAGCACCACATGAACACCATTGGCATTGACAAATTCATCATCAGTCAATTGCAAAAGGCAGCTTTACTTGGAGCAGCTTACACCCTGTGAAGATACCTTAATATTATTGAACAATACCTGCCTATTCTTGGGAAGGACTCAATAAGGGGACAAAAATGGCAAATCTAGTGTGAACATCTGGCAGACTGCACGATGAACCATAGCAGCAGCCACCAAAACAGCAGGAATGGATAGTCCCATTGACCCTGGGGGTTGATACTAACCACTGGAAAACCCTGATTTAAAGCATCAAACCTCTTAAAAATCATTTGAAAATCAAGAGAGTCAGTGACTCCCAGTATTTCAGATATGCCCACTAATCCAAATATCTTGAAGAGCTTCAGTCCTTAGATTTTCCCAAACTGTGAGGTATAGCCCCCCTTGGGGAGGTGCAGACAAGGGTCCAGGGGTGTGTGAAGAACCTTTTAATTACAGTGTTACAATGCATTCCCATTTCCAAAACTTCATTGTGTAGTTTTAATTCATTTTGGTGTGTGGATTTTTAGGGGAGAGGTGGACATTAAGATTACACTAAAGCAGTGGTTCTCAACCTTCCTAATGCCGCGCCCTGCCCCCACGCCCCCACCACGACCTACCCCGCCACCACGCCCGCTGCCGCGACCCCCGCCCTCGCCATTTGGGTTCTTTTACCCTCTGCATGTGCGCAAAGCGTTCTGCGCATGTGCAGAGGGTAAAAGAACCCAAATGGCGGCGTCTGGGCGAAGTCTCCCGACCCCTGTGAAAGGGTCGTTCGACCCCCAAAGGGGTCGCAACCCCCAGGTTGAGAACCGCTGCACTAAAGGGAGGTTTGATGGGGGGTGGAAAATGGAACCCTTAGTCTAAAACAAGCTCTTGAATTTCCGTGGAAACCCTACTAGTAGGATTTGGGACAAATGGATTTTTTAAAAGTAAGAAAATAGGGTGTAGCTTGCTTTAATATTTTTAACCTTGCTCCTTAATAAGCGTCTCAAATTGAATATAAGATGTTCTGCAGAAGCACCACAAGTGCCGCTTCAACTGGATGTTTGACAAAGTGCACTTTCCCATTGCACTGTTTACACTCTCAGAAAGCACTTTGCAGCCATCCCGCAATTATGTTGATGCCCTCGAAGCACTGGGGACCTTATGGGTGGACGGGGGCGGGGGGGCAACTTGAATCAGGCAGCACTTCTCTCCAGCTGATCAGTGAGTATCAAAAATGGTTTTTTTTTCCCTTCAGCGCCATGCTACTCTTGAGTTCTGAAACAGTAAAAGCCTTTACCCTCATTCCAAATGGAAGTACCTGTATCCATGCATAAAGCTTTTCAGTATGCATCACACACCTTTGTTCACCGCTTGTGAGACAATTGTGAGCGATGGCTAGGAGAGGAAACTTTCTGACAGCAGAAGCATCATCCCTTTGTTGTATTGAAAAAGACTTTTGCCAGCTGTGAGAATGTAAGGTCAGCATCCCTTCAACGTTCCATCTCCCCCCCCCAATGTTTCTGTCCGTTGTCACATGCTGCTATGGTGGCTGAAGCTGGGGGAAGATAGGCATCATTTAGACCAGTGTTTCCCAACCTTGGCAACTTGAAGATGTCTGGACTTCAACTCCCAGAATTCCCCAGCCAGCGAATGCTGGCTGGGGAATTCTGGGAGTTGAAGTCCAGACATCTTCAAGTTGTCAAGGTTGGGAAACACTGATTTAGACATGCTTATAAAATGTGCTGAAGGAAACTGAAGGGGCTCAGGGAGCCTGTAAAATACACTATTTGATGCAATCCACTATGGCTTGTTCAGCAAATCATTGAGAAAAGGAGACAGCAAATGAAACAACTCCTATAAAGTAAGCAGCAGCTCCAACGGTTAGTTAATAATGTCAAAGGTTGGCTTATCCAACCTTAGGGAGCCGAGGTGGTGGAGTGGTTAGAGTGCAGCACTGCAGGCTACTTCAGCTGACTGCTGGCTGCAGTTCGGCAGTTCAAATCTCACCGGCTCAAGGTTGACTCAGGCTTCCATCCTTCCGAGGTGGGTAAAATGAGGACCCAGATTGTTGGGGTCAATATGCTCTGTAAAACCGCTTAGAGAGGGCTGTAAAAGCGCTATGAAGCGGTATATAAGTGCTATGGCTATCGCTATCCTTTCCTAGTCTGATAGGAAACCAAACTTATACTAGCTTGAATGACTAGCCCCCAAATTACATGTAATTCTGGGAATAGTGTTATAATATTCACTAACAATGCCAGCTTCAGTAGCATCATATTGCAATATTGCCTTTACAGCAGAAGACTTACCATTGAGCAGAGAGATACAAATGATTATTTATTTATTTATGCAAATAAAGGCTTGCTTGTTTCCTTTCTTGGAAATTACATAGACGTGAGCTCAGGAGAGGTGGGGCACCCTGGAATTGAATGCACTTGTATAGATTTGTCTATTCAGAGAGCCAGCCCTGAGAACAGCCAGTTCTTTTATTAAAGGCTATTAACTGAAGTTCTTTCCATTCAATATTTATTTGTTTCATTTGTCTGAATTGCAAGTTTTCAACTGTGTTTTGGAAAATTGCCTGCTTGCACTGTCCAGTGGTCTGAAGTCATGCTAATACCCATGAAAGCTTCTGCAAATATTTTAGTCCATTCCTTAAAAAAAAAAAAGACACAAAGGTTATCTGGTCAGATTACCATATTGTGTCTCGCATTCTTATTTTAATAAATGATACATATTTGAAGAAAACTGATTCCTATCCAAGGTGGAGAAGCGACTCAAAATTTTGAGTATCAAGTTAATAGCCATAATAGGCTCAGTCTGCTCTGAATTTCAGAGGGAAACAGTTGCCTAGAACTTACTGCATTTTGCCTAATTTAAGGCATATTTCAGCAGGTCAGCTCTTCAATTTTCTTGGAAGTCTGGATTGAGTTAGAGAGTGAAATGCAATATGTCTCCAAGGCGAACATGCGTCAGTAGAATGCTAGTGGCTTTGCAATTAATCTTAAGATTCTTCGTTCTATAAATTAAAAGATTGATTGATTATGTGCCATCGGGTCCTTTCGATTCCTAGTGACCCACTGATAGATTTTTCCTCCATGACCATCTGTCTCTAACCTGTTCTTTTGAAGGTAGTCATCACTGCCACTATAACTTGGTCTATCCTCCACCAGGTAGTTCTCCTCTTCTCTTTCTTCGACCTTTCCTAGCATTAGAGCTTTTCCCAGAGTCCTGAATCTTTAGGTAATGTAGGGGTCCCCAAACTTGGCAACTTTAAGACTTGTGGACTTCAACTTCCAGAAGTCTGGCTGGAGAATTCTGGGAGTTGAAGTCTACAAGTCTTAAAGTTGCCAAGTTTGAAGACCTCTGCGATAATGTATCTAAAATAGGGTAATTTGAACCTGTTTGTTAATGTTTTGAGTGAAAACTATGGGTTAGTTCATGGGTAGGCAAAGTTGGCTCTTCTGTGACTCATGGACTTCAACTCCCAGAATTCCTAAGCTAGCATGATTGGCTCAGAAATTCTGGGAGTTGAAGTCCATGAGTCATAGAAGAGCCAACTTTGCCTACCCCTGGGTTAGTTTGTTCAGTTATCCATCAATTTGTTTACTTAGCTGTCCGTGGTATTCTCAGGAGTGCTCTCCAACACATAGTTCAAAGGTGTTGACACTCTACCCTACTCTTCCACTTCCATTGAACGTCTCGGAGAATATAAGATTTGTACAATTTATTGGTTTCTTTCTCTTTCTTTCTTTCTTTCTTTCTTTCTTTCTTTCTTTCTTTCTTTCTTTCTTTCTTTCTTTCTTTCTTTCTTTCTTTCTTTCTTTCTTTCTTTCTTCCTGTCACGATGTGAATATTGTCAGTTGTGAGTCTATGCAGGGTGATGCACCCCTATCCTAAATATGATGGTATTTTCCAATACAAGCAGAACACGTGATATGCTGTCTACGCATATCTACATTCCTAATCCACTATTACTCACTTCTGCCTTGGCTCTTGACCTGAACGGTCGTGTTAATTAGCAAAGATGTAGATTTATTGTTTTATATTGTTTTGTACTGAAATAAATATTTTCTATTAGACACTTAATCTCGGTTTTATTTCTAAATGATTGAATTCCAAGTAAAAGATCCAAATCTCACCTCTATGAGATATTCTTTCTTTAATATGGTAGCAGCCGGACGGCTCGAATTTTATCTTCATCTTAACACTGCCCATTCCTCTTATCTTTTTCTTTCAAGCAGCTTTGAGAGAAGCATGACTATATGAAGAATTGCACCTTCTTTTTCCTTCTTTCCTTTCTTTTCCTGGATCTTCAGGCTGAGACCTACCAAGAAGACAGATATACGTTTTCTTGCTGGCACGTTTCAATCCTCTTGTCCATTTGAGTTAGAACTGTAAAGGACAGAAAGTGTGAGGAAGGATGGTTAGCTATGCTTGCTGGCAGGACTTGGAAACTCATTCAAAGTGGCTGGCCATTAAGATGTAGTTACAAGCCAAAATTGTAGATGTTTCTGTGTGTTCCCTTTAGGAAAAACAGGGCCAGGTCACGTGGTTGGTGAATTGTATTCCAGGCTTGCATTCTGGCATTGAGTTTGGTAATGCTATCATCAGAAAACTTGTTTTCCTGATTCTATAATTATTCTTTGGAATGCACTGCCACCCACTTTCTTCTCCTACAGCTTTTGTAACAATTGGATCAAGAACAAAAAAATGAGGAAAGGAGAAGTGGAGGAATACTCCACAGGACTGAAAGCACAGAAAGTTGTTTTTTTTTAAAGAAAAAAATGATGTCACTCTGTTGTTGATTTCTGAAAGACAAAAGGGAATTTAGGGAATAATAATGTAAGAAATTATCCTCGGATTGACCAAGCTGACATCATGTTCTCCTTTTATAAACCTGCATTTATTTTTGATAAAACTCTCTTCTCTTTTCCTAAGAAAAAAAAAGAAAAGTATTGTTTCAAGGAAGGAAATAGTAACTTTGCCATACAATAGGTAATACATTCCTAACCAGAATGGCTTCATATCCCGTCATCTCCACCTATCAAAACTATAAGATTTGCAGAACAAGTTTCTTTTTAGGGGAAACACCCATAGATCTGTAAATCTATCATCACAAACAGTTTTGTGCATATGGAAAGTTTTTTTTTCATAAAAGGCCTCAGTCACAATGTCGACATGGAATTTGGGGATTATTTTGAAAATAGTATCAGAAATCAATTCTCAAAAATAGAATGGAAACAGGTTTGCTTTATTTTTCCTGGTTAAAACTTTCGATAGCGATTGTATTGATACACTTAAAAATGAGTCCCTTCCAACTCTATTAATCTGTTAATGAGTTTCATAGTAGGACTGTGGCATAACATATTGGTTCATAGGTGAAGCCAGATAAATTTGGGAGTACGAGGGACAGCATCTTGGATTATCATATACTCCCACTGTTTAAATAGTGACTTTGTTTTCCTGGTTAGATTTTTTTTTGCCTGTTTTTCTCCAAATCTCAACCCACAGCTGACAATAATCAACCCCACAGTTGTTACAATAACAGGTCTCATTAGAACACTGGTTCTAATCATGGAGGGAGGAGGTAGGAGGGTTTATTCAGTGCGGATGATTTCATCTGGAATGATGTCACTGCTAAGGAAAAACACTGAACTACCATTAAGCAGTTCAACCTTGGATTCTTGTTCCTTGTAAATATCTGGATTTAAAGAGACAAAGCATCCTATCTCCTGCATTTAATCCTGGACGGTTCCCCCCCACCCACCCCCGAGCTTGGAATCACTGATTTATAAATGGAACTAGAAAGCATCAAAGCCCTGCTTAATAAATACTTAGAAATCTGCAGGAAAGGAAAGATGGGCTTGGCTAATAATGCCTTTCTCATGGAAGAATAAAACTGTTAACCGTAAGGGCTAGTAGCTTTATCAGGCCTATTTGGCCCTCTTGTCACCTGTAGGACTCACACTACAATTTTGTATAAATTACAAAATCAACAATACTTGGAAAATGTAGGCTCTTGGTGTGGGTCTTGTCTTTTGTCCTTTAAAAACACTGTTTCCTTGACCAAAAGAGCTACTTACACTGATTACTGCTGATCTTCTAGAGCAGGGGTGTCAAACTCACGTCGTCACAGCGACGTCACGTGACATATCAGGACTTTTTTTCCTCTTCGCTAAACCGGGCGTGGGCGTGGCCAGCGCATGACGCATCCAGCCCGCAGGCCGGGAGTTTGACAGCTCTGTTTTAGAACGTTTCCCATCTGCCAGTAATGGAATTATTTAATACAGCCAATTTACTAGGAGATGTCCGGAGCCTTCTCTGGTATAGTAACAGTTTTCTAGATTCCCAACTCCTGGTTTCAAAAATGGTGAATTTTGTAATCCCGATCCTTATCCAGAATTGAACGTTTCAAGTATACCTGTTCCAACCTTGACTGGTAAAGAATGTCCCTCCTCCCTCTTCTGTAATTTTTTAACTCCAGGTCCTTTTCTCAGGAATGGCAATCTGCAGACACCTACAAAGTGTGGCTCCTCTGAAGCTTGCCTCCAGACATTAAAATAGCAATAGCACTATATACCACTTCATAGTGCTTTTACAGCCCTCTCTAAGCGGTTTACAGAGTCAGCATATTGCCCCCAATAATCTGGGTCCTCATTTTACCCACCTCGGAAGGATGGAAGGCTGAGTCAACCTTGTGCCTTGTGAGATTTGAACTGCCGAACTGCAGCCAGCAGTCAGCAGAAGTAGCCTGCAGTACTGCACTCTAACCACTGCGCCACCTCGGCTTTTTAAAAATGCTGTCCTGAGCTTCAGAAAGTCCCTTAAGACATGACTTCTGGATAGCGGGAAGACTATGACTGCTCCCCTGTGCTTCCCCGCTCACACACACATGCACACCGCAGTGAGTTTAAAGGCTTTTAATCAAACCACCAGTAGTTCCAAGATATACCACACATGACGAGTGGGTCCAGCTGCCACGCTCAGAAAGATTGGAGTGATACCGGAGTTCTCGACAAGGCTCAGCCCATAATGTGTGGACACATTGTTCCAGCAACACCCATCCTTTAAATAGTCAACACTGGTACAGGAAATCCTCGACTTACAACAGTCTGTTTAGCGACCGTTGAAAGTTAACAACGGCACTGAAAAATGTGACTTATCACTGTTTTTCACAGTTAAAACCTTTGGTCACGTGATCAAAATTCAGATGCTTGGCAACTCGTTCATATTTATGACTTTTGCTGTGTTCTGGGTTCATGTGGTCCCCTTTTACGACCTTCTGACAAGCAAAGTCAATGGGGAAACCAGATTCACTTAACAACCAGATGACTAACTTACCAGCTGCAGCGATTCACTTAACAACTGTGGCAAGAAAAGTTGTAAAATGGGGCAAAACTTGCTGAACAAATGTTTCACTTAACAACAGTAACTTTGGCTCAATTGTGGTCGTAAGTTGAGGACTACCAGTGCAGCCTTTCACGATGAGCAAGGCTGCCTGGTTGCAAGTAGCCTGGCTGACCGGTGTTGTGCCTTCTCCTCTCCACCCTGCATGTCCTTGGACTGGGAGGAAGTGGGAACTCCCCCTCATCTTTGCAGCTCCTCTCGTTCCTCAACCAAGTCTCCAGGCTAACCTGCTGCAGCTGTGGCTCTCTTGGCTCGGGCACAGCCTGCCACCCATCTGGTTGTTCCAGCTGTGAGTGCTCTATCAAGCTGGAGCCCTCCGCTCCCTGGTCCAAGTCTCCCCGTGTCCCCGGTATTCTCTTCCCCAGAGGTGCCAAGACCCTCCTCCTCCTCCTCTAAATTTGCATCTGAAGAGGAGGCCGGAGTTAGGTCCATGACATCTCCATGCTGAGAAATGGTATTTAAATTGTGGCCCATTGAGTATTTTTATATAATCATCAGAGAAGAGCAAGCAGAGCTAGGGTGGAGGGGCGGGGGCGGAACGACATGCATCGTCAGTCCTTGTGTTGCCACAAGAGATCCAAATCCAATCCCCATGAATTCCATTGACCCTTATCTAGTACCAATTTAGTGCTGACCATTAGTTGACTATTAGTCTTGTGTTCAGGCTTGAATAAATCTTCCATGCTGCAACTTTATGAATGGTTCTGATTCTTTGTGCCTGACGTTAATTTTTCTTTTGTATTGATTTGTCCTGTGGTTATTATTTACATTTAATTTTCTTTGTGATCTGTATTTGGTGGGGAACTTGTGTGCCTCTCAGAGTTAACTTCAACCAAAGCAATATATAATAAAATAAACCTGTTCTTATTGCTGCTAGTCCTTGCTTAATTATGGCTTACTAATTTATTAATTGGGACCAGAATTTCTGTCACTAAGCAATTACAGTGTGATATCACAGGGCTGCATCACTTAGCAATGCCAATTGCAGCGGTCTCCATTGCCGTTGTTAAGTGAGGATCGTTGCTTGTTAAGCGAGGACGTGACTATGACTTGCTAATTCCTTCTGTCTTCTAAAAAGCAGAGACAATGGTGAACCTGACAGAAAGTTGCAATCCATGGGTGGCTTGCCAGCACGAGGTGTGTGTGTGTGTGTGTGTGTGTGTGTGTGTGTGTGTGTGTGTGTGTGCGTGTGCTGCAGTACTATGCAAGCATGTCCAGTTGAGTTGCTGTGGGGGCATGGGCAAGGGAGGGGTGCAGGAGGGCGCTGTGGAGTGCGGGCAGGGAGGTGCTGCAGGCAGGCCTGCACCACGGAGTACAAGTTCCCTGCGAGCAATTTGTGACCTTCCCTGCCGACTTCCCCATTGCATGGAAGGTTGCAAATGATGATCATGTGACTGCAAGACACAGCACCTGCCTAAGTGCAAGCCAATTGCCAAGTGCTCGGATTGCAGTTACGATGACTGCAGGAATGCTGGGGTGGCCAGAACTTTGAGGATCAGTCATAAGTACCATTCATTCAATGCTGGCACAACTTCAAGTGGTCACTGAATGAGTCATCTACCGAGGACTACCTGTCCTTTGTCACTTCACTTACTACCACAATGTCAGTTTACTTACTATCATAGTGTCAGTGGATGTGGAATTTTGTCACTTAGAATTCTTCATATGGAAGCTATAATACAACTTTTCCAGGTGATCTTCCATCTAATTTATTCTGTGTTTCTGCACTGGTGCATGTGCCAATCTGTTCTTTTTACTAATTCACCTGTTAATTTAAATAATTTGTTTTTGTAGCTTGGCTGGTCAAGTACATGTTTTGGCAGTCTGAAGGGAGAGATCTTGTCCTTGTTTTAACAATGTGCTCATGAATCTGTGTGTTTAAGCACATGGTGACCAGAACAGAGACTCCTAATGTGATTATTTTCTCACTTCCAGGATCATAAAGATAGTGCTGTTCCCTGACAGCTGTTTTCTATGCGTGCCCATGACATGGATTGGATTTATAAAATATACCCATTAACCCAATAAGGTTGGAGACCCCTGAAATGGGATAACAGGAACTGGGTTGCTCCGCCTTGCATGCGTGCGTGCCTCCCGCCGGCCAGCTGGTTGTCAGGTCTCTGCCGCGCATGCGCGGGGGGTTGCATGCGTGGGGGTGAGGGGCATGCGGGGGTTACATGCACGGGCACGTGCGGGGTTGGTCACATGCGCATGTGTGGCGGGGGTGAGGCACGTGCGGGGGGGGGGCGCGCGCACATGCTTTGGGCACTCAGTCCAGAAAAGGTTAACCATCACTGATCTAGTAGTTCAAATTTTTGCATACCTGATTTGGTAGCATTACCCTGTACTGTTTGATTGTTTAAATCCTATGCCATTTCATCTAGTTCCAAAGAAAGTACAATTGCCACTTTCCTTGCCGGCAGTATGGTTAGCTTGGCAGAACCTGGTATTAAGTGGGTTATATATTATACGAAAGCTGTAAACGTGACTCACAAACGCAGTAGCTTAAAATCACACAACGTGCTAAGCCAAAACTGAAGAATGACCTTAGCTCAGTATCAGACTTTTTCACCATACTATTTTTGTTAATAGCATAGGTATAAAAAGAAAGAAATTCTGTAGGAGAATGGGGATGTAGAGTTGCCTCTGTCTGTATTAGAAGTCATGAATGCAGAAAGTAGGATTTTTCAACGCTTTGCTTTAGTTGCAAAAAGTGTCAGCAATGTATTAAAACAGATGTGCCTGTTTTCCGAATCCCTGTTTGAATGATTCACCAGCTGGTGCTGTGTTAGTGCTCTTGTGCATGCCAAAGCACCTTTTTGGAAACTAATCCTAAACATTATGCATTTCTGTTAGAGGAAAAGCAAGAAGCAATTCAGAAAAATAGAAAAGGAGCCATAAAGGACAAACCATGAAGTCATGCGGTCCAATAATGTGTATGCTAGTTTTCACCAATCCAGTGTCCATCATATATTTTCTACAGGTAGTCCTCAACTTACGATCACAATTGAGCCCAAAATTTATGTTTCTAAGTGAGACATTTGTTAAGTGGGTTTTGCCCTATTTTATGACCTTTCATTGCAATAGCTGTTAAGTGAATCACTGCAGTTAGTAAATTAGTAAAACGGTTGTTAAGTTAATCTGGCTTCCCAATCGACTTTGCTTGTCAGAAGGTTGCAAAATAGCAATAGCACTTAGACTTACATACCACTTCATAGTGCTTTACAGCCCTCTCTAAGCGGTTTACAGTGTCAGCGTATTGCCCCCAACAATCTGGGTCCTCATTTTACCGACCTGGGAAGGATGGATATAGTATTTTAAAATTCTCCAGTGTGATACGCTCCAATTACGTCCTTTGGCCATACTGAAAAACTCAACACATCTGGAGACCAGAAAAGCACATCCAAAGCCATTATTAACTGCACAGTTTGAAGAAGGAGTTTGTCATTTGCTTTACAGAGATGCCAGCAAATCTGAATCTGGGTCTCTCTTTATACAAAATATGTTCAGTAACACTGAATTTCTGACTAGAGCTAGTACTGACAATTGGACATAGACTCCATGTCTTTTAATACATTGTTAACTTTAGATAAGATGCTATGATATACTTGCTATCTTTGGAACGATCTTCTTGTATTCATATCACAAATAGAGACAATTTTTCTTCCCATACATAATAGAGCCTCAGCCTTGCCAGATTTCCAAAATATTTAAAGACCTGAATAAATCTCCAAATACGGGTACTAGTAAGTTAGCTGGAGCCCATAGAATGTTCTAGTAGTTTGTTAGGTTGTCATTAAAGATTTGTTTGTTAGGATGGTCATTAAAGATTTTACATATTGGTTTGTTTTCTGTTATTTTGTATAGTGTTTTTATCCATTCCTAACTGCCCAGAGTGACTATGGTTAGATGGCTGATTATATTAATTGGAGTGGGGGGGGAAATAGAATAATAAGAGTGCTGTTCCACAAATGTGGCACAACAACTTAAAATATTTTTTTTTCTGATGGCTTCTTATCTTGCTTGTTTTAATAAGCACCTCTGAGGATGTGTCTCAGATAAAGATACCAGCTGATAAATACATCAGTTCATTACTTGTAGAAAAATTTGGGTCTTAGATTAAATTAAGAGTAGAAGTGCTTCAAATATCCAAATTTCAATCTTGAGAAATCAAGGAATTAGTGTTAAAAGCCATTTTGTATTCTCAGATACATACTTGTCAGTAAAGGCTTTGTTTACCTGTTTGTGCTGAGATGGCTTGGCATGTTGGGCCCTTTGTAAGTCCAGGTATTGAGAATTGATCTTGGACGTCTTTCAGGTTGGACTTAGATTGAGGACGAATGTGTCAGTGCTAAAGTTCTACACAGGGTGGCAATCCTTCCAGTCATGTTCTACACCTGATGAGTTTCTGTTTGAGGCATGCTGAGATGATTCACAGTGCATCAGATATGAATTTTTATGCAGAATGTATTGTTTGAGAAGCTTCGGGATAATAATCTGAATCAATAAAAATGTATCCGTATCTAGAGTTCAGTTAATACTACTAGATGTAGGTAACATACTTCTAAATCAATGTTTCCCAACCTTGGCAACTTGAAGATGTCTGGACTTCAACTCCCAGAATTCCCCAGCCAGCATTCACTGGCTGGGGAATTCTGGGAGTTGAAGTCCAGACATCTTCAAGTTGCCAAGGTTGGGAAACACTGTTCTAAATGCATATTTAAATTTCCACCTGTGTATTTAAAGGAAGTCATATTGACCAACCGGTCAATCTGGATGGGGCTCATAAATGAGCCAGAGGGGAGAGAATTCATTGCCTCAGTTTGTGTCCTGATTAAAAGTGCCCTAAAAGGAAAGTGCAGTTGGGGCTCAAATGCTTTCCTAGCTTAGAGTGTATCCAGACCAGCATTCCTGCTTCTTTTTCTTTTTTCTTGTATTGTTTAAATTATGCTCTCATTGTCCTGGAACAAATACCAGCTTGTTTTCAGTATATATTATATAGTACATAGTTTTGGAATGTAGAGGAGAAAAAGATTAAGGACTTGATTATAGCTGTTGGAATGTTTGAACACATTGGTATAAATTAGTTCAACACTCCTGTAATTGGAAAAGGGATGGGATAGTAGATAGTACACCTGTGTGCAGAGCAGAATTTTAAGATTTGTGACAGAGAGGAAAAAGTGAATGTTGTACAGCTAGAAAATGCTAATGATTAAGGCACCAGACTAGAAACTAGGAGGCTGTGAGTTCTAGCCCTGCCTTAAGTCATGAAAGCTGGATGACTCTGGGCCAGTCACTCTCTCTCCGCTCAATCCACCTCACAGGGTTGTTGTGGAGAAAATAGGAGACGGAAAGACTATTGGCTATGTTTGCCACCTTGAGTTAATTATAAAAATAATAAAGATGGTATTTTGTTTGAAAAAAACAAATAAATAGCACTAAAGAGTATACTGGAAGCTATTAGTTTGAATGGACTCATCCAGGCGAGCTAGCAGACAATTACGCCACGCTTTCGTTTGTGCTTTGGAACGTGCAGCAAATGGATTAGCTGAACTGCACCATACTCAAACGCTCCCAGTATCGCTACAAATATATTAAATTGTCAGCGCTAAAGAGGCTTGGGCTTATTCATCTTGCCCTTACCAGCTGCTGTTTGTGGCATTTTGGAACAAGAGCCGGAATCAGAGGGAGGGGAGGGGGAAAAAATGGGATGTTGTCTCTTTAAGCAGCTGAGCAAACCATATGCCAATAGCGTAGCTCTTGAGTTAAACTGCATGTCTGTGTGCTGAGTAAGGAATGTGGTTGCATGCCTGACCCGTTAGCTATGACTGCTCCTTGGTGGATCGGCTGTTGCTCATGTGCTGAGCTCATTCAGGCTCGCTGGAGTTGGCGCTGCGCATACACAAGGGGCGAAGTCGGGAGGAAAATAATCCCGCCGAGAAGGAGGAGAAATATTTTTGTCCGATTACCTTCCTCTTTCCCTTTTTAATTTCTCCTCAAAGCTGGATCTGTGGGTGCTTCAGGCTCTCTCTTTCCCTTTTTTTGGAAAGAGGAGGCTTTCTCCCCCCCCCATCAGCAGCTGTTGTTTGGGGAGGGCAGGAGATAACTCTGGGAAAGACGCAATCCAGCTGCCTGGATGCCTTTGGATGTTATGATTGCTTCCTCTGAGGACCAGACCTGGCCAGACATGCACAAGGGGCAGATGAAGCTGAAAATCAGGGTCAGGCGAATGAAGGAAAGCCGAGACATACGAGGTTGGTCTCCGAGATTATTACCCTTAAAAGAAAAGGCAGAGGTGTGCATGAAAAGTGAATGGAGAAAGGGAGGGAGGAGGGCATGGAGAGCTTGCTTAGTATGGACTGTGTGCTGGGGAAGGAGGCGGATTGGAAGCTGACATCTTGCACTTTTAGGGATTGGGAGAGTATCTGCATTAGGTATGTGGTGGTTGGGTACAAATGCCCATTGTTCCCTTGGGCGTGCAGATGCAAGATACAGGCAGCAATCCTAAGTATGCTCCAATATCCCTTCTGAAGAAATACGGTCTGAATTGGGTTGGCACTGTGTGGCAAAATAAACATACGTGTATATCTAATACATAATATACATACATGCACACACACCCACATTTTGGGAAATGTGCTGATTGTTGCTGTTAGCTGCAAGAAGACTGTGAGAGCCAGTGGGCATTTAGTGATGAGGACTCTATTAGATTTTGATTTAACAAGGCTGGAACTCCCCCACCACCCCAAAAGCAAGCTTAATTTTGTAATTGACAGGAGTGCAAAGGAAAGATCAGAGAAGGAAAACAGATCTCTTATGTAATCCACCACATGTTCCTCTCTCCTGTACTCTCTTCTTTAGAGGTCACTGTCAAAAGGATGTGCAGATGGAGGGTGGGGTAGATGGAAGAAACAACAGATCCTGTGTTACTATCCTCATCTTTGCATCCAGAACATTTTCTTTGTTTTCTTCCTATGACTGATAGCATTCGTTCTGGAGAAAGATTCCTCAGCCATGTCCATAATAGCTTATTATTTGCAGAAAGGGGTGGAAAGCAGCCTTTTAAAGATGTAGAGTGACCTACTTTACCAAGTGGTGAGACGAGAGTTTCCCATCACTCTTGACAAAAATGGAAATTCTCCTACAGTGCTTGACCTTATTGTTTGTCTGTTTTTTAATATGTCAGGAAGGGCATAGCTCAGAGATGGTGTCATCAGCAATAAGTCATTTGTGGTTATGACACATTTTTCTCTACTTAGAACCTGTAAAGCTGGTCTAAGTAAAATACATGAACCAGAGGGAAAATCTGGATCAGCAGCATATAAAAACACTGATTCTTCAAGGCTACCACTATTTCATATTGTTGCTTTTTCAGACTGATTTTCTGGTTATACAAGCCTTTGTGGTCAAAAAGTAGAATAGAGTTGGCAAAAACTCAGAAAAAAATATATGACAAGTTGAGAGCTTTTATACACGTCTTTCTAATTTTTCTGCATATAATTAAAATTACCTGTCGGGCATTCTGTATACTCATTCATGAACCAAAATGATTTCCTAATACATATTCTTCCAATATCAAATATTCCTGGTTTACAACTCTTACTGTAACCATTGGAGGG